>CM074294.1:5899549-6499549 GCA_037194245.1 Opsariichthys bidens
ATGCGTGTACTCGATACCGCCCACTATCGTATGGCAAGCCGTTTTGACTTTTATTCATTTCAGGATATGAACTTGTGATATCAACAATTACATTTCCACTAGTAAAAACTATCATTCTTGATATCAGGAATTAGATTTCCACTAGTAACAAAGTTCATTCTTGAGATCAACAATTCAATTTCCACTAGTAAAAACTATCATTCTTGATATCAACAATTGTATTTTTACTAGTGACATCTCATCATAGGGTGCCATTCAAATTCAGTTGTTGATATCAGGAATACAATTCTTACTAGTAACAATGCACATTTCTGATATCAACAATTACATTGTTACTAGTGCAAATGTCTATTCTTGATATCAACAATTGAATTGCTACTAGTAAAAATGTTCATTTCTGATATCATGAATGTGATTGTTACTAGTAAGAAAGCCGTTTTAGATATCAGAAATTATCTTGATATCAGGAATTCATTTCAGATATCAGAAATGAATATTTTTACTAGTAGCAATTCAATTGTTGATATCAAGAATAGACATTTGCACTAGTAACAATGTGATTCTTGATATAAGAAATTAGCATTTTTACTAGTAAGAATTGTATTCCTGATATGTGAAACTGAAATTTCAACAAGTAAGAAATGAATTCTTGATATCAACAATTGAATTTGAATGGCAGCCTATGGCGAGATTTCACTAGTAAAAATACAATTGTTGATATCAAGAATGATAGTTTTTTACTAGTGGAAATTGAATTGTTGATCTCAAGAATGAACTTTGTTACTAGTGGAAATGTAATTCCTGTTATCAAAAATTGTCATTGTTACTAGTGGAAATGTAATTCCTGATATCAAGAATTAACATTTTAACTAGTGAAAGTTCATATCCTGAAAATGAATAAAAGTCAAAACGGCTTGCCATACTATCGTCCCTACAAATGGCTGGATGTAGGGAACGATTTCGGACACGAAACATATGTTTCTGTTCGTACCTGCATCATGGTGGTTGTTTGGTCACACGCTTGACACTCAACTCCTTAGCCATCGCGTTCCTGGGGTTCAGCAGCTCCCACAGCGCGTCTCTGACACAGGCAAACACATGAGGGCACAACTCTTTGTCCATCAACCTCAGGGAACTCTATGCCTCATACTGAACTTGAGTTTCACGTGGCTTAAAGATACTTATCTTGACATAGGTGTTCTCTGCCGCAAATGTGAATAATGCGTGAACGAAACACACAAACGAAAAGGCATCTCGTATGATGTAAATCTCATTTGAGTTCACTAAGAAGCATTGTGTGGAAAATAAATTCAGGTATCCCGACTTGATCGTACATACGTGAAACAGACAATGAAGAGCAAGTGATTACAGTGATGAGAGCGAGAGAGAGAGAGAGAGAGAGAAGATGAGAGAGAGAGGAGAGAGCGAGAGAGAGATAGCGAATAGAGAAAGAGCGAGAGAGAGTAGACGAGGAAAAGAAAGATAGAGAGCGAGGATTAGAGAGAGAGCGAGCGATGATCGATGAGAGGAAGAGAGCGAGAGTAGAGCTAGATGAGAAGAGAGATGATAGAGACAAAAAATGAAAGACATGAGAGAAGATGGAGAGAGTAGAAGGTTAGAAGAGCGGGAGAGGAAAGGCCGATGAAGAGAGTAGAGATGACGACGAAGAGCGAGAGAGAGAGAGCTGAGATAATGAGTATGACGAGAAAGTGAGACGAGAGCAGAGAGATGAGAGAGAAGAATAGAGAGGCGAGAGGAGAGACTAGAGAGAGGAGAGAAAGAGAGAGAGACCGTCGAGACAAGAGAAGAGAGAGACGAGAGAGAGAGAGAAGAGAGATAAGAGTGCGAATGAAGAGAGAGAAGAGAGAGAGGAGAAGCGGAGAGAGAGAGAGATGAGAGTAGAGGAGAGAGCGAGTATGTGCGGAGAGTGAGATGGCGAGAGAGTAGAAAGAAGAGAGAGCAGCAGAGTAGGACCTGAGAGAGAGATGAGAGAGACGAGAGATGAGAGGTAGAGAGAGAGATACCTCGCCAGCAAGAGTTATGACTGATTGATTGGCTAGTTAGGATGCTGCGGGGGATAGAGATAAAACAATTTTGGCGTTTAATTACGTTACTTTATTTATTAGGGATTATTAATTATTTGTTAATTAAGATTAATTCTAAACAGTTTTTTTTTTTCCTTGTGATATTTCACTTCTTCATAATGACCAACAGGTGATGTTCACTATAAGTTTTTGGGATAAATCCGCCACGTACCACATTTGTAGGGTTTCCGTAACACTTTATTTTAGTGTCCCCCCCCACCCCGTTGTTACTTAGGTTACATGCACTTACTGTAATAATAACAGTTCATGTTATGCAAAATTACATACAAACTAAACCCTATACTTAAATTCTACAGTAGAGTTAACACTACGTTCATTAATATTACTAATGAACTAGTACACTAACAACGACATCCTTAATCTCTAATAAAGTGTAACCGTATGTTATTTCTCTTAATAGGGTGTATTGAGTGCATAAAAACGGAAGTTGTGCTTCAAAATAAGACCAGTACATCGTCTCCTGCCTGTAGTAGTTAAACTGATAGATGACAGGTTAGCACTACTCCAACATCACGCAAAACACTACGCTGAGTTTACAACTCCGACACGTCTCTGGAGAACGCAGGTCTCGCACACACTGAACTATCAACAATTAACATCATTTCGTGCGTTTTAAAAATTACGGGCACTTGATACCTGTTTCACTGCCACTTTAAGTGACACAGTAAACCTAAAAAACAAACAAACAGAAAAAATGTACAGAAAAATAAACTTATGGTAACACTTTACAAATAAGGTTCATTAGTTAATGTATTAGACCTAACATGAACCTAACCATGAGCAAAACATTTGTTACTGTATTACTCATCTTTGTTAACGTTAGTTAATGGTAAATACAGTTGTTTTTTTATCATTGTTTGTTTTCATGTTAATTCAGAGGGAAAGCATTAATCTAATGTTAACATAGATTCTTAATTATTAGTGAATGTTGGAAATTAACATAGATTAATAAATGTATAAAGTGCAGTTTATTGTCAGTTCTGGTTAAAAACTAATGTAGTTAACATTGTAAAGTGGTCACCAAACTTATTATAAGTCACAATGCAAATGTACAAAATGGAAGTAAATGTGGAGATTATGCTCTTTGTAGTAAATGTTTGCATTTTGTAATTTAAAAAAAAAAGGAAAAAAAGACCAGAATTGTTGAATTTTACCTGATTTGTCCATTCCAGATATCTGATGGTACAGGACGATACACAGGCACACACAGATAAAAAAAACTTGCATGGTTTTTACATTGAATGTCTGAAGCCCTGTCGCAGAGAGAATGGTTAAGACTGAAGACTATTTGGATTACCAACCCTGTTCATTGAATCCTCTTTTATGATGGAACCGTTACTCACGCATTTGCTCACATGATAATTGCAAAATATATTCTGGAGGAACTTTGTCTCATAATCTTTACACTCATAAATTTTTTATCTTAAAACACATAACTCTTTTTACGTCAAAATAAGTAACCGTGATGAACCAAAAAAAAATCATTAATGTATTAAGTTGTGACGTATTGTCAAGTAATGGTGACATTCTTGAAGGTTCATTCACAATCCCCACCTTTTATTTGTCTCGCCGGCGTGGAAATGAAACCTATTGGTCAGGTTACAAGCCCGACTCCCTACACCATTAGGCCACGGAACTACCCTGTACAAACTAACCATGAGGCAGTACATTTGTGTTACTGTATTTACTCACCGTAATACTAGTTAACAAAAATAGTTGTTTCATTATTTGGACGCATGTTTAGTTCACTAGTGCATTAATGTTAACAAAGATTTGAATAATGTATTAGTAAATGTTGGAAATTCTAGATACATAGCAAAGATTAATAAATGCTTGTAGAATAGGGCAGTTCATTATTATGTTCATTTAAATTAACTAATGATCCTTATTTGTGAAGTGCCTTACAAAAAACTATTTGTTCCCAGATATGCATTCTTAAAAGTGACAACATTTGTACCAGCAAAATTAAACTAAAATATGAACTAATAAGCATTTGTTGTTTTTCAGAGTCAAGAATAAAAAAAAGCCTCATACCACATTCACTTAAAACCAGAATTCGTTTTGCACTTTATTCTCTCAAAAAACAGCAGCAAATTAATAAAAATGAGTTTGTGCACTAGGTGGAATGCAATGAATATATGTGCACGTGTGACTGTTGTTCGTGGATTCAAGAGCTGCGTCTGAGTGGACTAATCGCTGACTAGAAAGTTAACAGTGCATTATTATTATTTTTTAATATAACAAAGACTTGTGTGAAGGTCCCTTTTGGTATTTAAAATCACGTCAAACCGGTCTTGAGAGTATACACAAACACTGAATTAAAAAGAAAAGATTTAGGCACAGACGCGCTCACACTTGATTACATAAAAAAAATAAACAGCTGTACTTTTCATACATGACACCAGTACAAGAGTAAATCTTAAAAATCAGTTTGGTTTTATCCACCAAATAGCAATGAATATGCTAATTTAAATGCTCGCAGTGAACAGTTCGATTTCAGGAGATACAATAAAATGACACCCCTTCAGTCTGAAGCTCTGCAATTCATCACCTTTCCGACAGACTTATGCCAACTCGAGTTAATGACAGAGGTATGTTCTGAGCAGCTCTGGGATGCACTTTGAAACTATTAGGTACGTGCTCAGACCTGACCTATATACACAATGCTGGTGTTCACCGAGTAAGACGTTCAATGGATTCCAAACCCACGGTTAGTCTTAATCTCAGCGCTGATGCATAAAAGAAAGTTCAGGTCCTCCAACGGTCATGATGATGATGGTTGTCCTGGCTGGGGGGGAAGACCATCAAATGAAGTTCAGCTGTTCCCATTCCCCTCGTCAGAACAGCTTTATCATGCTCTCTCTTGACTTGCCCGACTCCCACCCACTTCACTAAAAAGAGACAACATTTTCTAATTTTAAGATTTTACCATCTCTTCGAATGGCAGTTTGTTAGGATATATTTCTTTCTGTTATTGCATATGTAAGTGGCTGAAACGTTCTAAATGAATAAATGATATAGTACGTGTATTCTTACCTGGCACCTGCAGAAAAGTCTCGATAAAGCGAATGTAAGCTTGTGCCTGTGAGGGCAGCTCATCAAAACTGCGCACTCCCTCAGTGTTACAACACCAGCCAGGGAACGTCTCATAAGTCACTTGAACCTTTGTGAGGACGTCCATGTTTGCTGAAATATACAATGATAACCCCTCCATTATCAGAAAAGGTCTATGGCAGTAAGTGATAAACAGTATGGTAATATTGTAATGTTTGTGAATATTGTGCTACACATCTGAGAATAAGTTACAAAATAAGCCAACTTACAGGAAAACTGGGAAGGGACTTTCCATCAACTGTGTAGGCTATGCCAATCTTTATTTTTTTTTCGGGCAATGTGTCAAGAATGTCCAACTTGGTCAGAGCAATGCTGAGAGTGATGAGTAAAACAGAAGGAAAAGAGTTGTTAAATTTAACAATCTTAGGTTTCAAACTGTAATATCTACAATAACAACAAAAAAAATAGAACAGCTTTCCGGCACCACTTTGTTCAAAGGTTCGAGACAGTTATGTTTTTTTTAAAGCTATTAATACTTTTATTAGGCAAGTTTGAATTAAATTCACTCAAAAGGGCGATAAATAAATTTAATGCTACAGAAGATTTCTATTTCAAATAAATGCAGTTCTTTTGAACTTTCTATTCATCAAAGATTCCTGGGGGGAAAAAATGATCAGTTCCACAAAACTATAAAGCAGCAAAACCGGTTTCCACACTGATAACAATAAGAAATGTTTCTTGAGCATCAAATCAGCAAATTAGAATGATTCATCAAAGGATAATGCAATCACAGGAATAAGTTTCATTTTAAAACATTAAAACAGAACACCATTATTTTAAATTGTAATATTTCACAATATTAGTTTTTACTAAGTCTTCCAAAAATAATTTTAAAAAATCTCACTGAGCCCAAACTTTATGTAAAACACTGAACATAACTCACGCTGAGGAAAATAAAAACCATTAACCATGTGGGCATAGCGAACCAAAACCAAGTCCAGCCATCCACAGCGCCGCCGCCTGCCTGTTGTGACGCCAAATTCCCTTCCTCTGCTCTGCAGCAGATTGCCAGTTTCCTAGAAATTTAGAGAATATGTACAATTTTCAAAGTACAATACATGAAGAGATGTCACAAGTTTTACCTCATGACTCCTCTTCAAAATACACTACACGCTGACACAGACTTTTTTTTTTTTCCACGTTATCTTGCTCGGTAGGGAACGCTCCCACTCCCACCCTGGTGGTGTAGGCCTTCACCACTCCATACACACGGCCAACATGAGATGGAGGGACTCCAGGCCCGTGCAAACGCCTCCAACTGTACAGTTTGATGAGGTCACAAAGGGGTAGGTCCCTGAGAGAGATGGAAACATCCTATGTCATGGAGACATTTGCATCATTCAACGCTGTCAAATAAAATTCCACTGTCCTCAAGCTCAAACCATTTTAAAGCACACCAGTGGATCTTCCTGTTTATGTGGATTGCCATTCATACCGAAATCAATATCCAGTAAGGCAGCATTAGCTCCTTCCACCAGAATCTTCTTGCTTGGTCCAGTAAGGGCTTTGTGCATGAAAATAAACCCCATCAGTTACTAGAGGCCGTAACCTCTCAGCATAACCCTGTGGGTGAAGTGGAAAAAAATATTACTGGGTACAGTTTCATGATTTAGAGGTTTAACACATGATACTGAAAGATGCCAAGATGCTAATCACCTTGAGTTGCTCCAGCTCAGCATCAATATCAATATTAAGGTTAGGATATGTGGTCTGGAAATGACCAGGCCAACACCCGAAAACCTGTGGAGAGATATTTATATATATATATTTTTGTATCCTTCAAGTCTTCGTGCAGTCCTAATATCCAAAGAAATAAATCTAACTAAATCAGTCTCATTTATGCACATTAAAAACATTCTATGTAATCATGTACAGTATTCTGTATCATTAAACTCACTTTTCCTCAAATACTGAGAAGTCTGAGACCAGATCACACACTCTCAGTCCATTACGTTGAAGGCCGCTTTGGAGGAATATGCAGGTCCAATGCCCTTCTTAGTGGTGCCCAAACTGTCAAACAAAGGAGGGTTAACTCAATAACAATCTGGTAGAGAATTATATACAAATGGGAGCTGTTAAAAGTGGGGGAAAAAAAAAAGAAAACTCACTTCTTCCCTGCCTGCTGCTGTCTCAGCTGCTCCTGTATCCCATCAAACAGCCTGATGGAAGAGTTGAACACTACACAGAAAAAGAGAACAGCTCTAATTCTAATGTCATAGATATCGGTTTCCTGGTGTTTATTTTGTCCAAGACAAACGTTGTACAGCATCAATGTTCATCTAGATTCTGGTACACATCAAAATTATTCAACGGTCTGATGAAGTCCAAAACAGAGTCATACCGATATGTGCCCGGTCAGATATCTTCAGTCGTTCCTCCCATCCTTGAAGTCCTAAATTAAACACAAGTCCTTAAATGATCACAACCTTATTTAAAAATGCGGGATTAAATCCGAAATGCAATATATTGACGATAATAACCTTAGTGGCATAGGGGGAATTTTTTTTTTTTTTTTTAAACTGTACAGTAGTGTGTCATAAAAGATCTTTGCCACTGTTCAACATAGTACTCACTTACCACAACTTACCTTTTTATAAGGTAGACTGCACTTTTAGTATATTTTCATATTTGAATACATCATGTTTTTAAATTGATACAGTGGTACCTTTAAGTAAATATGACTTAAACGTTGCTTTTGTGTTCGTGTAGTAAAAAGTACTTGGTCATCAATATCATATAATTATAATTTTTTACATTTTTTTTTTTTACTTATTCTGCAGTAAACAATTACTATGAACTCAGGAACAATAGCTGTTCTACTTAGATCATGTCTTTTTCAACTACAAAAATATTGAGGTATACATTTTAGCCATATCGTTCAGCACTATTATGCAAGTATCTATTTAAACATCTTAAATGTATAGTATATACATTAAACAGATGATATTGTAGACCATCATTTTACCATTCCCTTTCTGCAAGTTCTTCTCAGCCTCCTCAAAAAGTCCTGGCAGGTGTATCACAACACCGTTTCCTGTAGGAGAATACAAGACAAGATCTCAAAAATCACAACAGCAGGTCAAAGATGAAACAATGAAACGAGATATGAGACATGACTGCCCCTTTCAATTGAATGGAGAGTTTTAAATACATAATGAAACGAAAACTCAGTAAAAACTAGGGGGCATGTCAATCAATGGAAAGGTCAAACAAAACATACCAATAAATGAGATGGCCTTTTTGTTGAGAACGCCGCTAGGAAGCAGGTGAAAGTCATACTCAACGGAGTCCACCACCACTGTGTGTCCCGCGTTATTTCCTCCCTGATAACCACACAATTGTTAGAAGCAAGTACTCAAGTATCGCGATAAGATAAAAAACCTAGCCGCAGGAAATGTTACATCACTTGTCCTACCGCCAACAAGTGGCGAAGATAAAAATAAAATAATGGAAACTTTGGCTTCATTGTGAGGTTAGTGATGCGACTTCTGAAAGTGATTGTTTCCGCTTTTACCCCAATTAAACTGCGTAATAAATCAAGCCTCAGACAGCACAAACACAATGTTTTGCTCAAACGCTCATAAACACAAATTGATGAGCGGTTGAATGCCCACCTGGCATCTGCATACAATGTCGGCGTCCATTGCCAGGAGGTCGACCACTTTCCCTTTCCCCTCATCTCCCCACTGAGCTCCTAACACCACGGTCACTTTATTCTGGGGCTCCCGCACGATCCGCAGTGAGTCGACGCTGTCTCTGGAGCGCTTGAGCACGGGTTCGCCGTTCAGAGATGCCGTTTCCTGACCATTAGACATTGTGCTATCCGCAGCCATGCCGAGTAAATGTGTGAAGAACAGCGTGAGAGCGGCTACGCTACTCCAACATGGCAGCGCACGAGGACGGCCTTCAAAATAAAAGTCATGTGGCAAGAAAGCGACAAAAGAAGCAGTGGAGTTTTGCACACACAACTTTGAAAACTGCACGGAAGGAACACGTGTGTGTTTGCATAAATATTGGAGTGAAATCAGAATTATGCGATTCAAATGAAACTCAATTAAGTTTATATTCTCTGCTTGGCGATATTGGCAAATTTTAGATGCTAATCATATCTTGCTTCACAGACGTATTTTGGCGGGTAAATTTTGTGGAAACAAGTCTTTTTACCTTTTAATATTTTTTTCTTTAATTACGTGTTAATATTGTTTGTCTATGTTAATATTGGGATGTGATTGAGATTCCCTTTTGCTGAGGCCTCATTTTGTTTAACTATAACTTCTTTACGATCTAGTCAAACTAGTTATCTGAATGTTTACTTTAATTATTTTTTTTTTTAATTTTTAAATCTCTCTCTGTAAACTTTTTAAAAACAGTTTAAAGCACAGTTTTAAAGTCTGAGCCGCATGTCCAAACATTAAAAAAAAAAAAGGGTAATAAAACTAGCCAATTCAAATATTAAAACATTTTTAATCATTAAGTTATTTAAAGTATAGTTGACAAAGAGAAAATATGCATAAAATGTTCATAAAAATCGTGATATTTCATTGCTTTGCACGAGCTTGATAACAGAGGCCACGTCACCAACTGCAAGCGGCTTAAGCTCATTATCTTCTTTTCAGCAGCAGCATGTTTCATTGGAAAAACGGACGATGTTATCAATCAAAACCCTTTCAGAGACTTTTGAAGGAGGGTGTTGGATGTCTGTTAGCTGTTGTTTACTGCTTGCCTGTTTGTATGTTGGGAGTTTGTATGTATGGAGGGAAAACTTACCCAGGTAGTGATAAAGCTGTCTCTGCTAAGCCCTGGGCTATTATTTCTCTAATTGAAGTTCATTTGCAGCTTAAAATGTTTCAATGATGCCATATGCTCTTTTTTTCATTCTTTAGGGATCACCCAAACACAATAAAAAGGCGTTTTATCAGTGTTTTGTGTGTTTCAGCTGTTTCACCACTGGTTGTAGTGGCATGGACTCATTACATGAAAATCAGGGTGAGTGCCAGAGTGACCCATGCATATGCCATGCAATTCTTTTCAAGTATTCCGTTACTTTCTTAAGTCTTTAGCGTATTCGTTGTAATATAGAAATGTAAGTGAATTTAAATTTTATTTAATGTGATCTATTTTTGGACTTGTTACAGCCAAGTCCACCATTGTGGGCCCTGCTGGGCATTCGTCTAGAGGGCTTTGTGTTTGCCTCTCTGCTGCCGCTGACGCTCACTATGGTTTGCTTTTGCTGTCTTTTCTTTAATTTTTTAAAATAATAGATAAACATGGAGCCTACAATAACTGGTAATCTGATGGTTACAAACCGGGCATGTAAACCCAAAGGTGATTTACCACCTTTTATAGTTACCTAATAAAAAACTTAAGCAAGCAGTGAATCAGAAGCATACTCTGTGGCAACCCTTTCCAGAGATTTTTGGTTATTTTGTGTATTTATTTTGAACACAGGTGCTTTTTCTTGGACCTCTGACCCAGTTGGCAATTGAGAGCCCAAGAGGACTTTTTCATGATGTTAAAACAGCATTGAGTAAGTATAAAACACTACATTTTATATATATATATATATATATATATATATATGATTAAAAAAAAAAGTAATAATTTGATTATTAGCTCCCGTTTACTGCAATGTAATACTGTGATCCTCATTACTGAGCAGATTCTCGGTTTTGGAGCAAATGTGTGAAGGATTTGCGGTGGCTGAGGAACCAGGTGGTGGCTCCATTAACAGAGGAGTTCGTTTTTCGAGCGTGTATGATTCCCATGTTGGTACCATGCATCGGTCCCACTGCTGCCATCTTCATCAGTCCGCTCTTCTTCGGTGTGGGTAAGTTGAAATAGCAAGGAGATAATGTAGAAATATGTTGTTCTTTCAGCTGATGGCGCTGTCGAGCTCTGATAATAAGCAGTGAACTTAGGCTAGTTGTGTATGTGTATGCTTTTAAAAGGAATTGTAAGTGTTCAAGGAGTCACATCACCTGTTTATGGTGCTTGTAAGCATCAGACTTTAAGTTGTATCAACAAGCAGTACAAGCAGCACTTTATATACAATACAGTTTGTTTCAAAGCAGCTTTACAGTGATAAACAGGAAAATAACGATGATGGTAAGCAAACAGAGTAAAACTTCTGTAAAGCAGCTCTACTTGTGTAAACAGTCATTATTCAATGCAAATCAGTTCAGTGTTGATTCATTTCGGTTTGATAACTGTATAAAGTATATCAATTGTATAATGAGTTCAATTAAGCTCTAAAGCAGCTCTGCAGAAAACAGTTTTGTAATGGAGAGAAAAAAAAAACCCTTGGGAGAAACCAGGCTCTGTCAGGGAGCCAGTTCTCCTCTGGCCAATGAATGAACACGGTGTGATTATGATTAAAAACTCAGCGTGACAGGAAATGTGGAGTTTAAATTTTCCGTTATATGTTCTGACTTTGCTGTGTTCTTTCTGTCCCACATAGCCCATTTCCATCATATCATTGAACAGCTTCGCTTTGGACACGACACTATGTTTGAGATCCTAATTTGTGCAGGTAGATGCATTTAAATGCGTTTCATTTGATGTTGTCTCATCTAATACTATTACATGTTGTCTTTCAGTTTTCCAGTTCACTTATACCTCCATTTTTGGAGCTTACAACTGCCTTCATATTCATAAGGACAGGTGAGTATCAGTGATATGCATAAATATAGTGTCACCTGGTTTGTGTCTCACCTCAGATTTCAATATCTTAATGACCAGGTCATCTGGTGGGACCCGTGTTGTGCCACTCGTTTTGCAACTGGATGGGTTTTCCTGCCATTGAATCAGTTTTACTGCACCCACAGAGGCTTGCCATTCTGTTCTCTTACCAGATGGGTTTTCTGCTCTTCCTCATCCTCCTCTTCCCCCTCACAGATCCTGCTTTCTATGGCATGACCCCCATCTGCAGTCTACTGCTTACACCTTCCTCTGCTTGCACGTGACACATCTTCACGGCGCCTGGGTGGAAATGTTCCTGAAAATTTTTCAAATCATGATGTGGCAAGAGAGCATGAAAGACAGTAAATGAAACATGCTGCTTTCATGCAAAAGACTCATGAAAGCATATTCCACACGTTCAGCCCATCATCATGACGTGAATGACTGTCATATTTCATTTCTTTGCCTTTTTGTGGTAAATAGTTGTCAAATTGGAGTGTAGCTCAGTGGCTCATTCGAATGATTTAGTTTTTCATGTTTGCCCCTTATTTCTCTTTCTTTCAATTAAAGTGCAGTTATCAGCTGTCATGTTGCTGAATTAAAACCAGATGCTGATGTGTATGTAGTAGATGAGATGCCATTCAACATTTAATACAGATCTCAGTTGAGCAGCATTCCCTGCCTTGTGTTCTGAGATCAAGGATTTTCATTTATATTGAGCACCATTATATTTAAATCCCTATATTGAATGGGATCCACAATGTCTCATGATTCTTTGTGTGAATTAAACTTACAGATAAACAATCAGCTATACTGTGAATGAGCTTTTCGTCACTTCATCGCAAAAGCTAAGATGAGAAGGTGTCTGAAATTCTAACCACCATGTGAAGCTTGTGTACATACATGCTTTTACGTTTTACTCATTATTGTAATTACCTGCATGTTTTTCATGTAATTATTAAATTCATTTCTGTAATTACAGATACAATTACACTGTTGACCATTTCCCTTTTAATCCACTCTACTCATACCACTAGAACTATCCCTAACCTTACCTGCACCCCACCTTATTAGAAGCAATACCACATCAACACAATAAGTGCTTATTATTTGATGTAAGTACATAGTAGGTAAAGACACCTAATATAAAGTGACCATTTTTCTAAGAAACAATGGTTTCAACATTGATAATAAACGGTTATATTTTGATTTGGGATTATTTTATATTTTCAGTTTTCATTTTAATTTCAGTTTTATTTATATATAATTTTACTATGTGCTTTTGTCAGTTGGGTTAGCTTTTTATTATTATTTTGATAATTTTCTTTATTTTTATTTCATTTTTAGTTTTGTACTTCATCTTAAACTAACTTTATTTTTTAATTCTCGTATAGGTTACGTTTTTAATCTAATATTTATATTTTATTTTATCTTTATTTCAATTAATGAGAATTTTTAATAGTTTTAGTTCTTATTTTAGTTAAAGGGTTAATTCACCCAAAAATGAATTTTCTGTCATTAATTACTAAGGTCTTACAGGTGTGTGAATCCTCCACAATCCCACAGCGCACACCACAGCCACCACACCAGAGTGTTTTCACGTCCCGACTGTCATGTCAGGAGTTGCCAAGCCTGAACCTCTTCACGCCATGCCTGCCACACCAGGGCCTTTTTATGTCACGCCTGGCATGCCAGTGTTTCTTCCTGTCATGATAGCCAGGTCAGTGTCTGTTCACATCATGCTTGTCCAGCCTCAGACTGTTCACGTCATGCCTGCCACTCCAGAGCCTCCTCCCAAGATGGACACCAACCACGAGCCCTCAGCAGAGATGGCTGCCACGCCTGAGACCCGAGTTTACCTACAGAGTCTATAATGTATGCAGAGCTGATCATTGTGGCCACGGCTATTTTATGCGTGTGGGCTGCACACGTATTGGCTCCAGTCCCCGACCAGCATCCAGAGATGGCTCCAGTCCATGCCTCAGCCCATGAACCCACTCCAGGCCATGAGCCCATAGCTCCGCCCAAGAAATTTTTTTGGGGGGGGCTATAGATACCTTGATGGGGCCAGCCTGGAGGTGTCCTAACCTGCCTTGTCACTCCACCTATAGTTTTGGTTTTGTATAGTCATTAGGCTTGTTCAACTTCATACAGTACTGCACAGACCGATCGGTAGCTGACTTGAAGCAGTCCATGGCGGTAAGAAATTTTGTTGGATTTGAGACAGTGCCAAAGTATCGTGAGAGCAAATCGAGAGCAGTCAGCTGAGTCAGCCAGTGCAGCTTCTCAAGAGCATCGCGCTCTGATGACTACACAGCTGCTCCACGATTGGCCGGATTCACCGCATGACAACAATCACGTGTGGTTCGTGTTTTACTTTGAAAACTTCAGATCCACTAATGCTCACAAATCTGTATTTTTATAACAGTTAAAGCTCTTTTCATGTAGTCGTGATGTTATTTTGTGCCATGTTTATCAAAATAAAACTGATAAACACTACATTGGTATTTAAATAGAAATGCGTGTACTGAACTTTATTTTTGTAAAAACAGACGCTGTAAGCAGTACATACAGTATTGAATGAAAATGTCTCTGAAAAATCAGTGTATCAGTCAAATATTACATTTATTTCACTTCAGCTCTGACACAGCATCACTACGGGAAGCAGAAAGTGTCTCCGTTTTCAGCTCTTCCTCGCCTACTCTCACCGATGTCGAACACACTAATTTAATGTTTTCATTGCTTTATTTTCTTGTTTGCCATGTGCTCCCTAATGCCATGTGTTTTCCTAGTTTTTGTCATGTGCTCCCTTGTCATGTGTCCTAGCCTCATGTGTTGTCATTGGTTCAGGGTGCACAGGTGTTCCTTGTTTGTGATTTAGTCCTTGTGTAGTTAAACACTCATGTTTTCCATGAGTGGATATCCTTCATTACATTATTTCAATGCACTAAAAATCAATTTAAGTATTAGTGGTATTTAGTATACTTTAAGTGTACTGAAGTAGAAATATATATTAAATACTTTATTTATAGAGTATAACTTTTACAATTTTTATTTAGCACAAAATAAAAATGTTCTACAAATGAACTTGTTTGCATTTAGTTTTTTTTTTTAGTTCATTCAAGTTGTGTGGGGTGTTTTTTATTTTTTACTCCTGGGACACAACGCACTCGTGTGACGCTGATGCAGCTGGCCAATAATGAATCTGCGTTTTGATGTAGAACCTGGAGATATACCAGAAAGCAGGTTATGTGACATACCCAGGTATGTTTAAGAGTAAGTAAGCAGATAACCTCCACTTTCGGTTCCAAAAACGGAGGTAACTTTCAGGGTATGTAAGTAGCCATAACAACTTACTCTCTGAACATGCTCTGGAGAAGCATGTTCCAGGGTTAGTTTGCTTTAGAGGTGATATATATATATATATATATATATATATATATATATATATAAGCACAATTATAATGTTTATTCAATTTCAATGCATGTATTTATTTAATTCTAATCTCTAACATAGATATGCTGTTTTCCTTTTTATAACGGGACGTTTTCTATACTATAATTTCTATAATAAAATACATATGTGATAACTTATTAAATATTTTGCATCAAACAAACAAAATAATTCTCATTTGCAGTAAATAAAGATTTCTTATTCCATAAAAATATTGAAAAAATGATTACACAACCACCAAATAGGTGGAGATGTGCACTAAGTAGATTATGTAAATCACCATTGATCAAAAGAAGCAGGAAGTAGAATGGCGTGTTTTTTCTTAGTGTCTGTTTCCATGGTGAATCATCGATTCGTTGCTCGGTTGAGAATGTCTTGTGTGTTAACCGGAACATCTGGGTTGGCTGAACTTACTCCCTGATGCGTTTTTGGAACCAGCATACCTCAAGTAAGCAAGGTTTGGGTTAATCAACCGTGAGTTCAGGGTATATGTGAGGGTAAGTTAACCTTGCTTTCTGGAATACGCGCTGGATGTAAACCATGTATGAGAATGACACAGAAGAGAAGATATTGTTGAATAAAGTCATTGTGATTGTTTTGTTTTTGCACTCAATGTATTCCTGTCATTTCATAGAATTAAGGTTGAACCACTGCAGCCACATCTACTGTTTTAACAATGTCTTTTGTACCTTTCTGGAGCTTGAAAGTGTTGATTATATTGCTGTCTATGTACTATCAAAAATATCTTAATTTGTATTCGGAAGATGAGAAAAGGTCTTGCAGGTGTGGAATGACATCAGGGTTAGTAATTAATGACAGAAATTTCATTTTTTTGGTGAACTAACCCTTTAACTGACAACATTTGAATCTTCCCGGCAGAACTTGCGCTAGAGTTTTCATTTATCATAGATTGTAATAATATTTCACAATACTGTTTTTACTGTATTTTTGATCATATAAATACAGCCCAATTAACATATAAATCAATGCTGTGCACTTGTGTTCTGTTTCTGTTGTCATAGTTCATCTCATGGTGATGAAGACCAGTGTAATGGAGAACATTCCCTTAGAGACATGTAGAAAAATAAACAGACTCAAAGTGTCCCATAGAGTTCTCTCCTGTGAGTGAGCGCTCCTCATTTATGCACTAGCCTTTCAAAATAACCTTGGGATTTGGACCTATGGGATGCAATTAGCAATGTGCATCTTCCTTTTATTGTGATCTCCAATGATTTGACAAAACATTTCCTGCACACACAAAAACAGTATTTCCTTTGTTTTTTGCCATACAACTTCTCAGGTCACAGTGCAAAGAAATCTTCCAAACTGCCGCTCCTGCCAATTGCACATTTCTGTGGAATATTGGGTTTTAGGGTATGAGATTTCGAACCATATGGTGGGCATTAGCAGCTGTCAGTCTTCCAATTATGATTGCCAATCAATACAACACGGCATTTGATGTTCAACAAAAATGATTTCCACAAAAACAGATTTTGTGTCTGAAACTCTGAGCAGAGTACGTGTCAGTAGAGCGACGTTGATAAAAAAAAAAAACCTCCTCGGAGTGATCCGAATGGTTCTGCTCGGCTGAGGTAGACTGAGGCTCCAGGAAAATTTAATTCCAGGGTCCTCCTGAGGCCTGGTGGAAACCAAAACGCTGCGTATCTGGGAGCCGTAACAAGATAGGCGCAGTGGGACACGGCACGGCAGTCTGAGGTTTATTACCGTTCTCCAAACAGGACTGTTGCCCTTTGCTTCATCTACATGGACCCTCAGGTGTGAAAGACTGAAGGAATTCAGTAGCCAAGACAGTTTGCTTATATGCTTTGTATTGAAGCAAATATTCATAAACTCATAAACTGAAATCAGGCAGCGGCTCTAAAGTGATTCACCAGAATAGCTTTATAAGAAATCCAGATTTTCTGACTCTAGGATTTTCCATGATGAATTAACTGTCACCCTCAGGAGCACTGACTTTTTGCGGTCAGGGGTCTAATGCAATTCCGAGGGCAGCCATTGTGTTCTGAAACTTTGAAGCATTCCCAGGATATCTTGGCTCCTGGAATCCATGCCGATTGTTAATGTGTTCACCATTCTCCCGTTATATATTCACATGTGTTTCATTGGCCTCATGTGAATATATGGTTTTCCACTGGCAGTGTCAATGACAAAACCATCAGTGCTGGTGAAATATGGTGTTGGTTGGTGTATGCTGAAACCAAATATTAGTTTATTTTGTGCAACTGTGATGTATTTGCCATTTATTATTGAAGATGTTCTGTTTTTTTCTAATAACCATGAGCAGCTATCAGTATCCACCAACTCAGAAAGAAAAAATGTTCTGAACTGAACTGAAGCTCATGGTGCAATTACATGCAGCATAAGAACAGCAGTAGTGTTAAAGGGTTAGTTCACCCAAAAATGAAATTTCTTACTCAACCTTGTGTTATTCCAAATCCATAAGACCTTCATTCATCTTCGGAACACAAATTAAGATATTTTTGATGAAATCCGAGAGGTATCTCAACCACACAAGGGTAGCAATGTCATTGCACTTTTCAAGGCCCAGAAAGGTAGTAAAGTCAACGATAAAATAGTCCATGTGACTACAGTGGTTCAGGAGACTGACAAGGAAGAGAAGAAATTGTTGAATGGTTGTTGATCATTATTTTTGTTTTGGTTTTGTGCACAAAAAGTATTCTCGTCACTTCATAACATTAAGGTTAAACCACTGTGGTCACATGGACTACTTTAACAATGTCTTCACTAACTTTATGGACCTTGAAAGGTGCAATGACGTTGCTGCCTGTGTGGTTCAGAAACCTCTCAGGTTTCATCAAAAGCATCTTTATTTGTTTTTTCCGAAGATGAATGAAGGTCTTAATGTGTTTGGAACGACATGAGAGTGAATAATTTCATTTTTTTTTTGGGTGAAACTAACCCTTTAAGCATATTAAGTATCTTACATTGGAAGAACATATTGTTTTAATGATTGAAATAAGAAGATTGGAGTCTGTTTGAGGTCAGTGGGTTGCTTCCAGCTAGACAGCCAGAGATCATGGAAATAATGAGAGTTTTGACATCACGACTCTCTCTCCCCCTATTCCAGAACTTATGTTTTTCTCTTTATTGGTTTCTTTGTAACAATTTAGCTGGTGAAATATGGAACATGTGATCATCTTTTAATTCATTTTCCACTTCACACTGCTCAAACTCTCTGCTTGCCTCAAATCTTCTTGCCCCCTTCTCCCTCATAAGCAGGTGTCTGCCTGGCCATACGTCTGACAGTCCGATGAGTTTTCCTCAAGGTGAAGAGTAAGACATTTATAGCCCTGGAATCTTCATTAAACCAGCATTGCCTATACTTTCCACTGATGGCCGTGAATAGACAGTAGATTTTTTTAGGAACCCACAGTAATACCGTTTGCTGTATGATAGCATCATTAGTATTTTAGTGTTATTGCATGACTTCCCATTTTCACTGTGTACAAGCAAACAGACAAGTGGACGCAAGGGACTTTTTTTTTCCTCTTCAAAGACAACAAAGGGTTTTTTTTTTTACCGTGTAATCACAGGATGGCCAGATTTCATGTCTGTGAGCAGCAGATGTTAAAACTATTTTTGCCACAAATTACAAATAACTTGATCGTTTTCATCCTTTTTCCCTCAACAGCATTTTTTTCTTGTTTTGTTTTATCAAAGAGCCAAAGTAAATTTTTAAAGTCCTGTTGTAAATGAAAAAGCAGATCACAAGCACTTTCTGAGCATGCTATCTTTTTCTCGCTTTTTTTGTTTTCCGTATTATGTTACATTGAATTCCAAGAATCCCTCAACGTTCCATTCATTTCTTCATATTGTGTTTAACGTTGACCATTTGAAGATCTCTGTTTTGCAAGGAAGTGAATGTTACCCTATCATTTTTCTCTATGTTTTGCAACATGGATAACTGGAACTTATTAAATGTTCTCTAAGATGTGGCTTTGTCTTCAAACCATCCGCTTCACAAAGTTAAACAATCTGAATAAAACAACAGGAGTCTGTGCATTTTATCCTGCAGACAAGTGACTAAACTGTTGTTCTTTTTAAAAGGTTATGAGTAATTCAAGACTGAGAAGGAGACAGCTTATACGGTCTGAGCCCTTGCAAAAATCTCCTTGAAGGAAACTGGCTAGCTTGGTGAGATGGAAAACTTTAATGGTAAATGAGTCGCCTTTTCTCAAGGTGAAATTTCCTTGAATACATTCTGCTGAATTCGTTTACCACGTGGTCTTCTTGGCTAATAGTTTCAGGATGTCTAATGAATGATGAGTGGCTGCTGCCTCCTGCTCAGAGGCCGCTGCAGGGTCGGCCTCGCTCGACATCCTTGCCGCTTTGAGACAATAAACAAACGATGGAACCTATTAAGTCTGTACGAACATATTGAATAAACTCAACACCTTGTTTTTATAAAGCTCATTATCATTGGATGACACGTACTGCCTCAAGGTAACGTGTGTCATGTGTGAGGTAAAGGAGCTAAAGGCCACAACAAAGCAGATATTCTTTTCTTTGACCCCTTTTTAACAGATCACGGCCAGCTTCAGAATGATATAACCTACATCAGCGATTTTCAAACTGTGGGACGCGACTCGTGATGCTCTGGTATAGGTCACAAAGTGCGAGATGCCTTCATGTCATGTAAATATTATAATTTCTAAAATTAAATGAACAAGTTTGTTGATGTGCACAATCTGTATAAAATTTTTTCTTGCATGACTCATTACAAGTGTGTTGCAGATCACTGCAATGTCTTGCTTGCAGAGGCGACGTTAATCACATGCAGCAGCACACAAAAATACACATAGGGCTACAGCAGCCACATTTACAGGAACACATTCTATTTCGATAGTAATGCAATGCTCCATGAAAACACACCTAGTGAGATGGCTGTTATCCAATTCACTATTGACTCTTATTAATTGGTTATTCATTGAATCGTTCAAAGGGATTCCCGAACTCAGGATTAAAATCTTCGAATTGATGCTTTGCTGAATAAATTCACAGAATCCATCAGATTGGCTTATGAATAAAAGTACTGCTCTCTGCATTATTATATATACACTGATAAGGAATAACATTATGACCACCTTCCTAACATTGTGTTGGACACCCTTTTGCTGGCAAAACAGCCCTGATCCGTCAATGCATGGACTCCACTAGACCCCTGAAGGTGTGCTGTGGTATCAGGCACCTTGATGTTAGTAAGTTGCGAGGTGGAGCCTCCATGAATCGAACTTGTTTGTTCAGCACAGATGCTTGATTGGATTGAGATCTGGGGAATTTGGAGGACAAGTCAACATCTCAAACTAATTGTTGTGCTCCTCAAACCACCCCTGAACAATTTTTGTTGTGTGACAGGGTGCATTATCCTGCTGAAAGAGGTCACAGCCACCAGGGAATACAGTTTCCGTGAAAGGTTGTACATGGTCAGCAACAATGCTTAGGCAGGTGGTACGTGTCAAAGCAACATCCACATGGATGGCAGGACCCAAGGTTTCCCAGCAGAACATTGCCCAAAGCATCACACTGCCTCCGCCGGCTTGCCTTCTTCCCATAGTGCGTCCTGGTGCCACGTGTTCCCCAGGTAAGCGACTCACACACACCCGGTCATCCACGTGATGTAAAAGAAAACATGATTCATCAAACCAGGCCACATTCTTCCATTGCTCTGTGGTCCAGTTCTGATGCCCACTGTTGGCATGTTTGGCGGTGGACGGGTCTGCAGGCGCACCCTGACTGGTCTGCGGCTTTCGAGCCCCACACGCAACAAACTGAGATGCACTGTGTATTCTGACACCTTTCTATCAGAACCAGCATTAACTTCTTGAGGAATCTGAGGCACAGTAGCTCGTCTGTTGGATCGGACCTTACGGACCAGCCCTTCGCTCCCCACGTGCATCAATGAGCCTTATTCACCACCCATGACCCTGTCGTCGGTTCACACCTACTCTGTTCCTTCCTTGGACCACTTTTAACAGATACTGACCACTGCAGACCGGGAACACCCCACAAGAGCTGCAGTTTTGGAGATGCTCTGACCCAGTCGTTTAGCCAACACAATTTTCCCTTGTCAATCTTGCTCAAATCTTTACGCTTGCCCATTTTTCCTGCTTCTAACTCTATCAGCTTTGAGGAAAAAAAAATGTTCACCAACACCCTTTGCTGCCTAATATATCCCACCCACTAACAGGTGCCGTGATGAAGCGATAGGTGAAGTGAATAACACTGATTGTCAGAGGTCATAATGCTATGCCTGATCGGTGTATCTAGGCTACTTCAATATAGCTGCTTTTACTTGCTGTATCATCAAGAAAGCAAAAATATATTCCTTTTTCATGTATGCAGTCATGTTGTTGTTCATGTCCTCGTTTACGTACCATTCTGTAAGACTGATGCCCCTCTGTCTGGACCAAGAGATGGCTACTCTCTGAGAAAACAAGTGAAATTAATATTTGTTTGGTATCATTTGATATATCTCAGTGCAACTGATACTGTTACGTTCCCAATGATGTAAAACTGAAGGATATAAAGGTTTTAAAAGTTTAGAGATATTTTGCTTACTGTTGTGGGAGTGACCCCTTTCACAGGGTCTTACATGCAAATGGTTTCTGTCCCCAAGAAGGAGTAAACTACCCAGTCTGAAACTCTGATTAATGCAAATTCCCATTGTGAACACATGTTTCCATTTGACATTTGTTTCCGTTTCTGTCTTGGTCTGGGTATTTAAAGAGATGTTGTAGGAGGCTCAAAGTGTGATTCTGTAGCCAGGTCGGCTTGTAATGCTTGTGTCCTTCAGACACTCAGCATTATTTCTGATGTTAGGTATTCATCTTTTACTCTTTATTTCTGAGCATCTGATGTTTATTGATTGTCTTTGAACTGATTATGTAATTGGCATGATATATTTACCTGACTAATAAATTGTTACATTTGATTTCATTCTGAAATTATTGACTCTAGCTGATTTACGTTAAGTCCATATCCCCATAAATACGCTCAGGATAGTAACGGACTAAAGTACAGTTTAGGTGGAGCAGTGGGGCACAGCAACTGATATTTTAGAGCTCTGACTAACATTGGCATTAGTTTTGTATACATAGACTGCAGGCTAATGATAGGTTTTTCCGTTTAGACCAATCTAAATAGGGGTGGGCCTCAACCCCTGAGTAATGTAAGATTATTCTAAACTAAATGTCTGTGGGAAAACCACTGTATGATTATATAAAGTTACCATTAGAGGAAGCTAAATTGGTGGACCTGATTTCTATGGTAATGATCATGGCCTCTGGTTTAAAAAAGATCTTACCTTAATTCAGTGTGTTCAGATCTACGGGGACTAAATAACGTATTCTAGAATGAGCAAAGTGGGTACGGCCTCTAGAATATTAGTCATCGCCTCTGTCTAATGACCAAGACTGACGAGTTTGTGAGGATGAGATCGCATGCCTGGCCATTGCAAGACTCAAAGCGTTATAGGAATCCAAATGAACAAGTACAGTAAGAGTAAAGAGTAAAGAATTAAATAGAATAGTCAAATGTGCAGCTAAATTATTGTACAAATGACCAATAATCAATTGACATTCTAAACTAAATTTGACATCATAATAAAATGGAGTCAGATAAAAACTTCATTGTCATTTGGGCGGGCCGTACAAAACATATTAATTATATGCAATGAAATGCATTTTTAGCTTGTCCAGCGCTATAATATGACAAGGAAAGTTTAAAAAATTTAAATATATTTTTTTTACAAAATTTGTTCTAAACCATTTATGGTGGGTCTCAAAATGTATTACCTCTGTATGTAGGTCCTAACAGTGCGCTACTAACAACACCAAGGTCTTGGGATCAATTCGCAGGGAATGCATGAAATAATAAATTGTAGATACAATGTTGATGTTGATAAAATTTTTGCCTGATGTAAAAAAGCTATGCAAACCCAAATCTGTGCCACTCACGGTACCACCAGGGGTTTCCAGATCGCTTTCATTAACCCTTACACCTCACCTGGTGTCCTTTTCTGCTCCCTGTATGGTTCAAGTGTGTGTAGACAGATATGTTGCTGCATAATAGGTATGAGGGGAAAAATAACATGAGATTAGTTAAGCTTCTGTTAAGGGGCTGCGTTTGATGGCAATGAATCAAGAATTTTTCAGTATAGTAGAAGGTTCCAAAAGGAATCTGCTAAGAGACTAGCAGTAGCAGAAGAAACATGTGATCTCAACATACTTCTGTTAGCAATGTAACCAGACACTAAGCCTGCCAAGCACTCTTATCCCGAGAGGACCAATGAGATATTTTGAGGACTTTAAGATCATAGACTACCAGAAGACACCAAACACTTGAGTTTTTTTTTTTTATGCCTTGGCCTTTACAAACTATTTTGGGTTGTCTAGACTATAGTCAGGTTGTGATATTCAGAGAAATGTCTGCGATTTGATTCTTTTCATAGAGCATTACTGCTGAAGACTCCACAACAAAGACCACGACAACAGCAGGGAAGAAAGCTGTGAGGAATGTGAAGTTTTCTCAATCTAAGTAAGCAAATCTACAGAGAGAATAAGCAGATGCTACCTAGATCAGTCGCAACGGGGCCAGCATATGTTATGCACATCAGTTAGAAGAGGGGCTGAGGTAATAAAGAAACTAGAAGTCATTGCAGACCTTCATACCTGGCTTGAGGACCTGAGTGAGAGAGTTTTATAGATCAAAGCCTCTTACAGTCACAAAATACAATTGAAAATCCAGAGGCATGGAGGAGGAGGTCGGTATAAATGGCTAGTTTTTCTTAAGTCTAAAGAAAAAAACTATAGGGAGAAAAAATTGTCGGGAGGAGAAAACAAATATTCAGAGTTCTGCAAAAGTTAGTTTGCTCTCAATAACAGGGAAAAATGAAAAGCCTATCATGGATAAAGTAGTGAAAAAATAAAGTGTTATTGGTTTATTCTACACAGTAGGTCACATCTGTGAGTTTTATTGACATTTTATCAAAGTAGTAACCACAATGATTCATTTTGTACTAGTAAAGGAAAAGTGTATACGTAGCACTTCGACGTTGGCTACAACCTCTGACTTGGAACAACTGCTGACAGAATGAAATATAGGCTCGGCCTGTGTACTGAATTAGAAAAGAATTACATAACAGCCAATAAGATTTCAGTTTTTCCAAACTCCTCTCCACCAACAGACACGGGTTGTATATTCCTGCAAACTCAGTTTAAATGACCCATTTGAATAAAAAAAAAAAAAAAAAAAAAAAAAAAAAAAAACAGAGAGCACATCCCAAACCACCCAAGGGAAAATGTAGTATTTTCCTGTTTATTATGTGAAGACCTCATGAGCTAAAGGTCATCAGTGGTTAGAGAAGTTAGCAGAGATTCCTAAATCAAATCTACTGGTGCAGACATCTCTAGTGGCTTTCTGATCTCTCAGGGTGTTGAGAAAATGGGTGACAGGATGTTAAAACAACCCCCCTTCCAAAATTACTAACCCCCATTTCCCAGCATTCCTCATCAGGATATTCCCTTAGGGGCTATCACTCATGTGCATACACCGGGCAGGGTCCTTCATGCTCTGTTGGGGGCAAACATACAAACAACATCCTTTGTTAGTCATATAGAATCTGAAGCTTTGACAGTGGGATGTGAAATTGTGCCTTTAACTACCGGTAGGATAAAAGCTGTTGACCGAGTGGAACAATTTTTAGAGAGAAAAGAAAAGAAAAGCCAATACAGACCAATCCAAAACATAGAGCTTTGGCTATTTTAATTTTTTTGATAATCTCAGTAATCGTTGGTGATGCCACCCTGGTTGTGTCATATATAAATTAAAAAAATAAACTGTTTATAATAAGAATTTTTCTGTCTCTGTTGCAAGGCTGATGAATGTCTCACCTAAAGTATATGCCAGCACAGTAGGCTAACGGTTTTTGGCAGGGTTGGGCGAAGATACATCAAAACATATTTTAAAATAAAATACCAAATACCTTGTGTAAGTGTATCAAACTACAAAGTACAGCAGCCACACTATGTATCAAAATAAACTACTGTAGTTTTGTATTTTTAAAACAAGGGAGCATGACATTTCTTCCCAAACCTTCCATTAATTGACCTGTTTGATGGCTTCACCATTACACTGACTCAGTTGATTTAGTAAACAATGTTTGATAACAATAGCTTTTCTCTGCCCAAGTCATGCAATAAATCTGACATATGCAACCAGTTAACCGATCAAATAGTCTCCCAGATGATGGTTAGTTTTAAAGTAACCAACAGTTTAATGTTTAATAGTTTGCGAATGACTCATAACTGCCGACTAATTTAATTACTTGGTGTTTGGTAATGAAGGGCCTATTGCATCAGCAGCACTGACTCAATGACAAACAAGTCATTCATAAAAAGACAACTGATGGCATCTGTATTCAGCAACAGGTTTCTAACTAATTAATCGTTTGATCGTTAATCATAAATATAATATATTATGTTTCAGGCAGTCATTCATGCAGTGGTATGCAAAATCACGATCCTACTAAACAGTATACTTCAATTAGGGTACAATATTCAGCAATCAAATCATTGGACACCCATTTGGAAGCTGAAAACAAACTTTTTAGCATTTTACCAATTATTAAATGATCAATATGTTTTGACTTTAAATGTAGCCAAATACGTAATCAGAAAGTATCAAGGAGTATTAACAGGGAGTATTAACACAACTCCACTAAACCTATTGAGAGCCATAGAAGTATAGAAGACACATAAGCATTTATGGATTCGTTCACTTTCAAATGAAAATTACCCCAAGCTTTACTCACCCTCAAGACAGTGTATGTGACTCATTGGTTCCGTTCACTACCATTGTAAAGCTCGGATGCGTCAGGATATTTATTAAAATATATCCGATTGTGTTAATCAAAAAGAAGAAAGTCATATTCACCTAGGATGGTTTTAGGGTGAGTACATATGTCAGTAAAATAATTCCATAGGTTTATGACATGATGATATGAGCCAGAATAACGTCATCTGGTAAATGCAGTGGTTTCCAAATGGTGGATGACTGTCAGAGCGTGTTCACTTTTAACATTCATTATGTGATCCAATGAGCTTTGCGAGAAGATTTCTTGTGTGACGCTTACTTCGCTGCGCTATGAAAACCAACAAATGTTCTGGCGTGTGGACCAAATTCGAATGTGAGTGACAGGAATATTATTTAATTTGACCCTTCGTAAAGACCCGCCCCCTTTAGTTACTGTTGCTATGTCCGACAAGCCATGCGCTCTCATGCCACACATCATGTTCTCACGCAGTGAAAAATACATCCCGGAGCAAAGAGGAAACTGACAACACGTCGACAGACATGAAACTTTCATATTTAAGATATTGTAATTTTTTTAAGACGTTTAAACAATAAATACCATACAGTGTCTCTTTATTGTGTCATCACAGATCGCTGTTGCTCCTTCAAGCGGCTTGTGAACCAACCATCTCTATACTAGTTCATTTATAGCATAAAATAAACATGAACGAACATCAGAAGGAATGTTGTTTCAAGCACGGAAAGACATGAGTACACACAACTTTTCAAGTTCAAGTTCACCAACGTTAATCTATTCGGGGTTATGACTGGTTAGTTTGCCTGTCAAACTTTATTGTCATGTGACAGGATTTTTATTTTGGGTCGACTATTTCTTTAACATTGCTCCTGCAAAGCACCATCCTTTAGAATTCATTCATTTATATTTGTGATTATAAGAGCCGTATTAGTGTCACCAACTTGTGTTTTTTGTTTTGCAACAGAAATTACATCGAAATTAGGCCTAACAATATAGGCCTATTGACGTACAAAAAAGCTCATTCATTTTTTGATACATCAGATAACTATCGAGCAACGATAAATTTGAAAGAAAAATGCAGGAAAGGTTCACAGCTGTTTTTATAAAATGTAGGGTATCACCAAACAAATGTAAATGTGTTGTGTTTTAAAGCATTTCGCTAGACTTAAATCAATGAAAGGCATAGGCCTATATATAGAGAAAGCATATATCTTGTATAAATAGCTTATACTGATGTTGTGTCCACATGATAAAATCTCTAGTCTGCGCTCTTCCGAACAAGGTCAGGAACTGACCCTTGCAACACTCAAAACTATTATTTATTTGTGTTGAAACATTAGTTGGTGGGGGTGGAGGGAGGCAATCTGATATAAGTGTTTTCTTTGTAGACTGACCATAGCAGGTCTGTCTGAAAGCTGTGCACACTCTGAATTGGCAATTAAACTTCTGTGGCTGTGATCGTCACCAGTTATCGCTTTAATATAGTTTTACTGACCTTGTAAGGGGTGCATTCACTAAATTACTATCATATTCTACAAACAAAGCTATGAAAACAAAAAGGTTCTCAACTGACCATGATTGACTGTGTGAACTTCTGTGTGAACTTCAAGCTGAACACATTGGACTGCTGAAGTGAACTTGGCAATACAATCAGTCTGTTTTACTGATAGTCATTTCTCAAAGTGGTGGAAAAATTTGTTCAGCTGAATCAGTTTCAATGTGCTTGTCTAGAAAAGTTCCAATCTTTGAAACACAAGAGCAGTTGTGGTGCTTTAAGCATCCAGTCTTTCTGATCTCCATTCAGGAAGCCTTATCTGAGGGAGGCAAAGATGCAAATCTCAACGTTTAATGTGGAAATGCAGGCAGATGTGTCCTCAGACTAGAGTGTTTCAACATCTGGAGAACTGAGGAGAAAAAAAATGGCCCATGTAGATTAGTGTGTCTGGAGGGTCATGTAAACGAAACCAAAATTGACCTCTTCTGCTGAATTTTCCTATTCTCATCCAAAGAATTTATCCTTGTTTTTACAGAATTCATCCGTGGTGCTTCTTTTGTCTCCTCCGTGTCAATATTTATAAGGTTATTCTGTTATTTTATCCATATACAATGAGGTATTTGGGAATTTTACTTTGGTCAAGTTTGTTCAAGTTAAAAAGTCCACACCAGGACAGACTTGTTTAAATTGGAATAGGTAAGTGAGATTTTTGAGATGGATTTCAGAAAGGTTTATTATTTGGTTTAGAGAAATAAATGTAAGAGAATTTGTGGGGATAAAGAGTGGGGTTATTTCAAGTGGAGAACAGTAATTGAAACTGAGATGATGTGTATGAAAAGTCCTGAAGCAATGAATAAAACTGCCTGATTGTTGAACCTCTCCAGTCTGTCCCGGTGAAGGTTACTGATAGTAATATCTGATATTCATGTCCTCATTGTGGATCAATGTCTCAAAAATTAAAAAAAACAACGGAATGTGTCTGTATCTCATGAGGGACTCAGCTCAAATTGGAGAACATTAGGTTGTGGTCTTGGACAAACACTTCTCTCCTGTCTTGAAAGGGGAAGCCTTGAACCTTTGTGGTTTAGTGGTTCCGTGCTATTGAGAAGAAGGCAGTGAGCACTGTGAGAAAACCTCTACATATTCTCACGTTTTTAAACATCTCCTTTAAACCTTGACTCAGTCCAATAGCAATATGAGCTCTATTGGCAATTTTATTATGCTTATTAGTTTTATATGGAAGATTGAAGAGGCCATGCACATTTTTTTCTATCATGATTTGATATGATCATGACCTAATTTTCTTGAGATCTTGAGAACTTTAAAAGTTGTTTTCCCTTGGTCTGGACTCTGGAGGTAACAACATTTTTAAAAAAATGACTCATTTGTGATATGGCTGTATATTTTTATTTGCATGGTTATAGAATGTTCAACAGATGAATGATGAGTGACATACAAGTTGATATTACAAGAAAACCTTTATGTTGAGATCATGAGAAAATTAAAATGAGGCACAAAATAATGCATGGCCTCTTAAAAGGTTAGTTCACCCAAAATTCTGTCATTAATTACCCACCCTTCATTCATCCCACAAAACAAAAGATTCGTAAAGCTTCGAATCTTCATGAAGCAGAGTTTTGAAATCGCACATCACTAGATATTGTTGAATAAAATCGTTATTTTGGTTTTTTTGCACATAAAAAGTATTCTCGTCGATTCATAGTCTTTAGCAGCTTTCTGGGCATTGAAAGTGTTCATTGTCTTGCTGGCAATAGAGGCCTCACTGACCCATTGGAGTTTATCAAAAATATCTTAATTTGTATTCTGAAGATGAACGAAGGTCTTACAGGTGTGGAACAACATGAGGGGGAATAATTAATGACAGAAACTTCATTTTTGGGTGAACTAACCCTTTAAGGGCTTTTCACACTTGAAATAGTTAACCCTGGGTCGTTCTAAAACAAAAAAGCGGTGCTAACCATGCTTCTAAATTACAAGTGTGTTACGCTCCTTTACCCAGGGTTAAAAGTGGTGTTTAAAACGATGATAACCCGGGGTAAAGCACAGTGTGAAAAGCCTTTTAAAGTTTATTTTTGTAGTTTTGTACATAAATAAAAAAATTCTTTTCACAGAATGTTTCAGTCAAAAAAAATATCCTCAAAAAGACCAGTGTTTTTTAAGCATTTGGTATCAAACCGTCTCCTCGTTAACTTCACATAAATAACCTTAGAATTAAACATTGTTCGTTTCATTGAATTAAACATATTGCCTAATGTTTGGTTGCTTTCCATAGTGTTTAAATGAATTTAAACGCACAAATACAGCTTGGTTACTGTGATGAGACAGAACAGACTATACAAATTGTTAAATATTTTTAAACCATTCCTTCAAATGAATTTTATATAAAATATTATGCAAACTTAATTTAAAATTAAAAGGAAAAACGGTCTAAGCAGCTGTGCAAAAATGATCCATACAAGAATGGAAAAATGAGAAAATCTGACCAGGATGACCCAGGATGAAGTTTTCAGGTTGGATGGATGGACGGATGGATTTGTGATGGTGATTGTTGTAGTGATTGGATGAGTGAGTGGAGGATGGGGGTGCTGGGGGAGAACTTGTTGGCAGGGTCACAAACTATTTCCTTAAACAGTTTTATGAAAACCATACGGCACAAGGGAAAACCACAGGCCGAATCTCCCCCCCACCACTCAGCACACTCATTACCCGCCCCCTCTTCTAATAACAAACGTCTATACCCTCCTCCTCTGTCTCTCCGCTGCAGACAGACTGCAGACAAAAGTCATCTCTTTAAGCATAGAGACCAGAGGTTTCAAAGAGCTCATAGGTAAATTTAAACATTTGATTAGGTGAGAGAGAGAGAGAGAGAGAGAAAAAAACTGCAGACAAGTAAGATAAGAGACAAAACAAGAATTACCTCAGCTGCAGAAAAAAAAAACAGTTATGGGAATCAGGACTGTAAAAAAATTCTGTGCTGCATATCCCTGTATTTTCTTTGTTCTTCTATATTTGTATTGGTCTAAAGGGGTCATGGCACAAAGCTTGCAGGAGCAGGATGGCGTGTGCAATGCTGAGGGATGCTATTCTATTCATCTCCAGCGCAAGACGTTCCGGGAGTCCTGGAGGACCTGCAAGGATAAAGGGGGGAACCTGGCAACTATGAAAGGACCAGAAGAAGCTTCTTTGATTCATGACCTCCTATCATCAGGGGTCCGGCGTGGCTCCCGACCCAGAATCAGGCTGTGGATTGGCCTTCAGCGTCAGCCTCGGCAGTGCTCAGCAACACGTCCTTTGAGGGGCTTTACCTGGATCACTGGAGATCAGGAAACGCAGTATACAAACTGGCAACGGGATGACTTACCCAGTGCTTGTGCTGCTCTTCGTTGTGTGGTCATTACCTACAACACGGCTGACAAAAGTGGCAACGACCAGAATAACTTCAAATGGCTCGATGGGTCTTGTGTAGTGGCCGTGGAAGGATTCCTCTGTCGCTACACCTACCAAGGGATGTGCCCAGCTCTTCAAAAAGAAGGAGGGGGTCCTGCACTGTACACCACCCCGTTTCAACTGGCAAGTACCGCTCTTAATCACATCCCTTTCGGTTCTGTGGCAACTCTTCCTTGTCCCGACGAGAAGGAAGCCCAGTCGGTTCTGTGCATGCTGAGGGAGGATGGGAGCATTGGCTGGTCGAAGGATGCACCGCTTTGTTTGAACACTCCGAGGGACTGGTGTGAACAGGACAATGGAGGATGTGAGGACTACTGTGTGAACTCAGATACCCATTACTACTGTGAGTGCTCAGAGAATTATGTTCTGGCAGAGGATGGAAAAACCTGCCAGCTCTCGGATCCCTGCCACAGTGCCAACTGCGAGTTCGAGTGCGAGTCCACTTCTCAGGGTCACCGCTGCAAGTGCCCCGATGGGTACCTCCTGTCAGGTGATGGTCAGAATTGTCTTGATATAGATGAGTGCTTGCAGAAACCATGTCCGCAGGAATGTGTCAATGCGCCTGGCACATTTGAGTGTAGATGCTACGAGGGCTACCTTCCGTCTGAGTACGGAGAATGTGTGGACATAGACGAATGCATGGAAGGAAAGTGTGATCATTTGTGCGAGAACTCTCCTGGTTCCTACGTGTGCCGCTGTCACGAGGGATTCTATCCACTCAGAGAAGATCCAGATCAATGCGAGGATATCGATGAGTGTAAAACTCCAGACATTTGCGATCAGGTGTGCAGAAATTACGAAGGTGGATTCGAGTGTCTTTGTGGGGAGGGTTTTATGTTGCAAGAGGACAACTTCTATTGTCGGCCAGTCGAAGAGGATGAACACTTGATGGTCGAATCATCTGATGCAACTCTGAATGATCCCAGCCTACCTGAACTGGTGACAGATGCCAGCCCTCTAGAGTGGCTAACAGATTCCCCAAATATGGAGTGGCATCCGACTTACCTGGGCTGGTTTACAGAGAAGACCCAGGAAGGAGATGTAACTACACAGGAACCTGATTTAAATGAGCATGCATCCTCAAACTCACCTTCATCTAACTTTTTGATGGATACTACAGCTTCAGCTGTTTCAAATGAAGAGGACGCACATGAGGAGGAAATGTCAATAGCAACTGGTGATACAGTAGATGTAAGGACTTCAGGAGACAAAGTGCCCTCAATGGCTTCGACTTCTGTCCCTAAGAGAAAATGGGATTTTGTCATGCTCACTCCTGAAACATCACAAATACCAGATCACAAAGATTCATCAGGAGCAGAACAGCGTCCAGGTGACAGGAAGAAAACTGACAAAAGCTGGCTGCTTGTGGCACTGTTGGTACCACTATGCGTTTTTATTGTGGTCATGTTAGCATTAGGCATTGTTTATTGCACAAGTTGTGCTGTAGAACCACGGAGCAAAAGCGTGACAGACTGTTACCGCTGGACCACCACCTCCAAGCCTGAAAAGTCAAGCACAGGAAAATCTCGAGCTTGAGTAACGAACATTGTACAGTTAACATGACTTTTTTTTATTACAAAAAACAGCGATGACCCTGGACTTTGTCAAGCTGTTTTGGTGTGATCACACTGTCACTTTGGTATTCTGTAGGATCCTGTGGGATATAAGGGCAAAATAGTCACTTAGGTGCACAATTTAACTTTCAGACATTGTTTTAGACAATGAATAGGTTTTTAAAAAGCATCAATAATTCTTTTCTAATAGAGTAACCCCCAATGTGTAGAGACATTTTGTGGAAAGTGGAACATGGCAAACAGAATTTAGCATGCATCACTTTTTCATTTAATACAATGAATACAAATTTTTATGATGCCTACAAGTGAAAATAAAAATATAAAAAAGCATATCTGCAGCTTAAATTTATTTGTTCCAGTCACAGTTTACACAACAGCGCCCCCAACAGTGAGGTATGTAACTACAACTGTTTGTCCAGACTTTAGGTTGTTTCAATCATTGATATTTACACACAAATGATTGAAAAGATCTGAGTGCATCAGTTTAACTTCATTTCATTTTATCCTGCACAAGTTATCTGACTAATGACTATAAAAGGATATAAAAGTGTCAAGGAAAAATAGAACAAACCAGTAATCATGAAACTTAAGAAACATACAATTAAATTAAATAAAAGAATAAATTATAAAGTATACTAAAAAGAATTTGATGTTATTCCATAACAGTATATATCACATTCATGATAAACAATTAGGTTTTTTTTTTTTACTGTATCCCACTATGAAAGTGTTTATCAAAAAGTGTTTTACTAGTGTTAAAGTAAATGTTTCTTGCTGTCACTAATAAAATTTGATTAGCACTTTCAGCATCCCAATTTTAATTCACGCCGACTCTGACAGTGAGAATGACCGCTGCTTTGGCCATTTTGTGTTGTAAAGGCACAGTCACACCAATAGCTGTCACTGTATGACATTTGAGTTATTGTCAAATTAACGTGATTCCAATAAACTGAACTTGCACTAAGTTATGGTACAGTTTTTTTCCCCTCTAATCATGTGTTGTTTTCAAAAGATTATACTTTGAACATGTTTGTAAAAGTGCTATGAGCCTATTTGGAGCAACAAAAGCATGAAAGAAAAGGGGTTTGTTTACTGCTTTAGGACTGTTGATGTCATATGTGGAGTTAGCAGCAGGATCATTATTATATAATAACTTGATCAGCTGAAATTTTTATCTGCATGTAGGCTATTTAAAAATCTGTCATTTACAGTTACATAATGTCATTTATATCTACGTTTGATAGATGGGAACCTGATCAATCAAGGAAATGCTTTAAATTGATTGGCTGCAGAGACGTCAGTGGGATCCTTCAAGATTTCTGAAAAAAAGAACAATCTTACCCTGTAAGAAAAATTGAGTTTTCTTTTCTTTTTTTTAAAAAAATGTTCATGAAATTGCAGGAATAAGGAAATATTGTGATTTTATGAAAGTAAAAAGTGAAAACTGCCTGAGATGTCAGAACACTGACAAACTTCTGAAAAACATATTTGTCGACGAGGATGGGATTCGAACCCACGCGTGCAGAGCACAATGGATTAGCAGTCCATCGCCTTAACCACTCGGCCACCTCGTCATATGAATAAACTGTTTTTGGTAAAAAGGATAAAAATTTGTGTGTAACTCATGACGCACATTCTACTTAATTTTACACATTTTATGTAACGTTTGACACTAGAACGTTCAGTTACTAAATGATTGTTGAAGCACCTTTGTCTCCATGATATGTTGCTAAATCGCTATCACAACACTGTTCTACCGACATTAACATTAGAAAACAGAAAACAGCATTCTAGAATGAAACTGCTTTTGAATACCTTTGAAGAAACTGGTATTAAAGCTAATTATTCAAACTATTTCAGTACAACGGACTAACTCACTAACAGCTGTTAGTGCCATTGACAGCCACTCAGTTCACCTAAAAAGAGATATAGACTATACAGCTTCATTTTGTACGAAATAGATAATGATCTTACGATAGAAAGTATTACTTATTTACTTGGTTAAAAAAATGTGCGGGAAAACATTTAGCTTGCTTTACATTCGTGTTACCGTAGCTCCCTGCTGCCCTCTACTGGCCACTGATATTACATTTATATAATAGCCTTTATTTATGTATTTTTTGTAAAGGTTTATATCTCATCTGGACACTAGTTAGTTCCAACAACTTCAAAGCTTTAAAAACGCTTCATTGTGCAATATTTATGTTTTCATACTTTTGATAATGCGTAGCTAAACGATGTACGTTAGTAGTAATCATATTAATTACCTTGTAAATTTATCTAAAATGTGAATCTCTCTGTCCACATTTGCAATCACTTACCATTTCAACGTTTACATAATTTAAAGGTCTTAAAGGTTTACGTTGTCATACATTTACAAGTTGTCTGTTTACTAGATAAAGAACAGGAAACATCTCAAGGCAGGCAGCCGCAGCTGAACACGCGTCAACCAATGAAACAGAGGGTTCTGTAGGATTGGCCAATCACAGGACGAGTACTAGAGCCCCTCCCAGCGTCTCTGACCACGTGAAGTCTTGCCGCGAATTTCAAGCTGTAACTAAACTGTTTAGGCGCGCACGGAAACATTTAAGCGGGTCTTAGAGACTTTTAAAATATAAAACACATCAAGTGGTTTGTTAATTTATTTAAATATTTTATACGACAATGGCTACTCCTCCCAAGAGATTGTGTTCAAGCCTCGACGTTGACCTCAGCTTCGAAAAAAGGGCATTGAAGGTCTCAATAGAGGGAAACATTGGTAAGATTGTTTAATAACGAAATAACTTACATAAAATAGAACGCACTTAATATATTATGCAAGTATTGTTAATAGCTTAGCTTTTTTGTTAAATGAACGAGAAATATGCACGAGAGCTGTCGTCTATTGTTACAGTAGTGCTGTTGGCGCCAAATACTATTTCGTAGAGTGAGGCTTTGGAATCATCGACTATGACTGCATTTTTGATAAATTACTGAAAATCAAAGAACGGTTGACAACTAAAGGATGTTGTTTCATTACGTTGCAGAACCATGACAACCAGGCTAAGCTGTCATAATGCTGTAATATTCGGTTTAAGCATCCTTTTGACAATTAATGCATAGATACAAACATCTATGGAAATGTTTTGAACTGATAATTATAAGACAACACAAATTATGGTTGTTTGTTTTGTTTTTTTGTATTTTAAAACATTTATGTCTGTGAAACAGCGGCAGGGAAGTCAACTTTAGTGCGCTTGCTGGAGCGGGCATCGGAAGAATGGGAGGTCATACCAGAGCCCATTGGAAAGTGGTGCAATGTGCAAACCTCAGAGAACGAGTACGAGGTACAGTATACAAGAGATATTATTAAGGGGTGTCGTCATGTTCATTTGAGCTTTTTTAAAACAAAATCCCCTTCAAACCCTGTAGGAGCTCAGCACGTCCCAAGAAGAGTGGAGGCAACCTGCTGCAGATGTTATATGACAAGCCCAGTCGATGGTCTTACACTTTCCAGACCTACGCCTGCCTGAGTCGTGTCCGTTCACAGCTTCAGCCTCCTTCTGCCAAACTTCAACAGGCAGAGAAGCCAGTTCAGTTCTTTGAGCGTTCTGTCTATAGTGATCGGTACATACAAACAGCTTCTCTTAACAATTTAAAAAACAATAAGAAAGACAAATGCAAAATGATTTTGAATTGAGGAATGAATGTTTTTAATCTTCCAGATATGTGTTTGCCTCTAACCTCTTTGAGTCTGGAGATCTAAATGAGACCGAGTGGGCCATCTACCAAGACTGGCATTCGTGGCTCCTCACTCAGTTTGAGTCCCAGATTGAGCTGGACGGCATGATCTACCTTCGTGCGAATCCCGAGGTATCTAGCAGTTCCTTTATATTTCGATCGGATCACCTGTTGTTATACAAATGTAAATGTAAGCATACTATGATTCATTGATTAAACGCTTGATCTGCAGAGGTGTATGCAGCGTCTTCAGTTCCGAGGGCGAGAGGAGGAACAGGGGATACCACTGGACTACCTCGAGAAGCTGCATTATAAGCACGAGTGTTGGCTGTACAACCGAACTACAAAGTTAGTGATCAACTTTATATGTGCTAATACTTGTCTTTCAGCTGTTTTCGTCATTTAATTATCTAAATGGGTATCTTGTCATGTACAGGTTGGATTTTGAGTATCTTAAAGACCTGCCAGTACTGGTCCTGGATGTTAATGAGGATTTTAAAAATGACAGAATTAAGCAAGAAGGTGTAATTGACAAGGTACGTATGGTTCTGAGGACAAATGGCGTCATTAAAGAGTTAGTTCCCCAAAAAAGAAAATTCGTTCACCCTCTTGTCGATCCACGCGTGTAACACCTTTGTTAATCTTCGAACTCAAATTAAGATATTTTTGATGAATCGGACTGGTTGCTGACCTCCCCATAGACTCCAAAGTTATTACCACGTTCAAGGTCCAGCAAAGTAGTTAAGACGTTGTTAAAAAAGTCCATGTGACTGCAGTGATTCAACCTTAATGTTATGAAGTGACGAGAATACTTTTTGTGCACAAAAACAAAACAAAAATTTTCCATGTCAGCCTCCAATGCTCTTCACATTGTAAACGTAGTGCAGTGCTTCTGGGTTCTACATCAGAACTCTGGCTCCTGCGTGGATCTCATGTTAGAGACCTACAAAGAAGAAAAGAAATTGTTTAATATAATTGCTATTTTTGGGGGGGTTTGGCACACAAAAAGCATTCTTGTTGCTTCATAACCTTAAGGTTGAACCACTGTAGTCACATAGACTGTTTTAACAATGTCTTTACTACCTTTCTGGGCCTAAAAATGATAATAACAGTCTATGAGGAGGTCAGAAACCTCTTAATTATGTCCTCTTAAAATATCTTAATTTGTGTTCCGAAGATGAACAAAGGTCTTACGGGTTTTGAACGATATGAGGGTGAGAAATTCATGACAATTTTAATTTTTGGGTGACCTAACCCTTTAAGAGTTTTGCCTCTAATGCCCGTTTCACACATGCGCGAGCAGGCAACGCAGAAGCTATGCATATGCAAAGCGGGAGCAGCACACGCCCGTTGTGCTTTCACACTGACAGACTTTGACACACGCAGCTGAATTGCAGTATTTTCCATTCGGTCACGTTTTTCATGCATTTTCCCCCGATCACTCTCTGTTACGTACTCTGATTTATGATGGGTAGCATACATTTCACTTCTACTGTCCCACACACACATACATATAACATGCTGTATATAGGTAGTCTACGTACATAAATGTAACCTTAAAGTTAGTATATATCACTAGATTTAATCATTTAAAAGGGCCTTTGAAGTTTGGGCAAAAACTCCTGGCTATGATGTGTGCAGAAATAAATTTATAACGGTTTGGAAGAACTTGAGGGTGATTAAATGATGACAAAATTTTATTTATTTTTTTGTGAGCTGTCCCTTTAACATGAGCTTGAAAAAAGATATGCGCTGCTTATGCATCCAGTGTGAAACAGGCCTAACAGTAACCCATTTTAGAATTTTCCATTTTGTGATTGATTTGATGTTTTTTTTTTCTTCTTTTCAGGTGAAGGAGTTTCTGAGCACCTTGTAGTGTCTAAATATAAAGTGATTTGCATGAATCATGTAAACTGGTGATTTCCCACTAGTGTTCTGGATTCATGCCTCTGGTCATTTGAATGAATTTAAGATTGTATTTTATTTTATTTTATTTTTTTGCTTTTTAAATGTTATACTTAGCATGTTGTACATATTGTATAAAATTAAAACCTCACTTAAAAATATATTTAAACTCTTCTGTGATGGAAACCAAAGCAGGACAGGACATCAAATGTAAAGTGCTGGACATTTTGGGACAAACATGTACAGTACAATTTTAAACCATTGGCTTTTATTACAGGGTTATTAAAAAAAAAAAAAAAACTGGAAATTTCAGTTTTAATGATTTGCCCAGATGAAAAAGTTTTGGAAATAAATAAAATCTCAAATTCATTAGTTATCTGTTCTTCAGTATTTCATCTGCTAGAAATTACTCTTTATAAGTGCAGTCTATTTTTTTAATAGAATAATTTTGTCTATAATTGCAAACAACCGGAAATGTAATGTAAATTCAATTTAAAGGGTGTATGTATATATATATATATATATATATATATATATATATATATATATAAAAACTTGTATATTATATTCATGCATTACACAGACTGATATATTTCGTTTATTTCTTTTAATTTTGATGATTATGACTGACAACTAAGGAAAATCACAAATTCAGTATCTCAGAAAATTAGAATATTGTGAAAAGGTTCAATATTGAAGACACCTGGTCGCACACTCTAATCAGCTAGTTAACCCAAAACACCTGCAAAGGCCTTTAAATGGTCTCAGTCTAGTTCTGGAGGCTACACAATCATGGGGAAGACTACTGACTTGACAGTTGTCCAAAAGATGACCACTGACACCTTTCACGAGGAGAGCAAGACACAAAAGGTCATTGCAAAAGAGGCTGGCTGTTCACAGAGCTCTGTGTCCAAGCACATTAATAGAGAGGTGAAGGGAAGGAAAAGATGTAGAAAAACGTGTACCAGCAAAAGGGATAAACGCACCCTGGAGAGGATTGTGAAACAAAACCTATTCAAAATTGTGGGAGATTCACAAAGAATGGACTGCAGCTGGAGTCAGAGCTTCAAGAACCACTACGCACAGACGTATACAAGACATGGGTTTGAGCTGTCGCATTCCTTGTGTCAAGCCACTCTTGAACAACAGACAGCGTCAGAAGCGTCTCGCCTGGGCTAAAGACAAAAAGGACTGGACTGCTGCTGAGTGGTCCAAAGTTACGTTCTCTGATGAAAGTAAATTTTACATTTCCTTTGGAAATCAGGGTCCCAGAGTCTGGAGGAAGAGAGGAGAGGCACACGATCCACGTTTCTTGAGGTCCAGTGTAAAGTTTCCACAGTCAGTGATGGTTTGGGGTCCCATGTCATCTGCTGGTGTTGGTCCACTGTGTTTTCTGAGGTCCAAGGTCAATGCAGCCGTATACCGGGAAGTTTTAGAGCACTTCATGCTTCCTGCTGCTGACCAACGTTATGGAGATGCAGATTTAATTTTCCAACAGGACTTGGCACCTGCACTCAGTGCCAAAGCAACCATGGTTTAAGGATCCCTGTTCTTAATTGCCCAGTAAACTCACCTGACCATAACCCTATAGAAACCCTATGGGGTATTGTGAAGAGGAAGATGCGATATGCCAGACCCAACAATGCAGAAGAGCTGAAGGCCACTATCAGAGCAACCTGGGCTCATAACACCTGAGCAGAGCCACAGACTGATCGACTCCACGCCACGCCGCATTGCTGCAGTAATTCAGGCAAAAGGAGCCCCAATTAAGTATTGACTGCTGTACATGCTCATACTTTGGTCAAGATTTCTAAAAAATCCTTTCTTTGTATTGGTCTTAAGTAATATTCTAATTTTCTGAGATACTGAATTTGGGATTTTCCTTAGCTGCCAGTTAAGATCATCAAAATTAAAAGAAATAAACATTTGAAATATATCAGTCTGTGTGTAATGAATGAATATAATATACAAGTTTCACTTTTTGATGATATTCTAATTATATGACCAGCACCCGTGTGTTTGAACAGATGAAGAAAATATAAGGTTTCATAACCATTAATTTCTGCCATTTTAGGCCCAATTCTCTCCACTTTGTCTTATGACTAGTTGCCCAAACTCGTTCTCCTGTAATACAGGCTGTCAGAATGCTGACAAACCCACTAATGAGGACCTGCTGGCTCATTCTATGTTTTTGAGTTTGTTATAATAATTAAGTTTTTCTGCCTTCTTAGTCAATGCTGGCAATTCCCTTATGACCAGTTTTCAGGTTCATTTTATCTTAATTCAGATTTTTACCCATTTAAACCTATATTTTTAAAATTTAAGAAATGCCACTTTTTTCTTTTCTTTTTTTACAACAGTTTAAATGTCACACAGACATGTTCTTCCTGCTCATTTGACACTGAGAAAAAATTAAATGCATTTTCAATACCTTAATCATGAAATTATGGCATTTGCATATGCCAATCTAAGGTTATGTGGCACATATTCACATTTTAGTCACAAATGAAGAGTCTGAAGAAAATGTCAAACTTTTTTGATGACATTATGAATTCACCTATAAAACAATATATGCAGTAAATAGGTGAAACTAGTGATTTTGTTCTTTTTAAAATTTCACCTGAAAAACCTTTCACATAAAACATAAACAACCTGCAGTTTTATTATCTAGAGTATTATAATGGCACATTGTTTATTGTGGTTTAAAATATTAAACCACTGTAATAATTGTTCTAATCTAATCAAAATTGCAAAGAGTATGTCAAATTATTAGTCAAAGCTTTTCTGAGCTTCTAATTGTCAGCTAAAGAGAGTTTATTATAAATAACGAATTTGGCTTTTAATTCAGGAAAAAATTCCTATTTTGTTTTCAGTTTTAACTGCAAGGAAACAGCTTTCCATCGACTCGATAAATAAAATAATCACATGTAGTCATATTTTTTTATATATATGAATCAAAGTGGCATACAGCTTCTGTACTAATATAAGATGGTAAATATATGTATACAGAAGAATGAAAAAATGTCCCTATGCAACATGATATTTTTCCAGAAATTAAGGATATTTTATCATTTTTGTACAATATTATATATATATATATATATATATTATATATATATATATATATATATATATATATATATATATATGCGTCAAAAATAAACTACAAGTCCCATAATGAAATCGTCCACAGAAATCCGGGTATTGCTTCACCCAGGTCGGTCGCACCCTCCTCTAAACAGACTTATTGACACAGTTGCCCTGACATGTTAAATAATAAGGGTTGCTTAATATTGGACGCAGTGAGGTGACAGCTACGCAGACTTTTAACATTATATTTATATTCATAAAATAATTCGACAGTTAGTGAGCGACTAATCAGACGTATCTAGCGTTACATTACTGTAAACGTGACACCTCAGAAATGGACAAAACTTCCTAAATATGATTCTGAAACAAATTAACCTCTACTTTCTCGATAAAGACAAAAATAGGCGTATCGAGAGGGCGGGAATTTGTGACAAGCGTCCCCGCGTCCAATCGCCTTTACTAAATGTTTCCTAGCGTTAAATCTTAAAGCCCTCTTGTAAACCAACCTTGACGTCGCGTGCTTTCGCTCGAGTAGCGTGCGTTGCAGCAAATCAGGTTCCAGTATTTAACTCTCGTGGCCAATTGCCTTCGCATATTTTAAACAGGGGCGGGACAATACACAAATGGAACGAAGTAGGGTAGGTTGTTAGAAAGTTAATGGCTTGGGGGAAAGAGATTCTCTTCTCGCTTCAGGAGAGTTTGAGGATTTTTCTGAAGTAAAACGTAATTATTTTATAACAATATAACCCCAAAGAAAGTGAAACGACAACATTACCTTCACAAATAGACGAATTATTTAGGAAAGTATGCAGGATGCAGTAGCCGGGACGGCAATGCTGACGGACGGCTTCGAGGACGAGATTGACTCGGTGACTCCGCGTTCCCCTGCGTTAGGGATGGGGGTTGGAGCTACACCAGGAGCCGGACTCGGGGGCCTCGGTGGCAAGAAAGTACGCTTGTTCGGAGAGGCTGGCGGGCCCACCACAGACAGACTAGATTTCAAGCTCACAGCGGCCGCGGTGCTATCGTCAGGCCCCGGATCCGGCAGCGACGAGGATGAGGTGTCTGAGGTGAGAGCGATTCGCCCAGCAGGAAAGTGTGTGTGTGTGTGTTAGCTCACGTGCTAACTTCTGCTAGCCTTAATAGGCTTCATTCCCAACCCACCAAAACCCTGGAATTAATCACCTCATCTGAACAGACCGACTTATCACGTCCAACTTTTGGCAACACATATATACAACAACACTCTCACTCGGAGCGCCGTTAGCTATTATTACAGTAGCGTTTCACGCGACCCACGTTGCTAGTTGCGTTTCTAAATAGCTCAAATTCAGGCGAGTTAGCTTAGCTTAGCACGGGCTCAGAGATGAAGGCTGCGATTTGGGCCTAAAGAGAACATCAGGGGGCAACGCCATCGTCTGCTAGTTAGCCATCTCAAATCATTTAAACGATTTCAACCACTTGTCACTTTAGTTTACGCCTTTTAAAGTGTAACTCGCCACACGTCGCGTCTTAGTGGCAGTCATTTTGAAGGATGTAGATATGTCGCTAGCCGGGAAGCTAAGTGGCTCATGGTACGTATCCTAATATTAGCTGGAAATATTAGCTGTTTAGCAAAGCTTATCTGCGTGACGGTGCCACGCCAGGCCTTTTGCACTGTGTTGGTAAACTTAGGGTTTGACTTAGAGCTGACATCTGTGTCAGTACATGCAAGATGTTATAACGTTCACATAATCTTAGTGTCAGCATTAGTACTTGGCCCCAAGACATGTAAATGTATCCCTACGGCAGGTTCTGTAATTTCATGGGACGCAAATGTTTTTAAGATTTAAGATTAGACGTTTATTCCTCGGTGTCAGACAAATAATCATTAGCCATTATGAGCATGGAGTGTGGCGACTTGTCATGCGGGTTTGTCTTCATACATCAAGGTGCACCTGTTGGGTCCTGTAGATGTTTAATTGTCAGTCGCACTTAGGAAGTTTTTCTAATAAACTGCAGCCACTTCTTATTGAATCAAGTGCACACTTCCACTTTTATCTAAGCATTTGTAATACACAAACAGTTTGCCAGAAGCATGGTCTGAATATTATGGATTTACCTTTTTTGTTAAATGACAGGCATTTGCCATGCAAGCATTACATTATGAAAAAATAAAGCATACTTGGAGTAGGTGATATTTATATCAGAATATAGTTGATTTTGCTTCAGATTAGATTGCAATATCAAAAGTTTTAGATCACATTGAAATTATTCTTGACACAATTTTATTTCACCACTCAGAAACTGTCTTCAGTAAAGTTGAGAACAACGTAACTATGAGCTGTAGGACAAATAAATATAATAGAACAAAGATGAAGATTAAGTAAACATTACTTAGGGTTTTTTTTTAGGTTGGTCTTCAATGAGCAAATATTGAATTGAGTTCTTTTGTGACACATTCTGCTTGATTTGATGATAAAATTCACTGTCTATTTTCTAAATGTATGTTATAGATCTTATTGTGAACAATTAATCTATTTTTTTATGTTTAATCAATGTGATACTGGATCTTTTGATATAAACGACAGACTTCTCGGGTGACGTTATCAAGACTTCTCAAATCACTTAAACCAAGATTTCGATCATCTGCCTCCACTTTTGAGTGCATCGGACACATCTCAAAACCGTCGCATGGAACCAAGTCCTGTCCATTTTTATTGATTTTATTTACAATTATTTTATTTTTATTTTTTGACAATACGTTGCACTTTGATATACATCACTATATGGAAGTATATAACTGTATATATACTACTTCCATTGTATTTGCATTTTGGTGTTTTGTTGCATAGCCTGTTTTTTTGTTTGTTTTTTTTGTTTTAATTATTTAACTGGCATGTTTTAAAAATGCATACAAATGATACTTTCATCATGCTCGCAAATCATGTGAGCATAAACGCAATCTCTTCCGTTTGATAAATTTCTTGTTTATCGTGTCTACTGGTATATCGCTCACTCCTACATACTTGCTCTACTACCAAAAGTGAAGTGTTGTTTAAAATATGAGCGCTTTGTTGGCTGCTGGTCAACCATAGGCCTGTTTTAATGTAAATGACTGAAGTCAAATTAAGTTCTCGGGAGTAAACTGTGCTGAAACGCTCACAATCATATACATATAATGTATTTCAGAGCTGCATGTGATTCCCCCCCCCCCCCCCCCCCCCCCCCCAACCCCTGTACAGGGGTGTGTCTGTTGCCTTTTATAACTTGTAATGGGTGCCCCCCCTTATGTTGTTGGTATTTGTTTGGAATTTAGGGGGAGGGGTATTAAAGTCGGTGGAGGTATACAGAGATGATGACAGGCTCAGGTAGGACTAGCATTCCCTCAAATTCCGGTTCTCTGCGTACACTTCCTGTTGGGTCACTCTGCTTCAAGAGTCAGTCTCCTCTATGCTTTATGACTTAATTAGACTGTAAATATGTTTAGAAATGTAATCATGTATGTGAAAAACAAGTTTAGCCATTCTTCAACCCAAAGTATAGCTAAAGCAAGCTATTCAATCAGACCTAGAAGCTGGATCATGTGAGAGGTTGTTACTTTCATGAGATTATGAATCAATTGAATGTTTTTAGTTACATTTAAATTCTTGACATTCCTTCTGCTTGTATTAGAATTCTGCAGTCATCTGTAGTCCAACAATTTGCATAGTCAGGTTCAAATAGTGAGCCTTGTGTCTTATTTGAGTGTCACTATATATTGTGACAGTCTGATTTCTATAAAGGCCTTTACTGCAAGTTTTATGCATAGTTCTGGAATATCCGGGAATCTCACAAGTGTGATTTGCACACTTGGAAAAGCATGGAAATGAATAAAATGCTAAAATGTCATGGAAAATTCTAAAGGCAATTTGAATGTTGTGGTTATGCTCCTTTCTTATCACTCCTTGTGAGTGTTGTTGTTTCACTCGTTGGTCAACATGTGGGAACCCTCTTTATGTCCTATATGAACAGGCACAGGAGTGATGTTCTGGGTTCATTCAGAGACTGTTAAATCAATATCTGAGTCAGACAAATGTCAGTCAAATGAAAAGAGCAGCATCCTTGTAGCGCACAATTGCCCTTTTCTGCCCTCGTCAAAATGCTTTTTCTTAGGAGAATAGAAAAAACATTTGGTGTTTAAGTTTGCATTGCATTTACCAAGGTTTAAAGGGTTCACCCAAAAATTTAATGTGTCATTAATTACTCGCCCTCATTTCGCTCCAAACCTGCAAGACTTTCGTTCGTCTTCGAACCACAAATTAAGATATTTTTTGATGAAATCTGAGAGCTTTCTGATCCCCCACAGAAAGCAGTATTATCACATTCAAGGTCCATAAAAATAGTAAAGGCATTGTTAAAATAGTCCATGTGACTACAGTGGTTCAAGTTTGTTACTCGGCGACAAGAATACTTATTTTGCGTGAAAACGAACAAAAATAACTTCTTTATTCAACAATTTCTTCTCTTCCGTGTCAGTCTTCAATGCTGTTCACTTGAGCACCGTGATGCATGCCTGTGGTGCTGATGTCGTTCTGACAGAACCTGGAAGCTCGGCGCTGTATCAACTGCGTAAGTGACTGACATGGAAGAGGAAAAAAAATGTTGAATAAAGTTATTTTTGTTTTGTTTTTGTGCACAAAGTATTCTCGTCGTTACATAACATTAAGGTTGAACAACTGTAGTCACGTTGACTATTTCAACAGTCTTACTACATTTTTGAATGACTGTAATTTCTTAAGTGTTTGGAATGACAACCCCCTCCCCCCCTTTATATTTATTTAATGACAAAGACAATTCACATGACACGGCATGTGTTTCCTAATTAATTGCATATTGTTTTATGAAGAAGTCAACTACACAGTTGCTATATGTTAACTCCCTGTCTTTGGGGAAAACTGTAGAAATGATCATACAAACCTGGCAATTCCTCTACATTATTTCAGTGATCTTTCTAGTTTTGATCCAAGCTATAGCAACATTTGCTGTTTAACATTTGTATTTAAGTGCAAGGGTTAGTTTTTCCTATATATGTGGAAGTGTTTTAAATGCAATGCTTTTCTTAAATCTTGTGGATGTGACCATACTGTGGCTCGAGAAGCAGCTTTTTATAACCCAAGTACACATGCATTCAGAGCAGTTTCTCTGCTACATTGCCAGTTTTATTCATATCTAAAAGTGCAGTAACTTCATGATTAACTGGTGTTTTGCAGTTTTATCACCTTGTACCATTCCAGTTTATTTTGATTGTTTTATAAACTTCTAGAATTGTTTCAGCCATGCATTGCAGTATATTAGAAACTTAAGTATTTACATGTGAACTATCACAGCTCCAGCACCACTCAAATATCAGTGGTTCATTTGAATATTTGCCTGTTTATATTTCTCACTTCATAATCAGTTATTAGACTCACAACCAAGAATGTCTTGCATCATTGTTGTGATGTCTTGATGTGCCGTATTTAAATGTGAAGATGCCATTTAATGTGTATTTGTGTGTATGAACCTGGCTGACACAGGTCATGTGTAGTGCAGTACGTGAGCCGTATAATCGCGTAACTGTTGTGTATGAGTTGCTGTTTTGGACTTTAAACACTGTTGTTGCCGTCAGAAGTCTCTCTGCCAGGTCGCCTGCATGCTTTGCTAAAATTTCACCACCAGAAAGCTGCAGTGTATAGAACACCTGTCATTTTTGTTTTCCCATCAGAAAATGTTGAATTAAAGCACTTCGTTTAAAGACACCTGAAGACGTAGGAATATGAGACAGTGTTTTTGATTTCACAAAGTCATCCTATTGTTTTCATGATGGTTTAGGGTTACCACCCCTAAACCTGTTTGCAACCACCAGATATGTCATTGTTAAAGACCCACTGAAGTGCCTTGAAACACACCACATGATTTAATGTGTTGACAATTTCCACTGAAACAGGAAGACAGGGTGGGACATATCAAACAGTTCCTCCCCTTTTTTTAAAATAGCCAGTAGAATTTTTTGGTTTATATCACAGCTCAGCCAGAGCTGTAGAACTCCGTAAAGCTGCTGTTTCCTCCTAATCTCTAACTGTTTCTCCTATGTATTTTATATAAAATATATAGGGATGCTTCAGATTCAGAGAGCATTTGATTGGACAGAAGATCTGATGAGAAGCTGAAGTGCAGTGTGATGTCATCAAAATCATTGATCCATTTTGTCTGCTAAATGCGAATTTTGTTTTGGAGCACACTAGCTTTAGATAAGGTTAACATGGTAATATTATAATCCAAAAAACTTTGGATTTCATGGCAACTTTGTAGCCAGATATTTGTACGTAATAAAGGAATTGTGCCTCTTCCTCCAGTTCTTGCCTCTTGCTGGAAGTATAGCACTTGCAGTCTGTCTCTCGGTGCAGAGATGAGGTAATGAGAGTCACTTGTTTGGACGTACCCTCTCGTCTCGCCCTCGTGTCTCTCTCTCTCTCTCTTACTCACACCCTGAGACAGATGCTTCCCAGAGTCTGAGACCAGAGCACAACAATTGCAGCCACACCAGAGCCCTGCACATTCAAATCCTCCGGTATGCTTTTAATTACTCTTACTGCAGATGGGCTCTCTGCTTGACCACGCCCGGCCTCGCTGCCTTACTCACCCGTCTTTTTGGGTCAGCTACTTTTGGCAGCCTTTCATATTTATCTCGTCTGAAATTGTATGACCCCTCCCTGTTTCTTGGTCTTGAAACTTCAGTGCGCAAAAGGGTAATCCCTTGACATAATTATAAGAACAACCAGAATGGTGTGTTTCGCAGTGTTCCTAGTGTCGGCCTCCTAGATTTTGGCAGGAACCAAGGTCTCCTGAATTGTAGAAGTGTGCTGTAAGCTTTGAAATCGAGAATCTGTTCTGTCTCGTAGAAAATACAATGTGTGTGTCCTTCCACCAATGTGGGTGGAATACGGTACAAAAGTATGCAGAATAGGCATCAGAGCGGTTGTCATACCGATCACCGCATGCCTTGTTTTTTGTTGGCCACATGCATAAATGCTTAAGTTTGCTGATTTGTTTCTTGAGATTTGTCTATGTAAACGCTTCTTTGTCGTATGATATGTTTGGGGTTGGTAATTTTTGTTTTTTTGTTTTTGAAAAGGCTTACACAGGCTGCATTAATTTGATTAAAAATACAGCAAATTTTATAAATGTATATGTTTTATATATTAATGTAATTTATTCCTGTGAGGACACAGCTGAATTTACTCCAGTCTTCAGTGTCACATGATGATATTCTTGATAAAAGTGTGATACATTTTTACTCGGGGTTCTTTAATGAATAGAGTTCAAAAGAACAGCATTTGAAATGTTACATCCTTACTAAATAAAAGTGTTAGGCTAATTTATTTAAATAAAAATTTTAAATCTTACTCTGCCCAAAATAGGGCTGCTTGATTTATGGCATGATGCGAAAAATAACATTGAACTTAAATGCGAGTATTGGTGTGGTTATGAAATCGCAAAGGCTGCAGTTTTAAAAAAAAAATGTATGTGCAGCTTGTCAACGAAATACGGCTCCAAATGCTAATCTATCTGAAAGCACTACGAGTTTGAGTCGCTTATGTACATTTGAAAAAGCAACATGCGTCAAACATCTTTCCAGACGTGAGAAGTATGTATTAACATCTTGTTCAGCAAAAGACATTTAATAACATATTTTTCCTCCAAACTCACTTCACAATAACAGTTGACAGTCCCCTCCAGAAAAACGCGTATATGCGATCACTTAATTTCATGCATAATCAGCCAAAGTCCGCATATTTTTGCGGGGGTCACATTTTTTTCATATACGCCACACATAAATTGCCGGTTTCAGCTAGCATGATTTCATATTTTTCGTATTTTCGTTGCAAAAAAGCCACACATCTTAGCAGAAAGTTGAAAAGTGTTGTTTACTTCACATGTAAAGCGCCATTATTTTCCCCCTGTTGCCACAGGAACCTTATGAAGTGACTTAATTACACGACGGGAACATTCATCTGCAAACCCCGTGGTGAAACCAGGATGAAGCACACAAATCATTCTCCTATGCCAATAAAAATAAGCACAAAAGACCGCGCAAAGCAGTTTGCCGGTGTGTTACATGACAGTGGGGGCAAATTATTTTGCACTCTGTGCAACTGCGTGTTGGACCACAGACGACGCTGTATATTAGTAGTATGTAAAATAATTTACGTTGCAGTAAGACATTGCACTTCTAAGCACTTAATTTAACACAAGATGTCAATTTTGTATAGCTACCTCTGTAAAACAGGAAGCACACATTTTATTTTTTATATTTTATTTATTCATTTTTACAGAAGTTGTTGAAAATTCCTTTTGTAAAGCTACAGAACTTGTTTGAGACCTGTTAATTAAGGTCTGAAATAAAACAGAATGAGAACTTATATATTCTGTGATTTTTAGTATGCTTGGTTATCATAGGAAGTAATAAGAAATGACTCTTTATATTAAGGTAGTAGCCTAGAAGAACAGGGTGTTGGGGTAATCACCTTTTTTTCCCTCTTTTGCATCAAACCACAGTTTTTGCAAGTTCCTGCAATTTCATCGCGTAAAATTGCTAAATTATCCCGCATATTCCATCGCATTTAAGAAAACGTGCCGCATAATCGAGGATTTTTGCCCGCAACAATCACAAAAAAATCTGTGTTTTTCTGGAGTGACTGAGTTGAGAATCCTTCTGTGAGATGTGGATTCTTACACAGAATAAGGCAGTCATGTGTAGGGTTGGGTACCGTTCACATTTTTATCTGTACTTTACGTGTAGTAGCAAAACCATTTATTTCAGTGAACCCAAAAAATGGGTTTCAACATTTTTATTTTAGACATTTTACGCACTAAACAAAATAAACTGTAATAAACTATGCATGAGATTGCATTTTAGCGGAGATTTCAAGTGTCACGAAAGACCATTTCTCGCACTGTTCTTCACCTCTGCGGTTCAGCGTTGCGTTAGGACGCACGTGCTGTGAGTGTAGGCTGTGTCCTCAGCACAAAAGTGTTTTCATTTTCCCCACGATGCTGTCAGAGCTGGAGTTTGACTGATGGCACATGGAAAGTGACTGTGACAGTATTAAGTATGTAAAAACATGCGGAGTGGGTTCTGTGTGGAATGCCGCGATGAGATTAACAACGATCTCAGTGCGGATCTCATACCGACTGGAAGCGTGTTTCAAGTTTTTATGGGCAATTTGCAAAGAGCGTTGTCTCAGTCTGCATCTAGTTTTGTGAAATGTAACCACACTTAAGAATGTTTAGCCATTGCTCTGTGTTGTTTGAAAAAGTTGCAGGGGTGACGTCTCATAGTCTCTCTTGCTTTCTCTAATGTACCTCTCGCGCCCAGATGCGTTCTCCGGAACAAAAATTTGGCACTGATTGACTCGAGTACCAGCGTAATTCTGTCAGAATTCGGTACCCAACCCTAGTTGTAGTGTTTATTAGTCATGTTTAATCGATCTTTTCAATCTTCTGTTTATTAAGCTATAGAGATATGATGCTTGTTGTCTTCTTCTGCAGGGCATATTTGGAGTTTCTGCGCAAGAGCGCCTTCTGGCTTTCAGATGGAGAAGCTTTTACTATTTATCACAGAGCCGTATTGCTCTAACAAGCTGTGCATAAAATAATCGCGGCCTTTGCCAAATCGCATGCGGTTTAATTACAATAAATCGTGCAGCCCTAGCCCAAACGTTTGAATCCTAGTACACTGACTCCTCAGTATTAAAATTAGAAAAAAAAAAACCCATTCACTATTTTGTGTGAAATATGAAATATCCCAATTTGACAGCCTCATGAATGTCATAAATGCAATAAAAATTGTGTATTTGCCCATTAATTCTCATCGTTAATGAACCAAAATAATGAAGTTCCTATTGAGTCTGTGAAAGCACAGCAAAGAGCAGATATCCTCCTTCTGCGTGGCTGTGTAATTCTGTAGTCTAGAACTTTATCAACAGTTTGGACTGATGAAAGCATACAGATTTTAGCTTAACAGACTTTGATTGAATGCGTCATGTACGTCATATGCCTCCTGCTCTGTTTACATGTAGCAAGTGCTTACAACTGGATTATTTTAGCATGCTTGTCTTTTCTATTTGCATTTCAAAAAACAAAGTAATCCTTTTGGGCATATCAGGCATTATTTGAGCAGCCTCAGATGTCACACTGGCTTTGAAGGGACTGTGGCAGACCACAGGAACAATTAAAAACTCATGCAAGGTTATTGACACTTGTATATTATCTGATATGAATGAGAAGGGCATTTATTCTGATTGATGTTTGAAAGTTTCACATGAAAGCCAAAGACTAATGTGTAGTGTCGAGTATGTGATCTCATATTAGTATTTAAGTTATTGTTAGTGCAACAAACTTCATCTGCCATTGTATGAGGGCTGGCCAAACTTCATGCCGTATTAGCTCAGCACAGATCTTTATTTTTTTATAAAAATGTAATGCATTAACCTCCTTACTGAATAAGAATTATCAAGTGACAGTAATGTATAATGTTACAAAGGATTTGTTTCAAATAATTGAAGTTCTTTTGAAATTTCTATTCAAATATTTCTGTATCACGGTGTACAAAATGTAGGCCTATCCTGGTTTCCACACAAATATTACGCAGCACCACTGTTTTAAAATGATTTCCTAAGTAACATATGACACTGAAGACTGGAGAAATTCAGCTTTGCCATCACAGGAATAAATCAAGTTTTGAAATATATTAAAATAGAAATCCGTTATTAAGTTTGTAGTAATATTTCACTGTTACGGATTAAATATATATATATATTTTAATCAATTGAATGCGGCTTACAAGTGGACGAGGGAGACTGATACCTGTTTACACCTGGTTTTTGAATCTGTCTTGTCTACTTTCAACCACTTCTCTCGAGAGGAGGGTTTTTTTCAGATCTTTCGACCTAATGGACAAGATAAGCTTGCGTAAGTTACATATGAATGTGCTCGGACATGACGGAAGAACTTACGGAGAGCAGCAGTTTTTTTTTTTCTGTTCTGACAGCTGCAAGACCGCATCGAACACAGAGTGCATGTTATAAATCAGGAATGGTGAGAGGACATTGTGCTCTGTACATTTTTCGTCTTCAACCTACAAAGTTTAAATCCCATCTGGCTAGCATGCTTCTCATAATGTTTACTCATTATTTCAGTAGGCATGTTTTGTGGATTTTCGAACACATCCGACCACATAAGCATTTTCACTACGAAAGTAATTCAGTCGAATGCTTTTTTTTTTTTCTTCTTTTTTTTTTTAAACCACCTCTGGAAGTGGACAAGCTCACAATGTTTTGCACACAGTTTATACCTGTATTTAGCGTCATCCATTTGTGATCCGATCAACCAAAACACATTTCATCCAGCTTGAAACAGGGCCTTTGTCTGTGATGATCATGGGATCTGTGTTCAATTTAGCCGAGTTGGACCTGGCTGAACTTCTGATGTCCCTCACTTACCAGTGGAAATTTTAAATGTTATAGTTTCACTGCTAGGAGATGCTTTGACTAACTGCTGTGTATTTATATTATTCTTCTCTGTGGTAAAATCTTGTGAGTTATTACTTTAATCTAGTAGTCACAAATGACTGTAAATGAAATGAAAATCTGCCAAGGGGTAATTAAATATAACAAACCATATAAGAACTTTCAAGTTTATAGTATATATTACATCAGCATATGAGTCAAATTGGACGACTACAGGGAATCAACTCAAGCTCACTCGTTTAACAGTTCATCTATTGACAATTATATATAAAAAAGATTTAATGTCAAATTATTGAAAATATTCAAATCAGGAATAACAGAATCAGAATGTGTACTTGGTGGATGCATGTTTTACGTTTATTCAAAAATTGCTGTTTATTTTCCTTCGCATGCGGTGTGTAGTATTCCCTGATCATTCCAAATTAATTTCTGCGAGTGAAGAACAAATTTATACTCTTGTGTTATGTATTATGCATGTTATCGTCTCTGACTGATACCATGTTAAAGCCATATATACACACTTTTTTTATCTGACAATAGCCTGCAATTTTTAGTAAGCTTAATTTAGTTAAAGGTTTGTTTTTCTTTTCTTAGTTTGTTTTGACATAAAATATTAGCCTTTTTAATTTTAACAATTTCCACTCTGCTCTTATCCGGTGTTTGAAATGAATTACTTTTCATGAAAAGTACTGTTGAATTGAACGACTTTTAACGAGGGGTGCACCGAATGTTCGGCAACCGAAATTATTCGGCCGAAAAAAGCCAAAAAAAGCACTTTCGGTATTCGGCCGAATAAGTAAAAAGGCAGAATAAATTTTGCCGAACAATGACGTTTTTAATGATGTTAAACCGCGCGCAAAACGGAAGGGACGCGCGTGCGGCGCGCTTGTTTTTTCCGGGCGCGCCTGTGCCGCGGCGAGATGAAAACATCTCAACTTTTCAGAATGCCGCGAGCGCACCGCAGGTCATGTGACAAGAACCAACCGATCATCTTCGACCTTTCCGTAACAAAACATGGAAATCTCAGCCGAACAGCTGATCATAGCTGTACAGGGGGGTTGTTATATCTCATTTACATAAATATATCTAGTAGTAAAGCTAAAGCAAGGGCTAAAAATCAATTTATCCCTTGCTGAAACTTTCTCATCGTCAGAAACCACAGTTCATGGTTGCATAGCAACGACAGACGCCACAGAAGCGCGAGCTCCCGAACGCTTGCGAAAGAAGGAGGAAGCGACGCGGCCGCGCTTTACACGCTTTATTAGGCGCAATATGTGAAGTAGGCTTATGTCTAGGACAGTTATTTATTTGTTGTGGGTTCATCCACATTTTTTTGCACTATTCAATGCACATTTGTTGTTGTAGACATACAGAGTTACATTCTTTCAGCAGTCAGTTATAGGCTATTCAAGAAGAACATAGGCTTCAAAGATGGCCAAATAATTTTTATTTTTTTTTATTTTACTAATTTATTCATTTTAAGTTATATTGTACTTTGTTTGTATAATATCTGCTGGAATGTTAAAAAAAATGTTCAGTGTTAAATATTTTGAAATTATATATTTTTGTTATTTGATTTATTTCTCTAAAAAAAGCAACACAAAATAGTAAAAAGCAAATTTTTACTCTTTAATTATTGTAATGGTGAAAAAATTGGCAAAATAAATGGAAAAAAAATGCGAAACGCCACATTCGGTATTCGGCCTTCGGTCTTCGGCCAAGCATTTCATTATTATTCGGCTTCGGCTTCGGCCAAGAATTTCATTTCGGTGCATCCCTACTTTTAACAGTTCATTGTGAAGGTGGACATTCTAGTGGCATTTGTAAGTATGATAAATGCATGTTGATGTCACACAGCAACATAAGGTCTGATGTTTCTCTTTAATATTTGTTGTTGTCGCCAGATGATGATAATAATAATAATTTCCTTAATTTTAACATTTCATTTTATTGTGATAACGAACAAGTTGCGATGATCACTTGAACTGCCTCCTTACACCAGTGAAAACATTTAAAATCCATCCATCATTCATGGCCATATAAACTGGCCTAGAAAGAGTATATAAAGAGTAATTATATTTGTGTACACTCTTCTTTATTTTTTGTAAAATAAACGGGGACCACTGTCTTCCATCTGTTTCCTTTAAACGTGTTTGGAGAGCATCGCAGAAATAAATCGCAACTCTGCATATAGGATACTTGTCACAAGTTTTTTTTTTTCTTTCGTTCTGTTAACTTTGAGTGTATATATTTTGCATATTTATTTCTTTTATATTGGCAATATGAGTTTATTCTGCACTGCAAGTGCTTGATATGATGAATCCGCCTGTTTTGTTGTTTATGCTGATATTTACAGATGTAAAACGAAACCTCTGGAAAACAATTGTTGTTATTTTTGAGTTATTGACACTTATAACTAAATGAAGTTAAATTGTATAATTTTAATAATCTTGGTTAAAACCAAAATGAACATCCTTAACTGGTAGGTTGATGCTGTTACACACACATTTTCTTTCTCAACTGTTTGTGACACAACTAAATGTAAACATAATTCTTGAACTAGCCTATGAGGCGGCTGTCTGCACCCTGTGTGTGTGCATATTTCTCAGTGGCGATTATCGTCCGTAACTGACTTTTATTATCGACATTGCGATAATGCCAAGACATCGTCGATATACGACAAAATTGTCATATCGCCCAGCTATCAAGATTTTTTTTTTTTTTTTTTTTTTTTAACCAAGAAAGAAGTATTTTTGATGCACAAAGAATGTTTCATTCTCTCTTATAAAAATGCAGATCATTTTGTAAATATTAGTGAAAAATTACTTTGTTCCATTTTAACCCTTTTTTAATGATTTTGACTCCTTAAAAAAATAAATAAATAAATAAATTTAGTATACCTGTACTATATACAAATTCTGCCAATGGCTTTTGAGTTCTTGAGTTCACCCTGCTGCTCTAGCCTGCCCTGATCTGCTGCTGCCTATGCCAACAAGCAGCCCAGTTCCTTCCAGTGGGGGATGTCCTGCCCTCCCTGTTGGTGTTAAGGAAGGTGTGTGGAGGTCAAGGGCACAGGGAGAGAAGCGGGAGGGGGGGAAACCCGCTGATCAGCTCATCTTAATGCTTACAGTAATTCCTCAAAGGCTCAGGGCCTAAATAGCACACAGCTTTTTCTCCCAGCTGCGTTCAAGAGAGGGGTGGGCATAGTGGTTGATGTGAACTTTGTGACTAGTGCCCTCATTTGTGTTGATTACCTGTCCGTTCAAGGGGACGAGCCATGTCAAGCTTCTGCTGCATATAACAGACATTTGCCTTAATGCCTTAAATTCACTAAGAAAATTCACTCATTGGAAATGCTGTAAAGATCTTTTTGTGAACATTTCATCCATTTATGCATTTGCCTTGCAGTGTTTAATCGTGGTTATTTTTAATAATCGGAGGAAGGATCAAATTGCAGTGAGATATTCACATGACATGAGCAAACCTTTTCCCTCCTGTGTACATACAATTTTCATTATTCTGATTATTGCTAAGTGGACTGTACTGATGACGGAGCAGAATGTGGACGTCAAGGGAAGTCTACCAAAGACATTTTTGTTCCATGTGTTTACATGATTAATAATAGCTCAAATGCAATACAAAGTTTACCTTGGACAGATTGGCAAACATTTCTGGCCTAGTAGTCCATATTGTACCAATGGTTTGGGCAAAAGTTGACTTGTTTATTCAGTGCTTTGTTTACTTTTTCTCAGCAAATGTTTATATGCCAATTACTCAAATTTAAATACATGCAATGCCATTCATTTAACTGGTAGTTTAACCAAAGTTATGACTAAAGGTTTTTTCTTTATCAGAGACAATTGCTTTGCTAGTATCGCCGAGTGTAGGGTTTACTTTTTAATATAATGGTCATTGCACTGCAAGATCACTGTGAGTCACTGTGATCATTGGAGCAGACCATATTAATTTTTCACAAGTCAGACCATAGGCTGCAGATTTTGATGGATACAAATGTTGCCGTAAAACCAGATTTTCATCTTCAGACTATTGAAGTTGCTTTTTGTTTATTTTAGGAATGTTACAAGACCACATCCTGTTCTTTTTTTGTTTTTTTCTTCTTTTTTTGTTTGGTGAATAACAATAGCAAACAGTTGCTGACACTGAGTCTTTCCATGCAGGTGGAATCGTTCATACTAGACCAGGAGGATCTGGATAACCCTGTACTAAAGACCGCTTCAGAGCTTCTCCTATCCAGCGCAGCAGACGGAGCTGACCTCAGAACAGTAGACCCAGAAACACAGGCCCGGCTCGAGGCATTACTAGAAGCAGCAGGTACATCCTCTGGCCAACCCTGATGTGATCGCATTAAGCCTAATGATTTATCCTGTGTGTCTGCATGCATGTGCTCACACTTATTTAACATGTCTTCGCAGTGCTGAGTATGAGATGAGCTTTCGGTTCTTGTGTTTTAGGTTTTAGATCAGTCTGCTACAGAGATCCTTCAAATGACTTTTTGTTGTTTTTTATTTTTTTTTTGTTGCCACAAAAATCCCCACAGAATCATAAATATTTATAAATGTATAATTAGGACTGCAAACAACTAACCAATTATAATCAATAATTAAAAACAAATCTGCGATAATTTTCACTAATGATTAGTCATGACTTTGTACTGTGTACGCAGAGAACCTTTATGTAAAAAAAAACAAAAAAAAAAACTGCTAAACTTGCTACTGTTCAAATGTTTGGATTTGGTCCATTTTTTTTCTATATTAAAGGTTCCTAATTTTGTTTTGGATGTCGACAGTAGGTACTGTAGGTTAGGGTTGCATTGGGGTGTAACAGTATATGCAACTGTTAGGGAGCCCTTACTTGCACATTACTATAATATGTAAGGGATAATGTACATCCAGCTGGTTGTTATCACAGAATAAACCCTGACAGGGGTTTAAGGTCATCTTGCATCAGCCTGAAGGGCTGAAGGGCGTTTGAAAGCAGGCATCTATTAGTGTACTGGTCCGCGAAAGATGCCTGCTTTCAAATGCTTTTGTGTGTATCTGGAAGTGTTGTTGACCATTTACAACCCTTTTGAAGCGTTGATCATCGGTGATGAGCGTGTCAACACAATGGCCAATCGGAGGTGATTATGAATCCGCTCAACAACTCAAAGCGTCACATTTTTAGACGTGTTACCGAAGTCAGTACATTTGACAACTTTATTTCAAACGATACGATATCATGAGCTTGCTCATTTTTGGTACTTATGCTGCTCTTCTGAGGTTGACTGCTTTGGGTGTGTCTGTGTGTGTCTGTGTGTGTCTGTGTGTGTCTGTGTGTGTCTGTGTGTGTCTGTGTGTGTCTGAAATGTCTTTTGAGGCCAGAAGCAATTTGCTCATTTTGAGAGATGCTGAAATTACTTCTCACAAAAAAGTTCTCAAATTACTCATTTGATGTGATAATCTTAATATGCTAATAAATATTTGCAGTAATTAACCTGCTAGATTGAGTAAAATTATGCACAATGACTTTGCCAAAATTTAGACCCTATATGGTAACGATTAATATTGATACTACGGTATTAGATTGCGGTATCGAGCCATCCCTACACCACGTACTGTAGTACACAGAGTACTGAATTGAGTTCTTTCATGTCGTCTTGCTCTTGATTCTACAGTAAATGGTTAAAAATTGCTTGAATGTTTAAACCGACAAGGCTTAAAAACATGCAAAAGATGAACTTTCGTGTCAGTGTAGCCCTGCCCCAATCTGGCAAGTGACAATTAAATGAAAGAAATAAATGACTGACTGACTCATTGATTTTTCAAAAATTGTTGCAGAGCTAACAAAAAAGCTTTTATTTTTCAAAACTGCAGACCACAATGTTAATCCATTTCTTCTACAAGTTAATTTTATTTTGAACAGAAAGCAAATGATGTATCTGGGTCTCTCGGCTAAAAAGCTCAGTTACAGTATATATAGATTTACTACTGATTGAGCAGCAGAGGCTTTTTGAGTTCACACACAGAAATATCTGTATACTGAGAGTTAGCACTTAATATAGCCCTGCAATCCTTAAAACCAGTTTATTTTTACATGCTTTACATCCTGTAGGGTTTTGTTTTCTCATAGCTCACTGTGAGCTTTCATTGCATACAATTGCTGATGGGATAAGGATCGATGTCTCATCTGTGTGCACTGTGCATTTTATAATTGTTTAAGTATAATCTAGGGAACTGGTGGTTGATGTTACTTGGCACAAAGTTTTGCCATGTTCGGTTGAGCTAGTCTGCGTGTTGTGCCATTGTGTGCGTTTGTTTAAAATGAGTTGGTTTGGGTGAGGCCCGGCGTGTTAGGCCTGATTCTCTACACCGGTCTGCCCTGCCCCATGAGCGGATAGTTATCTCGCAGAGGAACCAAAGGGGAGATTAGTGGCAACAATGGATTTCCATACAGCAGCAGCAGCATCCCTCATGACTCAGCACTGGTCTTTAGTACACTTGTGTACTGTCTGTGTGTGTGTCTTCATCTGTGTCCATGAGCATCTCTATTGCTTTCTCCATCTGTGCAGAGCTTGTGATTGTCTTTTCTTTGTTTGGTTGTTTGTTTCAGTGTGCTTTGTCTGTCTTGCACTTAATTGTGCGCCCATTATGCTGTTCATAAGTTGCCTACTGTTTACACATCCTTTGACGTGTTTCCATTCCACCTGAACCACACTATTGTGACTGAACACCTCTATACCACATGTTTTACCTGCTACCACGAGCATCATCTGTTTTGCGTCATCATAGGAAGCAAATACTGCTCTTCCTGGTTGAGGTTAAGTCCCTTAAAATCTTTGTTGCCACTGTACAGTTGGCTAGTGGTCATTTGTGGATGGGATGAATGGGACCATCTATGCTGTCATACTGCAGTTTTCATGAAAATTCAAGGTGGAATTAAAAACAACCTGCTAATCAAATTGGGTTGGGAATGGTGCATAGCACACACATTTCAAAACATAAACGCCCCTTGTTTGACAGATTAGAGGTCGACCGATTTATGCTGAAAATAGCCTTTGAAACTATCAGCAAAATTAATACTTTTTTGCATGTTGTGCAAAATCCTGTTTGCTGTGTATAGATCTGTTATCTTTAATTTTTATCCTCACTATAACAATTTTTTATTTTAATTAATCAACTGAAGTGAGAGCCTGCAAAAGCAAATGCAAGTATAGGCAAACGTGTGCAGCCCCACCATTTTCCAGGACTGCAACCTACCTGGAGTATCCAGAAGTGCAAGGTGTCAGGTTCTCAGAGACTTGGGTTAGGTAAAGAATCATAAAAAATGACCACTACTTAAGAAGAATCACATACTGAAGTGTAGTAAAATGCATAAAGACTGAATTTATAATAGCCTTTATAGACAGATTGAGAAGGACTAGCATGACATCCTCTTGTAACACTGCTTGAATTTATTTTCCAGAAAGATAATTTTTAGTCCATATCTGCAAGACTGACTTTTCAGGCTAGGAGATGGACTAAAAATGAACTGCTAAAACTTATTGCCAGATTCTGGAAGATAAATTCAAGCAGTGGTACGAGAGGATCTCATGCTAGTCCTTCAAGAGTCCTTCTCAATCAGTCTCTCGATAAAGGCTATTAAAAATGAAGTCTTTATGTATATTACTACACTTCAGTATGTGATTCTTACCGAAAACAAAAGTCTGAGATCATGACAACTTGCACTTCTAGAGACTCCCAGGTAGGTTGCGGTTTTGGAAAATGGTGGCACTTGATACTAATGGGTTCCTGATGGTTTCACACCTTCAACTTAAATCTTAATTTGCAGTTAACATGTGTCTTTCCTTCTCCACCTTTTTTTGTTTGACCCTGCTGGCCCAATGAGTATTTCACTGTCCAGTGGTCATGCCTTCATTTTGAAATTTCTAGTATTGCATTAGTATTGCATCCTTCTCATGTGCTTTTAATAATTTTTTGATAAATGGGTAATTTTATCTGTAAAAGAAGTACGACTATAAATTATGCACACCTAAATATAAGGCATTTTTTTCACTTCCAGCCTTCATTAACACTTATATATCACTTATAAATGATTAAATTCAAAATTAATAGTAGTTAAGATTGATGTGGTTTAGAATAGGTAAAATGTGCTTGGGGAGGGGGTGTGTGTGTGATCAGAATCAACTTGCATAATTATGCACATACTGTAATTGGCAGAATGCTTGATTGTCAATCGATAGAGACAGCACTTTTTATTGACAACCATTAATCTCCTTGAAAGCTGCAGGGAGCACAGACATTTCAAATAGTCTGCTGTATTTTGGCCTTTTTAAAGTTAGAAATTATGTTGTGTACTAGGGGTGCAATAGTTCAAATTTCTAACGGTTCGGTTTTTGCCATGGTTTTGGTACAGGTCGGTATGTGCTAAATGTTCAGGGAGAAAAGTACTACTGTCAAATAAAAATGAGGAAAATAAGAACAAATAATCAAACTACAAGCAATAGCACAAATCCAGTAGAGCAAAGATACAAATAAAGTTTTGAAAAATGCAGCAGAGTTGTTAAAAGCACTGACTTGGGGTACCATGTCACTACAGAAATTTTAAAAATGTTTCGATTTGAGCACTGTTGAGCAGATTTGTAAACTTCTAATTGGCCATTGTGTTCAAGGCTCATCTCTTACGCAGATACACACAGGAGCGTTCGAAACCATACGTCTATCGCGGACCAGTTCACTGATAGATGCCTGCTTTCCAACGCTCCCGCTGTTAAAAAGCTTTCAGATGCAAACACATCCGTGTGCAAATTGATTTTTGACTACACCTTGGTATTAACGAACTGCATTATCGGTTAACCTCTAATAAACATATATTTAATTTAATTATTTGTTTGAGTATTGATAGTGTTATGCCATTCTGAAACTCTGAGCTTTGAAATTTAGGTTTAGACATAAGTTTAGATATTACTAAAACTGCATGGTGTGAATTTGGCTACCGTTGTATATCCTGTGTGTGAGCGTGTTGGGCCTATACTAACCATGGATGCGTTTGTTCTTGCTGGATGGCGTGTGGTGCTGGTGTGGGGCTGGATGCTACAGGCATTGGTAAACTCTCCACTGCCGATGGCAAAGCCTTTGCAGATCCAGAGGTGTTACGCCGCCTGACGTCGTCGGTGAGTTGCGCGCTAGATGAGGCCGCCGCCGCCCTCACCCGCATGAGGGCCGAAAACACGCTCAACGCCAGCCAAGCCGACAAGTAGGCATCTTTTCTCACACATAAAAATTTCTCCTCCTCTGTGCCTACACATCATGATGCAACACTCATGTTCAACCAGCAAGAATGACTACAATAAGGCTGAAAGCTAAGCAATATTAAATGTGTTTTAAGCTTTGTCTCAGTCTGACTGTTTAAAGTGCACTTGATATTTGAAACCTCTGTAATTAGACACAAGCAGCTGTATAGGTCTTCTTGTTCCTCCATGAGCTTTGAGTTAGAGTAGTTAGCTTAGCTTCGCCTGCACAGTCGCAGTAATTGTAGTAGTCTGGTTATTTTTAGCCGTAGCCTGGCTGAGGCCTGCTCGGACGGCGACGTGAATGCGGTGCGGAAGCTGCTAGACGAGGGCCGCAGCGTCAACGAACACACAGAAGAGGGCGAGAGCCTGCTGTGTCTGGCCTGCTCAGCTGGATACTATGAGCTTGCACAGGTACTGTGTACAGAATCTGACACTTTTGCTAGTGTTGTGTGCTACTAAAACCTGAAGCTTTCCTTTCAGTTGCTAACAGCCAAAACAACTCCTTGTCAAATGCATAAATGATTAATAAAAATAAATTAAATGATTGAAATCAAATTAATAATTGAAATAAGTTATGGATGTATGTGTAATTTCAGCACTTCAAGCAGCATTGAACTGAGTTAGGGAGATTTTTTTTTTTTTTTTTTCTAAAAATTTATTGTATATCCAACCTTTTGAGCATTCATAGAATACATCCAAGTGAAACGATATATACCATACAGCAAATCTAAACTGAGATTTTTTTATATCACACAATGCAAACTGTATAATTGCACAGCTGTGTGTGTATATATACATATTTTGTCCAATTTTTTTAAACGACATATACAGTCAACTGCTTGCATTGTAAGTGCTATACAAATAAATTTGGCTGGTCCCCTTTCATTCTGACATTAAGTATTATTAAAGCTACTATCCTTTCTATTTATACCTTGATGCCTCAAATAGATTATTAAAAAAATAACAACTTTACACCCTGTTTCCAGACCAATCGTACCATTCCTGACTGCAATTGGTTATGGTGCTGTTAGTGGTGAAGAAGTTACATGCTTTACCTTTTAATTGAAGCATGCACTGGTTATCTGAGAAGAATGTTTTAGTTGATTTGAGTTTGACGGGTTGTAGGTCTTGCTGGCCATGCATGCTAATGTGGAGGACAGAGGGATCAAAGGAGACATCACGCCACTTATGGCTGCAGCAAGCGGTGGTTACGTTGACATCGTCAAACTGCTCCTTGTACACGGAGCTGACGTTAACGCACAGTCCTCGACAGGTACAACAATATACAGCCCTTTTTTTTGTTTTAAAAACAATGGTGATATGAACCTTGTTCATTCATTGCCTTTCCCTTTCTTGTAGGTAACACAGCCTTGACATATGCGTGTGCAGGAGGCTTCCTGGATGTAGTAAAGGTGTTGCTGAAGGAGGGTGCAAACATTGAGGATCACAATGAGAATGGCCACACTCCGTTGATGGAGGCTGCCAGTGCAGGCCACGTAGAGGTTGCTCGTGTGCTCCTGGAGTATGGTGCTGGAATCAACACACACTCCAACGAGTTTAAGGAGAGCGCACTCACACTCGCCTGCTATAAAGGTGCATCCCATTATATCATAGACTGCTGACAAGCACTAAATCATAATCAGAATATGGTCTTATTTTGATTTGTTAGTGTAATTACCAACCAGATTAAGAACTTTTCAGGAAATCTGAATGATAAAGTAGCCATATGCCTATATTAGTCTGAATTTTAGTGTTTACATGTACACTATTGTTCAAAAGTTTGGGGTCCCTAAAGTATAGAAATAAATTATTAGCAAGGATACATTAAATCAATCAAAAGTGACAGTAAAGACAATGTTACAAAATATTTTTATTTCATATAAATGTTCTTTTGAACTTCGTATTAAAAGAATTCTGAAAAAACGGGTTCAACAACTTACTTGCCCTACACTTGTGTACTGGATTATTCCTCTAACCGTGGAGCATGTTATTATTGTCTTTTCATAATAAAGACTGAACCAGAATATATACTTTTTTTTGGACGATGATGTGCATGTAAATTTGGTTTATTGAAATAGTATGCCAACTGCATATTATGAAATCAATCAGTTTGGTACATTTATTATGATATTGACCGTACCCTGCCTGTTCCTCAGGGCACTTGGATATGGTCCGGTTTCTCTTGGAAGCAGGAGCCGACCAGGAGCACAAGACAGATGAGATGCACACTGCTCTCATGGAGGCCTGCATGGTAACACCAGCTTTTATGTACACAGTCTTGAAGGTACTTCGTCTGATGTTTGTGCTCTTTTGAATCGTTATTCTTGCGGTTGTCTTGTGTAGGATGGGCATGTGGAGGTGGCACGGCTGCTATTGGATAGTGGGGCACAGGTAAACATGCCTGCTGACTCATTTGAGTCGCCTCTAACGCTGGCTGCCTGCGGGGGTCACGTGGAGCTGGCAGCACTTCTGATCGAGAGGGGGGCCAACCTGGAGGAGGTGAATGATGAGGGCTACACTCCACTGATGGAGGCAGCTCGTGAGGGCCATGAAGAGATGGTAGCACTGCTCCTGGCACAAGGTACCAGGGTCATCTCAGTTTTGTAGACTTCGCCCATAGGAATGAAGTCAATAACACGCATCCAGAGTCCATTTAGAAAACGACCAAGTAGCAATACAAAGTTTGCATTGTTAAAAATCTGTTTTAAAACACTCACTGTCGTAATGCTTTGCAAATTCATTCTTGTTCACCAACTGAAAATTGGTCTTTGATTGGTTGGTCTCAGGTGCAAATATTAATGCTCAGACAGAGGAGACACAGGAGACTGCGTTGACTCTGGCATGTTGCGGAGGCTTCCTAGAGGTGGCTGATTTCCTCATCAAAGCTGGGGCGGACATTGAGCTGGGTTGTTCCACCCCACTCATGGAGGCTGCACAGGAGGGGCATCTGGAACTGGTCAAATACTTGTTGGCTGCAGGTGAAGCTTTGCTTTGGATGTATTTCTTGAAATTTCTTTCTCCTGCCGATGACACATAATGTGTTCTCACACTTTTTCCTCTGTTCAGGAGCTAACGTCCACGCCACAACAGCCACGGGTGACACAGCTCTGACATACGCATGTGAGAATGGACACACGGACGTGGCTGACGTGCTACTGCAAACAGGGGCTGACCTGGTTTGTGGATATTCTGATTTACCATGATTGTATTTTTTGTTTAATCTTTTCATTTTTTGATAAAGCCTGTTTGGTGGTGACTGGTGTTTTTGTTTCTCAGGAACATGAATCAGAAGGGGGCAGGACTCCACTGATGAAAGCGGCCAGAGCAGGACACCTGTGCACTGTGCAGTTTCTCATCAGCAAAGGCAAGTTGTAACATCCCAAAACAGGGCTGCAACAAACAGTCGATGAAACAGACCTCTTATGATAATGAAAATAATGAATTTCATTATTTATGGTTACATTTTTCCAGGTTGCTCATCCCAAAAGCAAATGAACAGTTCGGTGTCAGTTTTGTTTTGTTTTTAAAATAATTTTATCAAATGATGATAAACCACAAATTAAATTTATGTCTGCTTTTGCCCCCTTTGTATATTTTGCATTGTATTTTGAAATTCAATTACAAATTTATGTCTGCAGGTGCTAATGTAAATAGAGCCACAGCCAACAATGATCACACAGTGGTTTCTCTGGCTTGTGCGGGGGGCCATCTGGCTGTGGTTGAGCTGCTGTTGGCCCATGGTGCTGACCCCACTCACAGACTAAAGGTGAGGGTCTCAGAGAATGACACTGCCCGGATGCTAATGTTTGTTATGTGATCACACAAAACTTTATTCAGTCCCCTATATTAATTAGAGTTTTACTTCTACTCACAGGATGGCTCCACAATGCTGATTGAAGCTGCTAAAGGTGGTCACACTAATGTGGTGTCCTACCTGCTAGACTACCCAAACAACATCCTGTCAGTCCCTGCCCCAGACCTGTCCCAACTCACACCGCCCTCTCATGACACTTCTCAGGTGAGCAGAAACATGCTTTACACTATCCATCAGTCTAAGAATCACTACAAATTACTCTAACATTTGTTTAATGTTTTGAGAGATGACAATCCAAGTGTATGTGGCATGAATGTTTTATATAATAGTTTACACTTTTATTTAATTGTCCATTTTGTTTTACGTGCAGGCCCCTCGAGTCCCATTCCAAGCCCTGGCTATGGTGGTGCCCCCCCAGGAACCAGACAGAGTGCCCTCCACCATCCCCACTCCCCCACCCGTTACAAGCAAAGGTTAGTTTGACTAAAATGTCTAGTAAAGTTGTTTTAATCAGCGGGATGTTTTCAAAATGATGTGCTACTTATAAGTGGCCTATAGTCTTCAGTGTTCAGACCGTCAGAGCGGATCAGATTTTTGTGCATGTCCAATCATTTTTAGTAAGTGTTGAAATGTTGAATCCTATTCAATTCACATTTCTTTGCATAGCTTTTCTGCTTATGTCACTTTCTCACACCACAAATGTAAACGTGTCAGATGTTTTCGTAGTGAATATGATAAAACTGAAAAAAAACCCAACATTGATTAAAGTGGATTTTTGAGCACAATGTCATTGACTTAGAAATCAATGAAAGATTACCAGGTAGCGCACAAATAGAAAGTGAACAGTTGCGATGCATGAGGACAGAAAATCATTCAGATCTGATTCCAGTCGAATATTTGTATTTGGACTGACTGTGTGAACATGGCTATTATGAACTGATATTGGGTCAGTTCTCTGCAATCATTTCACAAATGAAGAATCCACTTTGTTTTCTGTGATCATATCATGATTGAATGATGCTTGGCCATGTTAAAAGGCAGCTTACTCTGCATTCTCGATGCATTGTGATAGGATCACTTAACCATTTGAAGATGGTTTTTAGATTTTGAATATTTAATGTAGATGTAAATGCTAGTGTGTTTTTGCTATCCATATTCAGATAGGTAAGTAATATGCCGGTTTATTTATGCCACACATTTTTGCATATTCTTCTGCTCTCATGCTTTAGACGCATTGGAATGAAAGTCTAGCTGCAGTCCAGCTAAAAACTTTGGATATGAAATCCTTTTTAATCTCAGGTTTAAAGGTGGCCCATGAGTATCAAAATGCGGTCAGTTGAGTAGAATAACTACACTGTTGTTGAGTTGCACAGTGTGCATGAAGTCTGGTTAATATCAGCTTTTTGGCTTGAGCATTAGTTTTTTTTATTTCTTTTAGGTGCGTCCAAGCAAAGACTGAGCTCCCTTCAGAGCAACTCTGTGGCTTCGGGTGGCTTAGACGCTGACCTGCTGCCGCCCTTTCACCCGTACCAGCCTCTTGAGTGCATCGTCGAGGAGACGGAGGGCAAGCTGAACGAGCTGGGCCAGCGCATCAGTGCCATCGAGAAGGCCCAGCTGCAGTCGCTCGAGCTCATCCAGGGTGAGCCGCTCACCAAAGACAAGATCGAGGAGCTAAAGAAGAGTCGTGAGGAGCAGGTTCAGAAGAAAAAGAAGATCTTGAAGGAGCTGCAGAAGGTGGAGCGGCAGTTGCAGCTGAAGACGCAGCAGCAGTTCACCAAAGAATACATGGAGACCAAGGGGCTCAAGGAGGAGCTGGGCCAGGCGGCAGGGGTGGAAATGCCCGGCACCCCCCTGCCCCTGCAGGCCACAGAGCTGGGCTCTGACAACGAAAGTGAGGTTAATCGCAGAGAGGAGGACCACAGGCCCACCCCTACCAATGATGAGGACGAGGAGGACGAAGATGAGGAGGATGACGAAGATGACGTTGACTGTGCCAGGCTGCCACAGGTGGATACCATTCTGTACAGAGAGGCAACGCAGCCACCTCCACCTCCGCCACCTCAGAACCAGGCCCTCCAGAGTCCCCCTCTGCAGACCAGCTTCGTTCCCATCCAGCCTCTGGCCCTGCAGCAGTCCACAGACTTCAGTAACGCAGAGTACCCGGGAAGCAGCAGCCCAGACCTGCAGAGGGTGTTGCTAGGTCAGCAGCTGACAGGGTTGGGGCCAGGGCTTCTTACGCAGGCACCCGATGGACTCATGGTCGCCACACCCGCACAGACGCTCACAGATACTCTTGATGACATAATGGCGGGTGAGCTCACTGCAACTAAGGCTGCCTTTGCGTCCTTTCAGGATGACAACCAGGGATAAGAAATGAATTGGCTGCATTGCTATTGGCAAATAATCAGTCTTGCGGCTTTTAGCTCACTTTGATTATGCTAATATTTATGCATGATTAACAATATTTATGATTTGACTACTCCTGAAAGTTGATTAAAATATCTTTTTAGAAGATGTACACATTTAAAATGAACAGTCTTTTCTATTCTTGGAAATCGGACCAAAAGTAGTGATGGCCACAAATGGGTGTATACGAATTTATGGGAAATCAAGTACTTGGGAATATCCTTCCCCTAATGTTAGCTGCTACTGACTAGCAATTGCAGATCATTATTCATGATTTTGATGTAAACTAAAAATGTTTGGGAGTGTAAAAAAGGATTTGAGGGAGTGTCCAGACCTAAATTCATCAGCACAAGTAGAACATTTCTGATTGAGCCATTTCATGCGGTCTTCAAATTAGCTTCAAATCCATCTATTTTTAAATGCTTTTAATTTTTATTTGCAAATATAGTGATTTCAGTACAAGGATACATTATTGCAGGAGATGCTGTTGTTTAATGTGTATGACTCAAGTGTTGCTATTGTTAACTAAACTATTAAATCGTTTTTGTTAGTGATGCTGCAAAAAAGTAAATTACATGAAGAGAAACTAATTTTGAAAAGTTTAAATGAAATTTGGAAGTGTTTCCTTGCCAACTAACTGAAATAAGTTTAAGCTGAAGTACTAAAATTACTAAAACTAAAGCTTAAAAATAATAGCTAAATAGAAATAAATATTAAAAAACAAAAATGAATACAAATGACACGATTGCTATAAATGACTAAAAAACAAAACTAAAGCTTAATTCAAAATATTAATATATACTGTAATAGTATATAAATAATACTAAAATACCTCTGGTCTGTCTCTGTCTTTGCAGCTGTGAACAGCAGAGTGCCTGTGGTAAACACTACAACTTCACCCTCCCCTCAGCCATCCGTACAGACGCCCATCAACACAGTCTCCCCACCCTCCATGCTCCCCCTCTATCCCTCAGTGGACATTGACGCACATGTAAGAACATCTTCTTTGCATGTAACATGAACACAGCAATCATATATCACAAGTGGCTGCTGTGGTTCATTTGTAGACATGATAAAACCATATTGTCCATATTTGTCTTTAAGTGACATTGAAGGTTCTTGATCTTCTTACCCCTCAGACTGAGAGCAATCATGACACGGCACTGACCCTGGCCTGTGCAGGTGGCCATGAAGAGCTTGTCTCAGTGCTCCTTGCACGTGGGGCCAACATTGAGCACCGGGACAAGAAGGGTAAAATGCTCCTTGATTTGTTGTATGAAGTCTAATCTGTATGGTAAATTTTTGTTGCATGAAGTTTAATCTGTATGGTAAATTTTTGTTGCATGAAGTTTAATCTGTATGGTAAATTGAGTGTTACTCTACATGTCTGCCTACAGGTTTCACTCCCTTAATCCTAGCGGCTACAGCGGGCCATGTGGGTGTGGTGGAGATCCTGCTGGACAAGGGAGGGGACATTGAAGCTCAGTCTGAGAGGACCAAAGACACCCCTCTGTCCCTCGCCTGCTCGGGTGGCAGACAAGAGGTACCCTAACAGTTTTAGCCCCACCTCTTTACCAGAAAAGCTTTTAAACCCTCAAAAGCCTCAAAGACATGGAAGTACATTAATTTATCTCCATCTTTGCAGGTGGTGGAGCTGTTGTTGCTTCGTGGGGCTAATAAGGAGCACCGTAACGTTTCTGACTACACCCCGCTCAGCCTGGCAGCCTCAGGGGGCTACGTCAACATCATCAAGATCCTTCTGAATGCTGGTGCTGAGATCAACTCTAGGTGAGAACATCGGCTGCTAGTGGTTTTTCTTAATGCTTAAAGTCTTAAGACTTCAACTTTTTTTTTCTTTCTCTGTTTTTCTTTCAGGACTGGCAGTAAGCTGGGTATTTCTCCGCTCATGTTGGCGGCCATGAACGGTCATGTGCCTGCGGTGAAGCTGCTGTTGGACATGGGCTCTGATATCAATGCACAGATCGAGACCAATCGTAACACAGCACTGACCTTGGCTTGCTTCCAAGGACGAGCAGAGGTTGTCAGCCTGCTGCTCGACCGGAAGGCCAATGTGGAACACCGTGCCAAGGTCTGTGTTCACCTTACCATGATGTTAATATCGGTCAATATTTTGTTTTGTAAATTTGGTGGTGTTATGCGCAGCAAACATTTGGGTTTCCTGTATGTGCGTCTCATGACGGCGGCTTTCTACTGCTTGCAAATGGATTCTTTTGAGGAGACCGCAGATTGTGAACCATCCATTTACTGCCCTGATTGCCCTTACCACACGCAATTACACCTTGTGCACTCTCGCTCCAATCAAAGGCAAATCACTCCCATCGCCATCCCTTGCATTTGTTTTGTCAAACTAATGGCGTTGTCATCAGCTAAAAAGCATCCCGTTTACTTCCTGAGCAAGTGCACACTGTGCAAACTGTGCCCCGTTTCAAACTAAACTGCCAGTGTGACCCTCAGACTAGTTTGCTAAAAACAGCTGCTTATCCAGTCTATTCTCTATCTTCGTCAACCAAAAACTATTGGTAACTTTCTGAAGTTAAAAAAAATCAGCATTTTGTATGTAGTTGATGCAAAAAAAATGACTTAAGTGGTAGAAACAAGCATGGTTTTATTTCGAAAGATCTGAAAGCTAAAATTTGCTTGTGTTGAGTTGTAGCAGAATGTTTATTCATTAACTTAATATTAATTTTAACCTTTCCTTCCTCTAGACTGGCCTCACCCCTCTCATGGAGGCTGCGTCTGGTGGTTATGCTGAAGTGGGCCGTGTTCTGTTGGATAAAGGGGCGGATGTCAATGCCCCTCCAGTTCCCTCCTCTCGCGACACCGCCCTCACCATTGCTGCAGACAAGGGCCACTACAAGTTTTGTGAGCTTCTCATCAGCAGGTATGTTTTAAAACACTGATGGTGTACAGTACCAGTCTCTTTCCAGAATGTAGTATCTCATGCTGCTTTTTCTGCTCTGTTATTGTAGAGGGGCTCATATTGACGTACGAAATAAGAAGGGGAACACCCCTTTGTGGCTGGCTGCTAACGGTGGCCACTTTGATGTGGTGCAGCTGTTGGTCCAGGCTGGAGCCGATGTGGATGCAGCCGACAACCGCAAGATAACGCCACTCATGGCAGCGTTCCGCAAGGTGAGCAGTGTGCTATGCTGTTCATAGGATTGATGGATATCTTGGCTTGTGGCCGAATGTCACTTTTGCTTTGCAGCTCTTTTGTAGAAAAATAAGGAATGATGATCAACACTGAAATGTCTTTTTATTTATTTTATTTTTTTAAGGGCCATGTAAAAGTGGTGCAGTATTTGGTGAAGGAAGTAAACCAGTTCCCATCTGATATTGAGTGCATGAGATACATTGCAACTATTGCAGATAAGGTATAAAAGATCAAAACGAGACTGCTTTAGAGTATACCCTAAAAGGACTTTTTCCATGATTTGAGAGGTCTTTAATTGAGCTGTTCTTTTCTGCAGGAACTTCTGAAGAAATGTCATCAGTGCATGGAAACCATTGTCAAAGCCAAAGATCAGCAGGCTGCTGAGGCAAACAAGAATGCCAGCATTCTTCTTAAGGAGCTTGATCTGGAGAAGGTTTGTATCTTCAGATGACCAGTTAGACTAACTATTGAGCTTACTAGTCGGTTAATCATTTTTAAATTAGTCATAACATTCTGCAGCATGTATGTCATGGCGAACTTGGTTCTTTTCAAATTATTTAACAGTCTCGTGAAGAAAGCAAAAAGCAGGCTCTGGCAGCAAAGCGAGAGAAGAGAAAGGAGAAGCGCAAGAAAAAGAAGGAAGAGCAGAAGAGGAAGCTGGAGGAAGAAGATGCAAAAGTGAAAGAGGTGTTCTGTGAGATGCAGGATCAGAAGGAGGACTCTGCAGAAGGTGAGGAACACCTTGTTGATTTATGTCCGATATCATAGAAATTATCTTCAGCTTTAATTTATTTTTTTTATGAAAGAAATTTACCTTTTTAGTGATGCACTGAAATATTAGAGAGGCAGAATCATTGACATCTAGTTGGCGCTTTGCCAATGCAACGTTTTGACTCATGTATTTTGTGCATACGTGAATAATAATAATAATAATAAAAAATATTTGTGTGGATACTATGGCTAGGTTGAAATTATAGATTTGTTGATTTCAGTCTATCTTCATTTTGACAAAACAATTTAATTTCTTAAATCCCAAACTCTTATCTTCTCAAGTCATTATTGCTCATCCAATAAACGTAATACGCTTTAACTTTTTCATATCAAACAAGACTTGGCTTTAAATCTATATTTTATCACACAATTCCAAAAAAATTTAATATGGTGTGACAGTTTGTTGTAACTGCCTCAGTTTATGTGAACCATGACACCGAATTGAAGTAGATACATACTTAATATGATGAATGAATAACAAAAAAATGAATCAATTACTTTCTATAAAATTAATCATCACTTTTTCTGGGGGGTTTTCAGCAGTACAACATAACTTAATTTTGAAGAAAATAGATTGATCATGTTCTTAAGTATGCTGCTTGAAATCATGTGAAATCATTAAAAATGCCTTTAGGGTGTAACAGTCACTATCAACAGAGAGCTTGCATATCACTTATATAAAGCTTGAAGGATCAGCATCAGCCAATCATGATGACCAACAATCATAGCTGGTATCGGCTGCAAAAATCCTGATGAGATCATTTGTAGTATTTAGAGTTATTAAATAAATTTGCTATTGACTATTACTTTATAAAATAATTGAGATTTTTTTTTTTTTTTTTTATAACGTGGATAACATTTGTCATTATTTTATCCCACAGAGGTGGAGGTTCCCATCGAGCCTCCAAGTGCTACCACCACCACAACCATCGGCATCTCCGCCACCTCCACAACCTTCACTAACACTTTCGGCAAAAAGCGAGCCAATGTGGCCACCACACCAAGCACCAATCGCAAAAACAAAAAGAACAAGACCAAGGATTCACCTAGTGAGCCCATTATTCTACAGGACCCACAGGTGGCACTGGCACAGCAGAAAGCAGACAAAAATAAGATCCATGGAGAACCTCGAGGAGGTGGGGCGCCGGGAGGAACCAGCGACTCTGATAATCTAGATAGCACCGACTGCAACAGTGAGAGCAGCACTGGCAGTAAGAGTCAGGAGCTCGCTGACCTGCCTTCATCATCATCCTCTTCCTCCTCTGCCCCTTCGGTACTTGCAGGCTGTAACCAGCCTTACATCGCAAGTGAGAAGAGACAGGGGCCATCGCTGCCGGGCTCTCGTGAGGATAAAGTCACGGTGTCCATCTCCAAACCACAGCAGAAGTAAGTTAATATACTTCTGCTTGCCACTACCAATTACCTACACTACTTAGTGTTGTGCAGTTGTTAGCACTGCTTAGCAGACAAAGTTACTGCAAGGTGATTTGACACCAATATTGCATTTCCATTTTGCAGATTTTTACAAAAAATGGTTTGTTAATAACGGCTCCATTATTAAACTTCTTGTTTTTTTCACATTTCTAACAGATCTCATGACTTCAACAGTGACTTGACTCCCAGTTCCCTGCCCTGCTCGTTCAAGACCATTTCACTGCCAGTCACCTCGCCCAACATTAAGATGAATCTCACTAGCCCAAAGAGAGGCCAGAAAAGAGAAGAAGGGTGGAAAGAGGTGGTTCGAAGGTGAGGTGCATTTTTATGTGATAGACATGGATATTAAATGTTATTAGCAGCTTGTGCTTTGTGTAAATTGCTGAAACTCGTCTTCCATTGCTTGTGTTATGGATCTCGCTAGAATACATTAAGTCGTGCAGCTTGTTTGAATGATGTGCTGTTATTTTTCTAAACAAACAGATGTCGGCCATGAAATGGGGTGAAAAAAAATCTAAGCGATTTACTCTGAAGCAAGGTCATAAGCCATATCTAGGGATCAGAATATCACAGAAATATAGGGATATGGTCTTTAGATTTAGCAATGTGCTAAAAAAACAAACAAACAAAAAAAAACTTCGGTATGCAAATTGGAAGGTTCTGGAAAACGCCTAGTACTGTGTCATTGAGTTATGTGTCATTTCTCCCTTAGATCCAAGAAGCTCTCTGTCCCTGCCTCTGTGGTGTCTCGGATTATGGGTAGAGGTGGCTGCAACATTACGGCCATCCAAGACGTTACAGGCGCACACATTGACGTGGATAAACAGAAGGACAAGAATGGAGAAAGGATGATTACAATCAGGTAAAAAATTACATAAAGTTATTTGGACACTACTAATTGACTGATTCACCCTGCTTGGATTTCTAACATATGCTCACTCTCTTGGTTTGCAGAGGTGGCACAGAGTCCACACGGCATGCGGTGCAGCTGATCAATGCGCTGATCCAGGACCCAGCCAAAGAGCTAGAGGACCTGATCCCTCGTAACCACATCCGGCCGCCTGGCGCCAACACCAAAATCAGCTCCACCTACACAACCTCCACTGGGGCCACAAGCACTACTGCAGCTAGTTCAAAGGGCCTGCCATCTGTAGTGCCCTCCTCCAGCATGTCGTTCCAGTCCTCCACCAACTTCACAGCTCAGCAGGCTGGCAAGTTAGGCAAAAGTATGGCACCAGGCGTCAGACCCCCATTCGTTTCTTTGCCACCACTTGCTTATGCTCATCCTCAGCTAGCCCTTCTAGCAGCCCAGACTATGAACCAGATCCGCCACCCTCGATTGCCCATGGCGCAGTTTGGTGGCACTTTCTCATCCTCTCCCAACACTTGGGGTCCTTTCCCTGTGCGTCCTGTGAGCCCTGGTAGTGCTAACAGCTCACCTAAACACAGCGGTAATTCTGCACTGCGTCCCGCCAGCTCTGCTCTGGCCCACACTGAGCATCTTGCTGCTCCCATGTCCAGCACCTCGGCTCCCACTGCTTCCACCTCTTCACCCACCAGTACCGCACCTGTTAACACCCCCACGCCTTCCTCTGTCAGGAAACAGCTTTTCTCATCAGACCCCAAGTCTGGGGCTGGAGTTGTTGTGGCCACTACCGGCAGCAGCACTCCCTCTTCGCAAGTTCCTCCTTCTCCCATCAGCTGTGCTCCCACAACCCCTACGACCCCTCCATCTCCATCTGCACCCATTGCTCAGCCTCCACAGCATCCTCCTCCTCCCAAGCCAGAGCCAGCCAGCCTTAGCACCCCAGCTAAAGAGAAGCCTGTCACAGAGCTTGCCGCACCTGCCACTGGAGCTCCATCTGATGGGCCCAGCCCCTCCGCTCCTCTGCACTTCACCTCTTCTTCCTCAGGCCCATCGATGCTAAATGTACAGCCCGACAGCCGGCAGCCGATTACGTCACACTTCACCTCCAGCTCAGAACCCAGTTCCTCTTCCTCAACTCAGCCAGGATCATCTCACCCTGTCACACGCCTGCCACCGCCGACCTGCAGCAGCACAGTCACTAATACCAGCAGCACCTTACCTCATTATGCCACCCCCACTGCGCCTGGTGTGACTCCCCGCATGCAGCCACCCACATCCTACTACCCCATGGCTCCAGGGACCCTGCAGGAGCAGCAATCTGTGTTTGTGCCTCCAGGAGCCCCACAGGAGCCCCTCAAACAGCAGCAACAACAACAGCCTCCATCTCAGCCCAACATGGCTCCGACAGGCATGCCACCTCCCTCACTTCCGATGTCCTCCACCATGGGCATGATAAATGGCTCTCAAATGCACCTACACAGTGGAAAAGCGCAACTGCCCCCTAACTTTGGCCCTGCAGCTCTCTTCAATCATTTCAGCAGTATCTTCGACAGCAACCAGGTGGGCAACAACCAAGTTTGGGGTGCCTGCCATCTACCTGCACGTACCCCACCGGAGCAGCCCTACAGTGGCCCACCTACCGCCTATATGGGGGGAATGGGGCAGATGGAAAATGTCATGCCTCCTGATGGCTCAAAAGCTCCAGGGTATCGCTGCACCTCACAGCGGATGGTTTCCAGTCCCATTGGTGAGTGCAGCTTTTAATTCAAGGGTATCTGGTCATGCTCTGGGAGGGCCACCTTCCTGCAGAGTTTTGTGTCAGCCTGCTCCAACACACCCACCTGGAAGTTTCTTGTAGTTCTGAAGACCTAAACTAGCTGGTTCAAGTGTGTTTAATCAGGGTTGGCGCTAAACTCCGTAAGAAAGGTGGCCCTCCAAGAGCAGGATTGGACGCCACTGTTGCTGATGACCTTGAGTCTTTGCTTTGTGTTTGGGGTCAAAACCTCTTGAATAACGTTTTCGTATTCATTTTCCTCCACAGGAATACATCCCATGGACAACTCCATGTCCTCGTCAACTGCGCTCACCAGCTTTACCACAAGCATATCTGCCAGCCCTGTGTTCTTGCCGGGTCCTGCTCCTGTGGGCACACCCTCCTTCAGCCGCCAGCACTTCTCTCCCCACCCCTGGAGTGCCTCCACCTCTTGTACGTCAAGAAGTCCTTTAATGCAGATGCAGCAAGCACAGTTTCACTTTTTATAAGACTATAGTGCTCATGTGTTCTTTTATGATGGTGGTCTCTTCATTTCTCATTGATTTTAGGTGAGTCTCCAGTACCCTCTGTGTCTTCCGGGGCATCCTCACCTCTTTGCACATCCACGGTGACTCCCGCTCTGATCCAGGCAAAACCTAGTAGCTCCAACCAGCAGGACCGCAAAGTGCCCCCTCCCATTGGAACCGAGCGCCTGGCCCGTATCCGGCAAACCGGCTCTGTCAACCACACCATGCTGCCCACCAGCTACACCCCACCAGTTGGACAGGGTGGCATCTGGTCTTTTGGAGTGGGCAGTGCCTCTGGTGAGTCTGTGACTGAGATATAACATGAATTTAGGATTTGTTCTACATGTTATGAAATGGAACATAATGGCATATAGTGACAAATGTTTTTGCTTCTACAACTAATTTTGCTAAATGTGGAGAGTTGTTATTGCTTCTGAAGATCTTAATTAATGTGTGTCTGTTCTTCAGAGACAATGTCAGGCTGGTCTCAGCCCCTGATGGGAGGGCCAGTGATGCACCAGCAGATGCAGGAGCCATCAGCCTTCTCTCAGCACCAGGCCATGGAACGAGATGACACTGGGATTGTGGCTCCTTCTAATACTTTCCACCAACCTTTGCCCACCAACTTCATGGATTTTCCCAAGGTACATTGTACAGAGACATTCTTTAAAAACTGTCATTTTGGTTGTTTATTAGTTCCATTCAAGATAAAGAATTTAAATTGATTTTTTTTTTTTTTTTTTCATTTTACCACTGAAAAATCCTTTATTTTATGGACCGTATAGGGGCTGCCAATGTCAATGTACGGTGGCACGATGATCCCTCCTCACCCTCAGATGGCGGAGGGTCCTGGAGGCCCTGTATACAATGGTCTTCATGCTTCTGACCCTGCCTGGAATCCCATCCTAAAGGTTGTTCCAAATTCTGCTGAGAATTCAGACCCACAGCAGGTAATTACTTTTAGCATGCCTTAACTGAAAGTGTTTGTGAATTAGAGCCCCATTTGTTGTCTAACTATTGAAATCCTTGTTGTTGCAGGTATGGCCAGGAACTTGGGGCCCACATGTGGGAAATGTGCATTTGAATCATGTCAACTAAACAGTGATCGAGAGGCCTAGGAGCAGTAACAAGAAACACGTTAAAAAGAACAAGATAATTACCTAATTACTGAGACGTGGTATTAACCTAGATGTGTCCCCCAAAAAATGTTAAACAAGTTAAGAAATTTGAGAGATGGACACCCTCGATGTGCCTAACTAAAAAGAGAGAATCCAGTGTGGGATTTAACGTTTTTGCCACTGTCTATGAACAAATCGATTGCCTGTTCAACAGGATACATTCTGAGTAGTATAGCCATTTTGACATTTAAGCCCCACGTAAAAGTGTTCTTGGTCAGCAGGGCTCAATAGGACAGTGCGCTATTTATACACGGCCAAGACCTAGATGATTGCGTAAAGAATGAAATCAGACCTTTTAGAGTGGTAAATACCTGTATAATTGTTTACATACTGAAAAAAGGGTTAAAAATGAGAGTAAATTTCATGTCGTATAGTGGCTCTACTTTATGTAGCCTGTATTAATGTGAAATATTTACCTTAATATTCAATAAAAAGTTGGAAATGTATCTGGTGTGTGAAAGTTATTTTCATCAGTTGATTGATTTTTACATTGGTAACCACTGACTATCCAAATTGCCTATTTCAAGTATGACAATTTCTTGAGCAACTGTAAGGCACATTGCTGGTTAGAGAAGTAAAACTAGTGTTGATTACAACACCAAAGAAGGATGGTATTTCTGGGCTGTGACAGTTTTCACATTTTGAGATGTCCATGTTGTGAAAATACGACCTAAATCTCAAGATGAGGTACAAGACACTTTTTGCATGAGCTCAGAGATCTCTTGGTCAATTTACTGATGTAAACCCTGCGCAGTGGAATCGCGTTTTACATCAGGTCGGACACAGGCAATTAATATGATTAGCCCTGTGATTGACTATATTCTCAAACGGCTGCTAATAATTTGTTGTTAATGTTACTCAAACCATATTCCAATTCGCGAGTCAGAACACCTTAGAACGTCAGTGGATAAAGGCATATAGTTCATCATAATATGGTTATATACATCATACACAGGCCCGGTTCTACAGGGGCGCTAAGCACCATCAGTTGATACTTTATTGGCGAAATAGATTTGCTAAACGTTGTTTGCATTCTGGAGAATGTCATATCTTTATATTTACAACATGATTTTGCAGCGGTGAGCAATGTAGCCAATCACAGGCATATTAGTTGATCTCTGGAACGCAACGGCCAATCAGGTGTTTAGAATACGCTCACCGGAGAAACGCCGGAGTTTCTGATCAGCGCAGTTTGCGCGCTCGCGAAGCTTCTCGTTAAGCGAGTAGACAAGATGTAAGAGACTAGTTGTGCAGTGCCAGTGTAGACAACCTATAACTGAGATGAATTACATATTTTACTGATTATAAAGGGAGATTATGAAAGCTTATATGACGCACTCAGAATTGTTTTGTTTGTCTATAATACTACCGACGGCCAATTACCACACTGCAGTTTCAGAAGTGACATCTGCATGTAAATTCAGCCAGGATTCACGCTCAGAATTGCTACCATAACACTTTCACACAAAAAAAATTTATTAATAAATAAAGCAAAATAATGAAGAAAAAAAAAAACTTCTATTAAGGAATGAAATTCTATTCAAAACATTTGTAAAAGTAATGACTTATATAAAAAAAAATCTTACACATTACATCTACACTTTACAGTGATTTCATTCTGAGACCGAAGCATGTGGATTGAGTCCTGCCTTTAGTACAGCACAAATGACAAAACAATATCGTCGTTTTTATATCACGTGCCCAACAGAATCGCTCAGAAAACCTCGCGCAGTTCAAAGAGTTTACATTCCGTGAACTAGTTCTGAGCACTTGCACCCAACAGAGGGCCTCGCCGCTGCTCGTCAGGGGGGGGGGGGTGGATTCGTCTTTCTGATTGGTCAGATTTGATAGTTTGTAGCACGTGACAAATCTCCTCCCTAGAGCGTACCAACATGTGGAGCGTTCGGACACGCAGAGCATCTCAGTCTTTACCGTGTGTTCATTAAAGCGTCAAGTTTAGTTTTCAGTGAGTTCAGTCATGTCAACCAGCTGCGAGGCTTCGTCTACCTGCCCGATTCCAAGCCGCTCCATCCATAAGAAAAGCTGGTCTCCGCTCCCGGACAGCTACAGTCAGACTCCAGGAGGAACTGTGTTTTCAACAACTCCCGGAGGTGAGATGCAGACCTAATGTGTTAATTTTGTATTTTATGTATTATGTATTCAGTACTCTTGGGCGAGTCTTTCCACGTGACTTGCTCGAGCACTTTTTTATGATTTGCTCTGCAATAAGATGTTTACAAGCGGCCTTTTAGACGATTCTGTGATTTACTGTCAGCAGAATGTAAAAGTGTTTTTTCTTTCTCCGAATGACGCGCACTTTTGGCCGTGCATTTTTTACAAAATAATTTTAAAGCACTTTTTTACACTTAATAGTTTAATCTGTCTGCTATACGTCCAAAGGTGAGCACGTGCATCACATTAGAATTAATTTGATCTCTCTGAAATCATGAGAATTTTCAGCGGTGTCATTTTCCCCGTTTAACGACAACTTATAACTTTTAAGAATAAAGTGGTTTACTCTTTTTGTTTTAATAACCTACAGTTTTAAATATCCCACATATATTTTCGCCTTCATTTTTTCATATTATTAAGACAAGTAGTCTCTACAGTGATCGAAAATGATACATTACAAAATATATAATATTTACCTTTTAACATTTGTTTTTTAAATTTATTTTCTGTTTCATTTTAGACATGTCAAGACATCGAAGACAATGGTGTCGTCTTCGCTAATAAATACATTTTTTGCAGAAATCTTTTAGAGGCGGAATTGTTGATTATGATGATGTCACAAATGGTCAACTTTATGGACAATTTTGATCGTATTCACGATGAATATTGCAATTGCTTTTCACTCTGTATAAAATTTAAAAATGTGTTAATTTTTGTAATGGATTTTATAAATGTCACGGGTTCTCGGCTGACGGGGGGCAAGGATGAAATCAAAACATTTTAAAAATGTTTAAATGAAGGCATTAGTTTTAATAAAAATTTACTTGTAAGTTTCTGCAGAATAAACACCATATACAAACCTCAACTGTCAATATTGATCACATGACTATTACATCCCACATGGAGAAATGTTTGATGAAACTAAGCCTTTTGCCATTGTATCAGTCGTCTTTGTAGTTACAGCACATTTTTTCATTACAACCCGTCCTGCTTTGACCATGTCTCATGTGTGCTTGGGTTCCCTGTGGAGATGTTCGAAAGATCGTAATATCTAAAAGCTAACCAATTTCTGAAACTTGCTTATTTTAATTAATGTTTCAGACATTCTTAATAGAGCCAGATCTACATGTGTCCAATCACACTGGGCCTCCACAAAGAGTGATGTTACTAAATGTTCTTGGGTTACTACAGGACGTCTAAATAGGGGCGCCTTGTTTTTAACGAGTGTCTTCACCTGAAAGCACTCTAGTTAGTCGGTTCTTAACCCTGTTTGCATTACTCCAACTATGAGCTTTCACTTTGACATAACACGTTTTTTGAGCAGAACATAATGAAGAAAGTCCCTCAACGCAAAGAATGCTATGAACTTGTGCCAATATTTTTTTTTTTTTTTTTTTGGAGGCTGAACCTCTTAAACTAATATTGGTATTTTCTCTGCAGGAACTCGCATAATCTATGATCGAAAATTTCTCTTGGAATGTCGAAACTCACCAATCGCACGCACCCCACCCTGTTGCCTCCCCCACATTCCAGGGGTCACCAAACCCTCACTGCAACCAGCAGAGCAAGAGGATGACAGCAAAGAGCTGACTGGTAAGACACTCCACAAGTCCTTTCTTTTTCTTGATTTCTTCTTTTTTTTTTTTTTTTTTTTTTTTTTTTTAACCACCCCATCTGACGTCTCTCACTCGTGGCCTAATGTATACCAATTTCGTTTTCCTCAAGCAAAACCTGAGGAACAGGTTTAAGCATGTTCTCAACTGATTGCATCCTATTGGAATACAGTATGTGTGACGAAGGAAACCTTGTGTGAACTGCTCTATAGTACACCAGTCAAAGGGAAATAAGTTATCATGAGGATTCTTTTAAAAACATCCCAAGTCCTTAGAAATGTACTCTTTGTATTCATACTGGTTTTATTTGATTTTGAAAAACCTTTTTATTTAAAAAAAAAAAAAAAAAAAAAAAAAGTTTTCGGTTTAATGTCAGGTGCTGTAGCCATTAAGTAATAACATTTCCCCTTACATTAAGAATACTTTTATGTAAAAAAAAAAATCATGAATTCGTATTTAGGTTCCTCTCTATAATATTGCACTCAATGTTTTAGTGTTTTATTACTTTTTATGGCTTTATTATTATTTGAATTTGTGGTAAAGCATTATGCAAAACCATTAAAAAGTCATTCTTGTAATGAGGCTTTTTTTTCATAGTAACACAGTTGTCACCCTAATGTTTTTAAATCATGCCCCCCCCCCCCCCCCCCCCCCCCGTCATCTCAATGGTAATGGTAAGTGTCCCAATCTATCAAAATAAATAATTATAAAAAATTAAAAACATGCTCATTGAAGAGGTGTATTCGAGTGTATCATTTTTAATGTATTTTTTTTTTTAAATCAATAGATCCAGACAAAATAAAGGCATTATATAATTGACCCAAATGTCAAAAGTTCCACTTCTGTTTATTTTGTTTTTCTTCTCCATTCTGAGCTCAAGGTCGCATTTCGGTGTGATGGTAGTCACTTTGTGAGAAAAGCAAACAGAAATGCATCTGACCTGCTCACTGTTGGCAAGTCTGATTTCCATATCAGGGGAATATCCACAGGGTTTTGTGTGCTTTGTGTGAAAGGGGTGACACCGTTCAAAGGATTTTTTTAGAAGGAGATCAGTGACAACTTTTTGAAACCTCTAACTCTTCTCTCTCACTCTCTGTTCCTTCTCAGTTGATGACAGCCAGTTTGTGATGGATATGTGATGTCTGCAGCTCCTGTGGAAACATGGACTGTCTCAGCCCGTTCTACCAGTTCTCATGATCTGAGGAACGGTCACACCAGCTGTGGATCCCTTCATTTTTGCCTCCGTGCTTTATTTTTTACTTTACTTCGATAATGAAATGCTCAGAGCACAGAGTCTCTGTTGTGGGGAGGAGCATTTTGAGTTTGGTGGATCTGATGAAAATGCTGCTGCTGTTTTATCAGAAGTTGCTATTCAGTGCCTTCCTCTTACTTTTTTATTTGTTTTTGTTTTTTAAAATAACCATTTGGAATGTGACTGTAATCTACATTTTTAATATCTGAGAATAGTTCAAATGCAGCTATTTCATTTTTATAATGGGACTATGACCCTACGAGGGGCATTGAAGAAAATCCAGAATGCCAGAAATCCAGTGCAGTTGCAGTGGCAGTTTTTGTACTGTTTTCTGGATGTATGACGTTTTGGAATAAAACCATAACAAAACAAGTTTTTGACTCATGTCTTCAAGTGTTTGAAATTCCATGTCATGTAGGCAAATATGAATTTACATTGTTAAAAACTATTATTTGACCTGTAAAAAATTCAAATAATTTTATAGGCATTTTAGAGTTTTTTTTTTTTTTTTTTTTTTTTTTTTTTTTTTTTTTTTAAAAAGAGGTTTTTAAACAATTTCTTGAGATGAGGCGAAGGAATGTTGATAGCCACAAAAGAAATATGCTTCAAGTGTTGCAGATAGAATTGAACTTCTATCAAGCTCTGATTATTTGTTTTATTTTAGTGATTCCTTCAATTTGTAGAAAGAATATTAAAAATATCACTTCTTTACCCTCCAACCTAGATCCCAGTGTTCTCATCAGATCATAACGGCAACAACAGTGTCTGATGTCACGTGGTTCAAAGTACAAAACAATGATTCCTGGGAACCAGAACACTGTAGTCACGCGGGAAAGACGTTTATTAAAACTCATTGGAACATGGTCAGTTAATTGGACCCCTTCACGTCACTGTAATGTAGACAAGTCATCTGTAATATCAGGAGTGCTTTTGTTGGTGGATAAGGTGCCTGTTTTGCATTTAACCTAGTTTTGTATCAAGCTAAATATTTTTAAAATGACATGATGCAGAATAACACATGTTCCCATGCAAGAAATGTTAGCTGCAATGAGGATGTGAAGACGGCCTCTCCATGGGCATAATATGAGCTCATATGAGATACAGGTCCAAACCTTAATAATGTTCATGTTTTTGTTTGAACTGCCACCCATCTGATCAGCTCCAAGCCCCATAGTTTGGTGTAATGTCCTCTCAGTCTTTCCATCTTCAATACAGAAAGTCCTAAACATGAGAGAATTTGGCCACACACACCCTGTCCTTTTCCTAGAACGCCACTTTGTCGATACTGAGAAATACTGAACGCACATTGCACAGCCATTCTGTCCCTGAACGATGACCAGCAGCCACAGGCCAGTCCTTCTGATAACAGTGTGTTTCTCATGTGCTAGATGATTGTATTCCCTGGTTGTCCAAAGAATTTAAAAAATATATATATTCTGGTTAAAAGGTTCACAGGAGTATACTTTTTAGAGCATTTTTAAGAAATGTTTAAACTTTAAAGGGTTAGGTCATCCAAAAATCATTCTTAAGTCACCCTCATGCTGTTCCAAACCTGTAACACATGCGTTCATCTTCGGAACACAAACTAAGATATTTTCGTGAGCTTTCTAGCCTCTGATAGACTGCAACGTTATTACCACTTTCAAGGCCCAGATAGTAAAGACATCGTTAAAAAAGTCCACGTGACTAAAGTGGTTCATCCTTCAATGTTGTGAAGCGAAGAGAATACTTTTTGTGCCCAAAAAACAAACAAATTTCATGGTAATGTTAGTGTCCTACACTGTTCACTTTCTAAACAGTTTCTAAGCATGTTTCTTTGTTGGTCACACAACTTGATTTCTGATTTGACAGACAAAAGTTTGAATAAATGATATATATTTCCCTTTATTTTATTTGGTTTAGAATTAGATAATTGTGTTACTGATAATCTTGATTTTGAAAGCGGACAAGGAGATGGCTCAGTGCCAGTTTTGCTAAAGCACGTGATGTGAACGTCACAGGGACAGTAGTGAAAGACCTGCTGATAGTGTCTCTGGTACACAAAACCACCTGTTGTTTTCTTACACTCCTTATCATTGTTCTCGCCCTCAACCTTGAGACTCAACCCTGGAAGTTCTTCGGGATTTGGTCCAGTCGACATCACGTAATGTTTACACGAGCTGGTGCCGGTTTGTTTTTTCTCATCTTATTTTACAGTAATTTGCGTCAGATTGGTGGTTATCAATACAGAGTTTGATTGGTACCTTCACTACGATTTTGAATGTTCATGTTTAATTTTTAAAAAAAAATATACAGTCGTGGCCAAAAGTTTTGAGAATTACATAAATATTGGAAATTGGAAAAGTTGCTGCTTAAGTTTTTATGATAGCAGTTTGCATATACTCCAGAATGTTATGAAGAGTGATCAGATGAATTGCATAGTCCTTCTTTGCAGTGAAAATTAACTTAATCCCAAAAAAACCTTTCCACTGCATTTCATTGCTGTCATTAAAGGACCTGCTGAGATCATTTCAGTAATCGTCTTGTTTACTCAGGTGAGAATGTTGACGAGCACAAGGCTGGAGATCATCATGTCAGGCTGATTGGGTTAGAATGGCAGACTTGACATGTTAAAAGGAGGGTGATGCTTGAAATCCATTGTTAACCATGGTGACCTGCAAAGAAACGCGTGCAGCCATCATTGCATTGCATAAAAATGGCTTCACAGGCAAGGATATTGTGGCTACTAAGATTGCACCTAAATCAACAATTTATAGGATCATCAGCAACTTCAAGGAAAGAGGTTCAATTCTTGTAAAGAAGGCATCCATGAAAGTCCAGCAAGAGCCAGGATCGTCTCCTAAAGAGGATTCAGCTGCGGGATTGGAGTGCCACCAGTGCAGAGCTTGCTCAGGAATGACAGCAGGTGTGAGCGCATCTGCACGCACAGTGAGGCCAAGACTTTTGGAAGATGGCCTGGTGTCAAGAAGGGCAGCAAAGAAGCCACTTCTCTCCAAAAAAACCATCAGGGACAGATTGATCTTCAGCAGAAAGTATCGTGAATGGACTGCTGAGGACTGGGGCAAAGTCATTTTCTCCAATGAAGCCCCTTTCCGATTGTTTGGGGCATCTGGAAAAAGGCTTGTCAGGAGAAGAAAAGGTGAGCGCTATCATCAGTCCTGTGTCATGCCAACAGTAAAGCATCCTGAGAGCATTCATGTGTGGGGTTGCTTCTCATCCAAGAGAGTGGGCTCACTCACAATTCTGCCCAAAAACACAGCCATGAATAAAGAATGGTACCAAAACGCCCTCCAACAGCAACTTCTTCCAACAATCCAATAACAGTTTGATGAAGAACAATGCATTTTCCAGCACGATGGAGCACCGTGCCATAAGGCAAAAGTGATAACTAAGTGGCTCGGGGACCAGAACGTTGAAATTTTTGGGTCCATGGCCTGGAAACTCCCCAGATCTTAATCCCATTGAGAACTTGTGGTCAATCCTCAAGAGGCGGGTGGACAAACAAAAACCCACTAATTCTGACAAACTCCAAGAAGTGATTGTGAAAGAATGGGTTGCTATCAGTCAGGATTTGGCCCAGAAGTTGATTGAGATCATGCCCAGTCGAATTGCAGAGGTCCTGAAAAAGAACGGCCAACACTGCAAATACTGACTCTTTGCATAAATGTCATGTAATTGTCAATAAAAGCCTTTGAAACATATGAAGTGCTTGTAATTATATTTCAGTACATCACAGAAACAACTGAAACAAAGATCTAAAAGCAGTTTAGCAGCAAACTTTGTGAAAACTAATATTTATGGAATTCTCAAAACTTTGGCCACGACTGTATATATATATATTTTTCACATCTCTTGATGTGTCTTTCTGTAGCATGCACAGCCTGTGAATTGAAACAAGAGCTCATTTACTCATAATAATGTACTTGCTTTAGTCATGTTGTTATAAGTCCATATGTCAAAAAGAAAATACCGGTACTTCACCGGTACACCCTCCACCACACCTTTACTCAGCATCACTTTATCACATTTCATTCCCTAACAAATGCTGAAACCGCAGATGTTTGCCATCTGTCCACATACTAACATTGTAGTAGGCCAATAATACAGTTATATTATATTATATTATATTATATTATGTTGTATTATATTGTATTATATTATATTATATTGGACTATATTATAATATATTATACAATTTTTTTGTATAAACAATGCAAGATCTTCAGCATCCCAACAATTCTACTGAGGAGAAGTGGATCTATTTTGGGCTACATAGGGTATAGGCCTATAGGCATAGTAGTACTATCCATATAGTAGCGTACCGCACTTCAAACACATCTGAAATGCTGGACAAAACATGCTCAATTATTAATTTAGTATTTAATATCAATTACAAATAGCATGTAATTTAATTAGGCTTCTTTCCCCTTAAAAAGGTAAGTTGCCTAAGGGATTAATCTTTATTTTTCTGTAATTTAATTACAATTACTTCTGATGTATTTGCATTAAATATTGTATAGATAGACTATAGAACAATTGAAACAATAGAAAACATTTAAGAAAAAAAAATCAATAGAATTTAATAATGAATTTAACATAAAACCTAAACATCTAATGATAAAATGTATGAATCTTTAATTAGTACAGTAATCTAATTACACTGTTGAAGATGTAATATTGGCCAAGCAGTTAGCAACAAATGTTAATCCTGTTCTTTAGCGCCATCTAGTGGTGAATTGAACCGCTGTGTCAGGTGTTCGGAATGCAGTTTTACTGATAAAATTAAATAGGCCACTATTCATTTGGTTTGTTACCAACAATTTATTGACTCATTTGCTGATAAAACGTCTACAAATTATTCGTCTGGAACATCCAATGATATTCCCTTGCGTATTCGTGACGTCAGGGTGAATTATAACCATAATAACCGACGAGGATGGGATTCGAACCCACGCGTGCAGAGCACAATGGATTAGCAGTCCATCGCCTTAACCACTCGGCCACCTCGTCATGACTTGCATGTAATTTATTGGTTATGTGTGTCAACTCATTGAAACATATTCATTCATTTTTATTTTATTCTCGAACAAACAAATCTTTAAAACCAATTACACATCTTGTTACTAGTTAGATTTCTCTCAAAGTCTCTTCTCTGCTGATCTCAGCCATTCAGTTCTCTGCTGTTGTGACTTCAAACATCATTCATGGTGTGGACTCTCCTTGTCTCTCCTGCTCAATAGCTGCAGAAAGAAATGGTTTCACAAGAAGACAGACCTTAAGAAGTGTTTGAAGTGTCTTAAGACTGAAGTGATTATATTTTCTAGAGCAAGAGAAAAATAAGTGAAATAACTTGAGTATCATTGCTGTGAAAACAAAGCAAAGGAGGCAGACAACTTAATGAATTATGTGTTTAAAGGGATTTTTAAAACCCTTCTTATTGATTACTCTCCAAATCAAATTATAGGAAATAATGGATGATTCTAGATAATCACACAGACTACTTGACATATTTACTTGATTTCACAAGTAAGTTTTTAATTTTTTAATTGAGACATAAACTATATATTTAAAAAAAAAAACAATACAATGCTTTGATCATACCATAATCGCAATAACAGCTGATGTTTCAGGATCAGATACTCACTTTCTTTGGTTGGCAAGGGATTCTTTTCTTGGGTCTCTGTCTTCCTGAGTTTAGTTTTATCAAAAGATGTGATTTCTGTCATGCTGGGTTTGTCAGCCATGTTTTTGGACTAGAAAGAAGGGGGAAAAGTCCAAGTTTAATATTTAATTTGTGTAATATTACTTATACAAATTGAGTTTAGCAAGTTTAAACAGAACAAAAGTGAACCAAAACATCTTAAATGAAGTTTATCGAGGGCATCATTTGAGAAATATCACATCCATTCTTTTTTATTGTTTAAAAGTATAACAATTCATTCTATGCAGGCCTATAAAAAAATTGTATATATTTAAGAAAGTATTCTTTAAAAAGCCAATCTGCCAAGTTTGATGACTGTTGGCCATCCTTTCTTTCTGGGAACTGGAATGTCACGCCTCTGTCTTTGTTCTGAGCCCTGCTTCTCAGAGTCATTTCTCTGCTTCTCACTTTAAATCTCTAGACTCTTCAGACAATCTCTCACAGAAAATAAGAAGAAAGAACAAAAAGACACCTCTAAAAGCATCCAGATGTTTGGAGTGTAGAAAGTCTTACCGTGATGCAGTGTATGGACACGAGAGAAGAATGAGAAAGTATCGGTCCGTCTGTGTGGGTGGATGAAGCAGCAGGTTCTGCCTTATGTGTGTGTATGTGGTGATGAGGAGGGGGCTACACCGCCTGAGTGTCCCCAGGGTTATTTTATTGGCTACACCCCCTTTGTCTTTCTTTTCCCCTCACATAACATGAAATATTCATGAACTTGGAAGGGAGGGGCAGATTTGAGTATAAATCTGCTGACCTTGCACATGCAGAGGGATAAAGCAGATTTAATTCAGTTAGGGAAATGAGACCCAATTATTTGAAATATTCAGGGTTGGACAATCTAAAAGAAAGAGAGAGAGAGAGAGAGAGAGAAAGAGAGAGAGAGAGAAAGAAAGAAATGTAAAAACAGTAGTGTTATGAAATATTTCAAAAATAATGTTTTCTGGTTGAATATATTATTAATGTCTCTTTTGATCAGTTGAATGCGTCACTAGCTAATTTATATGATTTGTTTGGTATAACCGTACTTTTCAGACAAAAGATGATCGACTTTCATGACATGTGGGCAAACATAAGGTTTAGTGTGTACATACATGAACCAACTGCTTCAGACCACGGCTCAGCTGCTGTGTCCCATACTGAGAGTCATCCAACACCAGACGCATGGTGCCTCAGAGCAGCTGTGTCTGAGCTGATCCCTATAGGGAGGAAGTGACCAGAGATATATAAGCTCCACACAGTTGTTCCGGCTCTCCAGGCCAAGAGACAGATCTTTGACCTTTCGCAAGGCCTAGAGTAATCCGACTTCTTTCAGCATCTTTGTCTGAATTTTTCTGTGTTTCAAATTGATAATAAATTGCTATTTGTATTTACATATGTTAATTCAATTATAATTTTTATATTTTATAAAATACATTATACTGAGATTGCATATATTTATGTGTGTGTGTGTGTATATATATATTTATGTACATAGACACACACAGTATTGTGCAAAAGTTTTAGGTTACCATTAGATGTTGTTAGATGTTGTTTCAATGGTATAATGACCATATAAAATTGTTCCTCTTTATTAGAATATAACCATAAAATACAGTATTATATAAAATACAAAATTTATATGCAGTATTAAAAAAAAAACAGTAAAAAAAATACCGAAATACCTTCTCTCTTAAATCTAAATGGAATGGAAAAGGACTGGAAGGCCAAGAAAACTTTGAAAATCTGATGAGAAGTTTCTCAGAGTTTCTTCTTTGAGAAACTGGAAGAAGTCCAGGAGGTCACACTAAATACTGATTTTTGCTTAAAGAAGCTTTTTTTCAGATTTTTAAAATTTAATTTAATTAATTAATTTATTTACATTTTTTTGTACAATATATTTCCTATATTTTCTGTTTGTATCTTAATACATATAAAAGGGGAATCCAAAGAACAAACAAATGCAAAGTTCAAGGTCCCTCGAGAAAAAGTATTTTTATCTTAATAATAATTTTATCTTAATAAAGAGACAGAAAAATAAATTAGGATGGTTTTGCACAGTACTGTACACATATATATATATTATATACCTGTTTTTTTATTTATAGTTTTTTTTTAAAAATCCTGGGGTATTTTTCCATTCTCTCCACAGGATGGACCCAGAGAAGCACAAATGTAAGGTTCTCTGTGCTCAACTACGCACAAGCACCACAGCACATTTTCCAGAAATAATGCATTGAAACATGTAGAGAGGATTTAAGCTAAAGTGTTTCTCATTGAAAGCTGAATCTTTGTAAATACCATTGCCCTTTTTGATTCAAAGCTCACACAGCCTTCCAACGTCTGACATTGAAAGAGAAAACTGTCTGACTGAGGTATTTTGTGCTTGTGGGGAATATAATTCGTTTGTTCTAACACAGCATGTGCATCATCTGTACTGAGATTCTGTTCACGATCCCCATACCAAGGGTATCATTTACTGATTATGAAACAGAACTAATTAGTTCAGCATTCCTTTGGTTCAAATGACAGGTGTGGGTGAAGCTCTTGGGAAAACAAGCCAGCCAATATAGAGGGAGACGAGATGGCCAAATCATTAAGGTGATTGACTGAAATCTATTGTGCATTTGATTGTTTAGTGTTGTTCACAGAAAATCTCAAGCTTGCGCATTTAAAATGACCCAAATCACTCCAAGTTTATCATCGTGAAGCAACTGGACATGCTTTTCACTTACAAGGAAAAATCCCCACAGTATAATCTGCTTTGTGGACAGCTGGTCCAATGGCAAGCTTCTGAATATACCAACCCGACTGACTTTTCCTCACAATCAAAGAGTTGAATGGAGAAGAGTCTGTTTATTCATAACCTTTGAATAACCCCATGAAAGCCCTGGGGCTGCATTAAGAGGTTTGTCCTCATATTTGCAGAAATATCGCCCTCTTTCCTCTCCTCCTTTCTAGCAGACTGCGCTCGACGTGCCGCAGCTGTGCTCAACAGAGCAAAGCAATGTTCACCCTTTTTAAAGTCCACTTCCCACATGAACCCTGCCTCCACCCTTGAACCTCTTCATCCATACAACATCAGCCATCGTCATTGAGAGGGTCATCTGCTTTACATCTTCAGGTGATTTATACCCCTTAAACTCCATGAGCAACAACTTAATGCATCGTATGTCCATGACCCTATTTCTAGATTGCCGATGGCAGTCAATAAAAAAGTGAAACCACAGAAACCACCTGCACAAGCTAAAGGTTTGTAAAAAAGAATTGTTGGTTTTAAAAAGTAAGTTACCAGTTTACCTCAAAATTTCGAGTTCATTGAAATTTAAAATTTGAGTTAGTACAATGAAGGCGATTGGTTTAATTAGCAGAAACTCAAAATATTATGTTATCTGAACAACATCAATTATCTAAGTTGATTTGAAAAAAAGAAAAAAAATGTTGTGTTAAATCGTGAAAATAAATTTATTTACAGTGTGCAGGATTAAAGCTCCATACCTGAAATCAGATGGGGGATCCATTCATCTGTTGGTTTAAGGCCCAATTCAGGATAGATTGAAATAAAAATGCAAGTTCTAAAGTGCTTTATGGATGTTTAAAGTGCTGGCCATCATCACCACACAAAAGAGAAAGTATAAAATATTAAAGTTTGGATGAAACAAGCCAGCCTTCTATACCTGACATCAATAAAGAGTGCTGAATAGAAAAGAACATTCACAAACAAAGCAGTGAAGCGAATCATCTATTAACCACCAGCTCTCCCAATATTTCAATTGCTTATTTCAGCTAAACCTATTAAAATAATCCTGAATAGGTTTCAGTGTTGGAAGGATTGCGTTTTGGCACGATTACTCTGAAACAAATTAATCTCAGTGATTTCATGGACATCAAAATAACCCTGTTTATTTGTGCAGCTGTTATCTTAGAGGAGTATTCCGGGTTCAAAAGAAGTTTGTTCACCCCAAAATTAAAATTTGGTCTTCATTTACTCTCCCTCATATCATTCTTTCTTCTGTGGAACATCAAAGGTTATCATGAAAAATGTTGGTATCATTTTCTTTTCAATTGTATGGAAAAAAAAGACATTTTCTTCTTCAAAATATATTTTTTGTGTTCCGCAAGAGAAAGTCAGCTATAGGGGACTGTGGTGCCTAAGTTGATTACCACAAAAATGTATGTATGCTTGACCCTCAAAAAGCGAAATCTGGGTTACAGAGGTACTTACAATGGAAATGAATGAGTCCAGTCTGTAAAGGGTTAAATACTCTCTGTTTCGAAAGTATTGCTACGAGATGTCAACAATATGCATGTTATGCACAAACACCTTAACTTTTACTGAATGAAGGAAACTTCCTGTTAAATTACTTCCAGTTAATTTGTACTTCAGCCAGCATTAAAAAAAAAAAAAAACTCCTGACCTTGTACTGCCGAAACGGCTCAAACAGACCATTTGAAACAGCCAACAGGTGTGAATCACAAAGCATTCTGCTGCTTAAACTAATCTAGGGCAGCATTGACGTCTGCTCCAAAAAGCTTCGTTTAAATCTCAAAAGAACCAACAGAACATCCATCCTTGGAAACCGTGGAGAGCTTTCATAAGAGCCAGTTGTCATGGCAACTGTGTACTAATGGAAGTCATGACAAAGGGATTGCACACGCCACCCAGGTCTGACAGAATCACAGGCAAGTGGTTGTGAAGGACAAAAGCGGAGTGGAGATGGTGAAGAGGCTGGTTTTGTGCAAGTCTTGTGTGAATGTGTCAAAGGCTGGACATGTTTTAACAGTATTGAACGGCCAGCTGTGTGCCGATGGAGTCTATAGTGGCAGAAAGGAGACAGGCAGTCTGAGCGCATGAGAGATCAGAGCCCCGGCATCGCAGGGTGTCTGAAGGTGCATTCTCTCACGCTCAGTTACGTAAATACGCTGTAGATGTGAAGGAGGTTTACATAAGTGCTGTAGTGCAAAGCTCCATTACAATGCTGCATTGTGCCTGACAGATCACACCATGTTTCCCCTACATCCTGTCTCTCTTCATCTGCTTTCAACCGGAGTAACGGGGGTGATTTTCCTGCAGTAACTCAGATGTCTCTTTCCCAAAGAGCCTGAAGAGTAAGGCAGAGGAGAAAAGGTCCACACTTGTTGGGAAACAGCTCATGACTGGCTTGCGGGAAGGGAGCACTCACCTGCAAATTTTTCCAGGGGTTCAGTATGACACCGCGGTCACCAGAATTTTCTTTCTCCCCACGGCAACATTTTCAATCAGAGCTTGGGTTTATAGACACCTTGGCTAAATAAAGGTTAAAATCTCCCCACTTTAATAGCTGGTAAAATCATACTCTGAAATGTGAATCTTCATTTTGATGGTCCACTTTAGAGATTCATTTAACTATATTTAACTTTGCAACAACATGTCCCTTAACTCTCATTAGAGTATTAATAGACTGTTAGGTGTTAGGGTTTGGGAATAAGTTGACATGCAGTTCAGAGTTATGCAGTCCGAAGAATGTCTGTTGGGGGAGCATCATAATAAAGTGTTAGTAGATATTAAGCAGACAGTCTACTAAATACTATGAGTTAATTCACATGTAGTTGCAAATTTACTTAAAATGTCTTTGTTCATAAAAATGTTACAATTATTTTTTTTATTTTTTGCGTGGCACCTAACTTTTTGTGGTTTATTTCTGCTACCAAAGAAGTGATATAATCACTTTTTTGAGCACTTGAGCTTAATTGACTTGACTTGATTGTTTGTAGACGTTTTAAAAAGCTGTTGTCAGTGTTAAGTTCCTTGTTTGTTTCCTTGGTTTTCAGAAAGTTCTCATTGGTTGTCATAGCAACGAATTGATTGATTTCCCACACCTGTTACCTTTTAGCTCATTGGCTTTTGTGTATTGCCTTGAGTTTCCTTTGTCCTTTGTTCTGGCATTGTCTTAGTTTTACAAAGCTGTTATGTTTGTTCCTGTGATTACTTCTGGATGGATTACGTGTTTCCTTTTGTTTATCCAAATAATGTGTGCTGCTTGAAGGTCCTGAACTCTTTTTGCTGAAATGTGACAGTTGTTGTGCTGACCTTGATTTACTGCAATTTTGAGGTGTTCAGTTTTATTTTGATTTTAGAAAATAAACGTGATTGTTCAACCGTTTCTTGTTCTCACTGGCATGTCTCTCACTGGCATGGTGTTGACTGGTGTATCTTTGAGCCTATATGCAGTAAGAGTGAAAAACTTAAGTACTGTAAGTTTTCCAGAAGTTGTATCAGAACTGGTGACTTGTAACTTGTAATGGAGTCATTTGTAATGGTGTATCTGTACTTTTACTCAAGTATGCTTTTCAGGTACTTTTTACACATCTGATACAGCGGTTCTTCCTTTGTAGGCACTTTTGTATGAATATACATTTTGGTGTCCCATTAATTTTTTGTCACTACTCATAAAATAGTATTTTTCATTTTTTTGGTTTCCATTGTATTTCGAATAAAAATTGCCCCTTTGCCGGCAGTTTGATTGACAGGTGATCTAACCAATCATAACCCCGAATCCACCATTTTGTCCAACAAAGCAAGTCATGGGAGCGTTTGTGAACTTGAACTTGAAAAATTGTGTCTACTTACATCACATAGCAAAAGTAACTAAAAGGGGTTGGTCTTGCCAAGGGTCAGTTGGGTAACAAATTCATTTTACAATGATATGGTTACACATGTTACATGTTGTTACTGTATTTATAACAATAAATTATGCATAATTACATGCAATTACCCTTTAAAAATCCTCATTCTAACCCTAACCCTATAGTAACTACATGTAGTTAATTGTTATTACTCAATACTTAAATTTATAAATACACTGTAATATGGACACCTTAAAATAAAGTGTAACCAAAAATTGCAATGTGTTCTAGTTAAAGTGTAATTGCACATTTAAGTAGTTGTCAGATTTCATTGGTGATTTCAAATATGAAATTGAATTGTAAGCTAGCTTTGGAGAATTGGATGTTTCCACATTCAAAGAAATAGGAACTGGACTTGCATGAAATAGCTGCTGAGAGACATTTCAAAGATGGCCGCGGAGTGAAATGACTTGCCAGAAAGGGAAAGCTGTAAGGTCCTGCTCATACTGACTTTAGCTGTTGCACTAACAGAGAAACATCTGTTCTAAGAAAATACACACAGGGATGATGTGTGGTAACATCACAAACACAAGGTCCCAGGAGTTTTACCTTTGTTTACCCAGGAGAGACTTATGGTCTGTTGGCAAATATGTTCAGGGACTGAGAAGGAGAGACTCCATGATATCCTATTCAAATCTCCACAAAGTTAACATTATTTCACATTTTCCATGGAATAACAACACAAACATTGCCATTATATAAATCCAAGTTGGTTTTGATTAGATTTAATTAGATGTACTTGCATGACTGTTATTATGAGGGCATAAATTAGTGTCATAATCTTTTGTTTCAGGAAGCTGCCTTCTGTGCCTTTCAGTACTATTCATTAGCACCGCTGACTTGAAAGATGGCAGGAAAAGGCCACCTTTCTTAAAGAGCTATAAAACAAAAGCATTCAAAAGCACAAATGTGTGACTCATTATAAAGACGCCCACTTCGTAAAGAATCTATGGCTGTTATTATCAAATCAAAATGACTCAGCGTCACAGCTCTCTAGGAGGCCCTACAGGGACAATGATGAAGAAACATTACAGCCCATCGCTCAATAACTTTCAGCTGTGTTTTTGTGCAATATGCATAATCACTGGTTATAGCATCAGGGTCCTTCGGGAGAAGACAAAGGGAAAGAGCGGAAACTGTGACTGCTAAAACAGATTTTTAACCCCCCGCTTAAAAATCTATCATCCCAAAGTGTCAGTTGTGAACGTCTTGCCACCTACTGCTCCACATTTTTCATCTGACTTCAACAATGAACTATAATATCACAAAGAAGGCAATTCTTTTGAAAAATGACAGGAAGAAGTGTGGGTGAGTGAAATACAGACCTCATATTATATTGTGAAACATGTTGACAGGTATATGATAAAGCAGCTGTAGATCAGTCAACTCTGAGGCTGCGTGTGGTTGCAGGTGCCGTTCACATTGAACCCGCCTTTGCGTTTAAAGGAGAGATATCATGGAAATCGGCCCTTAATCTGCACGTTACCACCCACAGTGCCAGCATTTTGTTTTCGCAAGCGAAAATGCTCCAGCAGTTGGCCATGGCTGCACGGACAAGCACAGAACTTTATTTAGAAGCTGTGTCCGAAACCGCTCCCTATCCACTATATAGTCCACTATATTAGGTGTCGGCCAATTTGTAGTGGTGTCCGAATTCTGAGTGGACGACTTCATTCCCGACATTCGTTCACTACTTTATACGCACAATTCTCTCTGATTTCGAGAGTACATTCGATGCACACTCCCTGATGCACAATTTCCCAGAATTGCGAGCGAATGCTACTGCAGCTTGGTGTAATGGGCGTGCCGAACGGTTTCTCATTGTTGAAAGGACTATTGGTGTTGGCCAATTAGCGGTAACCATACATTTACGTAAATTCCTGGCAGCTGTAAGACGTGGCGTGTGATTCGTCATAGATAGTTATACATTTATCTATGTGATTAATGCTTTATTTATCATAGATATGTTTATTGCGGTTAGCTAAAATACGATGCGTTTTGTGTGTGCGTTTGGGTTGGTGGATGTGTGTGCTCGAGAGTGAGTGAGTGTGAGCGCGTTTTTGTGATTTATGAGGAAACAATGTTTTATTAAAAATGTAAAAATGCAGAATGTTTTCTGTGATGGGTAGGTTTAGGAGTAGGGGTAGTGTAGGGGGACAGAATTTACAGTTTGTACAGTATAAGAACCATTACGCCTATGGAATGTCCTCACTTTGATAGCAAAGCAAACCTGTGTGTGTGTGTGTGTGTGTGTGTGTACAAGACCTAAACTCGCGGTGATGACGTCAGTCATCTGTGCCATGCATAAGTTCTGAAGGCACTTTAGAAAGTAATTTTTAAAGACTTGAATGTAATATTCTTAAGATCATTGACGCTGTTTTTACATTAAAAGAATGGAATTTGGTTGTATAGTATTATGTTGGATTCATTGCTTTCTGTAGGCCAAAAGCGATTTAAGAGTATGGCTCGCCTTTATGCGGAACAGGCAGCTTTCGTGACCAATGAGAAACCCGTTCAGCACCCCCATTACTCCAAGCTGCAGTTACCCCTGTCTCAGCGAATGTAATCCAGAGATCACTTTACGGCTTTCTTCTTTCTGCTTTAACATTTATTTCATGTTAGTTCTATTGTCTTACCTTTATTGATAATTATTATTAATCATTACTTGAATAAAACCTACTAAAATACACCGAGACATTATTATATAGATGAATTTTAAAAATGATAGCATATTAATTAGTTAAAAATAAATATATTATTTTCATTATTAAAATATATTACGTAGGCTTTAACTAAATTTAAGGTTACTAACAGCAAGGTGTTTTAATCATTTGTGGCATTAAGAGATAAAAAATATTCATAACGTAAATATAACTGTTGCCCGAGAAGGGCGCTCAACGACAACGTCATCTATGAGCTTGAGAGTTTCTAACAAACTAAAAATTTTTTTTATTAAAAATAATAAATACACGAAATAATGTACATTTGTTACTGTGTGTTTATTTTTGTTTGATTATGAACACATTAATCATGACAAACCAATTATACAATCGATGAAACTACAAAACTGGCACGGAGGTATGTATGATTACAAAATAAAGTCATTATGATTCTTATCGTTATTAACATTATTTTATAACGCAAGTAACATGTAGGATGAAAGTAGTCTGCGACAGCTCCAGCTCTCCGACGTCAGCGTCCGAATTCACTCACTTCATTTCGTTCACTCTTGGCAGAGAATCGTCATTTTAGCTGCGTGAGATTCTTCAGCTTTGTTGTTGTTGAGCAACCGAAGTGCGAGCTGTTAAAGCTTCGGAAAAAAGCTTTTGGAAAGCGGACAGAGAGCAGCAGCTCATTTGCATTTAAAGGGACACCCACAAAAACAGTGTGTTTTTGCTCGCACCCAAATAGGGGCAAATTTGACAAGCTATAATAAATGATCTGGGGGTATTTTTAGCTGAAGCTTCATAGGCACATTTTGGGTACACCAGGGACTTACATAACATCTTGTAAAAAGGGGCATAATTGGTCCCCTTTAAAAATGGAAAAGAGGTGGGTGTCAAGGGACTTCATTCGCGTACATGCATACTTCACTACTAGCCAATAGTGGGCGAAAAACAGTATGAACATAGTGGTATGTCTGAATTTACAGGATTCATATAACAGTTGGCAAAAATAACGGGATAACCTATTTCCGGCGAGATACTGAAGTGTGCATCCAATCAACACTGTACTTTCTTATGAGTCCATGGGAGAGGATTTATGAACGGTAACTGACACTTGTAGGTCACGTGATAATGACACGACAAATGTTACTATGTCCGGATTACATTCACAGACTTTAGTTTAGACACCATAGTAAATTTAACACAGATTAAAACAAGGCTGTGAGGGATAGAAGTACAGTCTTTACAAAGACTGCCTCTATAAAGCCTCTATAAAGGTCACATAACACACATAAATTTTACTGTTTTTTTTTTTGTTGTTTTTTTTTGGAAAGACGTTTCATCAGCTAAACAATCGGATTGCTAAATAGTACAATCCATTGAATGCACTTTTTTCTATCCCTCACAGCCTCATTTTCATTCCAGTCAAAAATTAAATATGGTGCTATCAGGCCTAAACTACTCACATTCATACTACAGCCACCGCCACAACACAAAAGTAGCCTAAGCTTTTCTGTACATGTGTGAGACTTCAAAACTGTAAACAACAGATAGCTTCTCAAATATGTCTTTTAAAGAGCACTTCATCTGCAAAACATCTGTTGTGAACAAACATCTGATTAACATATTTTAAAAAACAGTTTTACATACATTCTAAATCATAAACCTCTTCTAAATGAAAATGTCTAAGTGAAAGAAACGTATTGCAGGAGAGCAAACACATCTTCACATCAAAACAGCCTACATCTTCCAGATGAAAATATGCACATCAAATCATTGTGTGTACTCTCAGGGGAAACGATTTGCTCTATAAACTACTGTGTTTATAAGTAATAAATTAAGATAATATGATAACAAATTCCAGATTGTATCAAGCAGCATAAGGGGCTGTGTTAGTACAGCTAAAATAACTGGACATTCAAGTTACAAATGCTTATAATTGCTTATTCAATAACAGAACAGACACAAAACGCAGCGCACATGCACAAGTATGTTGACAAAGAGGTGGAGCATAAGCATTTCAAAAGGAGCACAACTCAAAAACGTGTTTTCTGCTGTTTAGCAATTACACTGAGGTGAGTGATTGACCCTTCGCAAACAGTTTGACTGACAGGCGATCTGACCAACCATAACCCCCGAATCCGCCATTTTATCTGACAAAGCAGTCAGGGGAGTTAGTGGATTAACGTTGGTGAACTTGAACTTGAAAAATTGTGTGTACTCACATCTTTCTGTGCTTGAAACAACATTCCTTCTGCTGTTCATTCATGTTTATTTTGATAAATGAAATAGTATAGAGATGGTTGGTTCACGAGCCGCTTGAAGGAGCTACAGCGATCTGTCACGACACATTAAAGAGACACTATACGCTATTTATTGTTTAAACTTCTTTAAAAAATTACGATGTATTAAATATGTTTCATATGTCTGTCGACGCGTTGTCAGTGTCAGATGTATTTTTCACTCCGTGAGAACATGATGTGTGGCGTGAGTGAGCATGTCGGACATAGCAACAGTAACTAAAGGGGGCGGGTCTTTGCCAAGGGTCAATTAAATTGTAAAAAAAATTTTAATAGTCTATTACTATTTCAAAACTACATTTTTTTTCTAATTTCAATCTAGGCTAAATGGTGTTTGAATGCGATGGTTTTTTTGGTGCTGGCCTGTTGGGCAGATGTGAATAGAAACAGATGAATTGGGATTCTGAATTACCAAGACTCACTGTGCATTAAATCACATGTTCCCAATTACCAGAGCCAGCGGAGCCTGACCTCCAGATTACGAGCAATTGGAAGGACATTTTATTGTAATTTGGAATGATTGGAATGAGGGAGGCAAATTCAGGGTTATTTTTTCTGAAATCCATCAGGCTCAATGGTGCCACGGTCCATCTCCCTTTTCGTTACTGACCATATGGTTTGTTTTTCGTTAATATAGATGCAACTGTTTTGCCTTTTTTTCTTCTTTAACACAAAAATGTATTAAAAATTATATGATCAACTTAAAAGTGCATGAATTTTAGATTGTCTAGGCCTATTTGTATTTTTGTTTTAATGACAGCAGCATTTAAACTATGAACTCCACAAGTTTTGTAAAACCTGATGATCATGTTCTCCAACATTATCTGAGAATGATCCAAAGAGCATCTTCTGTTTCAATGTAAGCATAAACATTTGACTGTCTGTAGACATATTCATCGACATATTAAGACTTTTTTCTTTTGGTTATAGACTAGGAAACTGACTTGATGGAGAAGCATTGACAAGTCTGCCTGGGGGAGTTGCTCAGTAATCGTGTTGTGGTGAGTAACAGAGGAATTAACCTGGTAACACCGGAACATGGTTATATACGGAGTTTACATAATCTGTTTATATAGTGACTGAATCACAGGGATTTATTTTATTTTATGTTAAAGAAATTACTCTCTCTTCCACCTTTCACAATGTGTCACTCCCTCTCTCTCTCTCTCTCTCTCTCGCTCTCTAAATTCGTGCAACATTCTGATGAAGCCAATATTTGCTGAACATTGGTTGGGATACTGTTTGTAGCCAAATTCCTTTCCGCCTTTTTTTGCCCTGCAGCTATGGCTACAGACAGAGCACACACTGAATAAAGATGTTCCCTCATGCCTGCAGATGGGCTATGATGCACTTCTGAGGAGAGCATATGCTTTGCCTTTGCAGAAGTCTGTAGCTCCAGGACTGCATCAACTCAAATGAAGTAATATTTTCTTAAAGGGAATATGTCAATATGCATTTGGTATTAATGTTTTTTTTTTCACCCTTTCACATACCTTGTACAGTTCTTTAAATCAATATGATTAATGGATATGTTCCACAAGTTCCACGATCATTTAAACTAAAAGTGAATAACTGTCACATTGATTTATTATTGAATGATTGACTAATGATTTATGGTATTTTTTTTGCACAAGTTGTTAGCTTGTTTAGATTTTTTAATTTATGACTGACAACTCAAGTTTAATATTGATGATTAAAATGATTCATTATTTAAATATAGAGTATGTACTCTGGAATTCTCCATTCTGATTGGTCAGTTGCACCATTAGTCAGATAAATCTTAATATTCCCTGTTCATTGTATTTCAGACTGCGATATATATATATATATATATATATATATATATATATAGTCATAATGGTTTTCTGGTTATCTGAAAGAAGAGCAGTCTTGCCAAATATTTATAAAGGTTTGGTTTTACTTTTATGTATTTGATATTTTGCTAAAATTAAAAAGACCAAACCGGGCTGAGTGCTCAAAGATAATAAAAAACACAATTGTAGGTATACTACAGTAAATTAAGCAAATTAAGAAAGAACACAGATTCATGTACTTGTTCAGTAATTCATTATTACTCAAACTAACTTCCACAGCGCACTTTTAAAAGCAATTCTCTTTACACTGGTCCCTTTATTTGGAACTCTTTAATTCAGTTCATTTTCATTTGGGGATTATGGCCCTATCCTCCTGCTTAGTAATAGCAATTTCATGATCATTTCAGGCACTACACTGCTCTTCTTTAGCGTACTAGCTTGGTACTGTGATTAATATACAAACAGAAAAGCCTTTGAAAAGAGTGATGTCCCTCCACATCTCTGTCAACAAAGAAATGTTTGTTTAGCCCCTCCCTCCTCGTACAGCTATTTCAAATAATTTTCCATTATGTGCTGTTAATCTGGTTGTGCCTTTTTCAATGCTCTATATTTGTGTGCTGTGTGCAACCATATATTATTTTCTGCTAATGAATGTGGGCCATTTGGCACTGTATTGATTTGGTGATTAAGGTAATGAAAATAAATGCCTCTGTTGCTGCACTGAAGACTATTTCTCACAGATTTACCGAGAGTCTGCAAAGTAGAAGCCATTTTGTTTAGACCATATTTGGATGAGTCATTAAAGATTGGCACCAATTTCAGTTCCACTTTTTCAGTGCAGTTTCATGGTTGGGTTAACTATAGTGATCTGAAATCATAAGGTTTACAAAGGGGAGTCTAGACAATTTTCATCAACATTCTCACAGATCGATAATGAGGGGGTCAGCAGCAATTACATATCGTATAGTGAATGGACAGCCGTTTAATTTGCCAATTACTCTGTGAGCAATTTCAGTGGGATGAACATGCTATGTTGCTTTTTTATTCAGCTTGAATAACAACCCAAAATGGTACAGAAAGTCCTTTTTGGTCTTGATGCAGAGACACACACATGTTTGCACATATGAGCACCTTACAGGCAGTATTCCTGCATCAAATCTGCACACTGACTTTTTTCTTTCCCACTGTGCTTTGAGAGGATCAACTTTGATGGTATAAATGGACTGCGGAGAAATAACTGAGTCATGCTGAAAGCTGTGGAAAAGGCTTCTCGGAAATATTTTCAGAGGCATAGATTAAGTGGAGCCATTTTGATCTCGCTTCCCAAACAGTATGCTCCCAGTGAGATATGAATAAAGGAGGAGGAACAATCAGAATGTTGCATTTAATTTGTCATCTGCGTGCTTGTGGGTGAGACTGAACTCATAAAATGATGCACAAGTAACTCTGTATCTGAGCTCTTTAATTGCTGCTGGTATATTATTTCCTGTTTTGTTTGCATTTGATAAGGGCAAAATATCATCTGGTTGACTGGAGATAACCAGATGGCTTGAAAAACATTTGAATGGGTAATATCTTAGGAAAAATGTTTGGACTGCATTGTAAAAAAACGTGGCTTGATAGTGTCGCTATTATGGTGATTATGTTCCCTTTGTCATTAAACGGTATACTCCTAATATACAGTAATCAAAGTATGCGTGTAACTTATATACTTGACTGATATATATTTGAGGCACATTATACTGTAGTCATTTTTAATTGTAATGAACTGTCATTGTAAAAAATACTGTGAAAGTTTGGCAGGTTTCAGTGACAATTATATATACTGTACATTCGCAACCACAGTGAACTTCTTTAGAGCCATATACTCTATACATACACTAAAAATTATTCAGAGTATTAGGAAGAATATGAAAACAACCGTCTTTAGCCTACAGCGACTACTGAGATATGCCATCTTATATTTATAAAAGGAAGGAAATATTGAGTCTGAAAAAATAAGACTGACTGCAACAAAAAAGATCAAATATAAACCAAAACAAGGCTAGCCTTTAAATATTAAAAATATTTTGCCAGAGTGATAAGATTTGATTTTGCAAGCATGCTTGAACACCCTGCTTCATTATTGCGGGCTAATAATGTATAAACATGTCACTTACTGCAAGATCACCAGTAGAGTTTTTGTTTTTTAAATATCAGCAAAACAAGTGAAATGTTTGCCTAAAGGACTCTCAAGTGCTAAAATGCTGCTCTCACTGTTTCTTATTATACATTCAGTATATTAAGAAGCTCTGAAGTTTTCATATTCTGTTCCCTTTACACCTAATGACAGCTGCAAAAGTGTGAAATGTCACACGGTCAGGTGTGTGTTGTGCCTAAGAGGCTGTTCATTTCAATCTCTGTTTTCTCTCTCAAGGGAGAAATGCTTGAAACATTGCCGTACTGCTTAAATCATCAAAACAATCACCACAGCTCCCCATCACCATTTCTGCTTTGGTTGCATGGCGCTTGCAAACACAACAAAATAGTGGCGAGTTCAGAATTTGAAATTTGACAACAGACACAAAACCTGAATAGTAATTGCAAATTCTTCCGTAACGTTTCTTTCTAGATGAATACCTGCCATGTCATGAAAGTTGTCAGATAATCTGAAGTGTGAGAAACTTTTCAGATGCCTCATCTCTCCAGGTTTCCAGCAGGTTGTCCTTTCCGTTGGAAGTTTGACTTGAGTTCCTCATAATTTGCAGCTTTTACACCTTTTTGCTGTGGTCTCCAGAATCTGTTTAGTCGTTATCTGTTTAGGTATATTGTCAAACAAATATATAACATTTATTTGCATTTGCTCTTAAAATTCATTGATTCTTCTTTCAGCATTGATCTCATATTTGATAGAAGCTTGTAGGAAAGATGCTGGGTTTTGCATTCAAAAAGAGAAGCCATGTGAAACAACAAAACCGTTTGATAAGTTCAGAGTAGATCTACGTATTTTGCACATGAAAAAGCAGTAAATCTGGTGTGGAATGCTGACACTTTTAAAAATAAATGTTCTTTATTGGCATCTGTGGTTCCTTTCCATTCCACAAAAACCTCTTCATATTGATACATTTATTTTATTTTTAGATTTTTAAAATGTTCTTTTCTCCTTTAAGAACTGATCACTGAAATGTTCTTTGGGGAAAGTAAAGGTTTTTAAAATGTCAACTGACAATGCAGATTAAGCACTTACAGTATATGTCATGCTTTGGTGACATGCTTTTGACATGTTTGACATGATTTTTTTCAACGATGTTTTGTGGCGGAATTGCTGTAATAACAGCACTGTGAGGTAAGGCATTTCAGCAGATATCTAATGTATGCATTAAACCATTGCTTTCTTTTTGATTCCTCCATTGTTCTAAGGTCACATGTAGGGCATCAGCCCTGTAGAGTAGCAATAATCCATGACGATGAATGTCCTTGTGCCTCCTCCTCATTCAGTCGAGCGTATCTTGTGTGTGCAGTAACCGCATGTCGTCTTCACAAGCACAGTTCAAGACCAAGAAATAGATCCCAGTGGGACATTCCGATCATAGATGTGGGCTGTGGTCCCATCATGCCTCTCTATTTTATGCTCTGTTGTATGTGTATCAACTAGATATAATTTCGCAATGGTGTCATTGACATTGCATTACTTGTTTTTACTAGTGTGGGCTTAAGAGCTGGTGATAGTATAGGAAAGCTGATAAAGACTGGCAGTGAAGGCTGAGTATACCAGCAATGATTTTTTTTTCCATTATGTAGTGATGCAATGTTTGCGGGAGCATGGATAGAACAAATCGTATCAATATACTGAATAATTAATAATAATAGTGTAGCAATTATTAATGTGATTGTAATTTTGAATATGTTTATTATATATTCAATTTAATATGTGTGTATACATATATATATATATATATTAAATACAAATAGATTTACAAATACAAATACAAATCTACATATCTACTATATATATTTTTTCAAGTAATGACAGTTTGATGGAGCGATGGAACAAATCTAAATGTATAATTTTTCAAAATCTGAATATTGTTACACCCATGGACTTTTTGCATTCATTTGTGTCATGTCTTGTTCTATTTATTCGCCCTCATTGTGTGTATCCTGATTAGTTAACCATCCACACCTGTTTCTGTTCTCCCTGGTTACGTTCTCCCTAACTAGGTCCCTAATTTAATTGCCCTGTTCTGTTCTGTGGTTGTCGGATCTCGTCAGTGTATGCGTCGTGTGATATTGCCTATTGGTGTGGGACATTATCTCGCCAGCTCCACTCCGGACCCAGAGCCTGATCAACAGCCCTCCCGCAGCACGGAATGCGAGTCATCGCCGAGGGGAGTGACAGAGCTGAGGATCACCATGAAGTCAGAACTGGAGGACACGTTTGACCAAGCTACAGCGCTCATGAAGGAGCTTGCGGTGGAGAGCGAGAGCATGGAGGAAGGCCCTGACACCTGTACCGCAGCTGAGGGTGAGCAAAGTCCATGCTCTGAGGAAATAGATTTAATTGATTTTTATTCTAAAGTAACCTGTCTTCCATGATCATCTGAACTGCTTATCTGTCCTGAACTCTCCATCTGTCCCATCACGATCACGGAGATCGTACCCCTATCTGTCTCTCTTCCTGTGCTGGGAGTTGCTATATTGTGTGTGTGTGGGCAGCACACACAGCCTCTGTAGTCCCAAACTCCTACCCAGCCTTCCTCTCCCACCTCCACCCATCACTCATTCACCATCCCCATCTCCGCTACATCCTTTCAGCCCCTCAGCTCACCATCTGTGATGTGGGCATGCAGTGGGTCTGCAAGTCTACAGCTTCATCATGGTCAGTGGATCCCTGGTCTCCGCCTCCAGCCTCCATGATCAGGACTCCACCTCAGCCTATCAGTCCACTAGGTCCTCCTTGGCTCCAACCTTCCTCATCTCCACCATGGACCATCAGTCCACCAGCTCCACTGGGGTCCCTTGTCCCTTCGGCTTTGCTTGGTCCTTGGTCGACCTGCCCTTGTCTCGGGACTGCACTCCTCTGGCTTCATCTCGTCCCTCTGGCTCCATTGGGTTCCTCACTCCCTCCAGCTGCACCTTGGTCCTCTATTACTCCGGCCTTCTGGATCCCCGACTGCACCTCAGTCGCCAGAACTGTCGCGTTCCAGCTACACCCTGGTCTCTTCTTCCACCTGCTCCACCTCTGTCAGTTGGGACCCTGGAATTGTCGACCCTTCCTCCTGTATGGTTCCTCCCTCCATTGGCTCCACTTTGGCCTGCCTGGCTGAAATCTGAGTCCCACCTTACTCCTCCTGCTCCTAGTTCGTCTTGTCTCTTCCTTGGCCCCTCCTGACCCTGCAGGGTCATTTGCCAGTTGATCTGCCAACCCTTCACCTGCTCCTCGTCCTTCACCCGAGCCCCATCCATCCCTCCGCTGTTGGTCCATCAAAGGCGTGAGGCCACGCCTTCCAGGGAGGGTATGTACTATCACGCCCATGCACTTTTTGCATTCAGTTCTTTCATACCTTGTTCTGTTCATTTGCCCTCATCGTGTGTATCCTGATTAGTTCTATTCTCCCTGATTAGGTTATCCCTCATTAGTTCCTTAATATAATCTCCCTGTTCTGTTCTGTGCTTGTCAGATCTCGTCAGTGTATTTGTGGTGTGATATTACCTATCAGTTATTATTATTATCTTGTGGATTAAACTAACCTGTAACTGATCTTCTTCTTTGTCATGTTCTTGTATCTTATACACAACTTGTGACAAATATAGCTTTAATATTAATTGTATAATCATATCACATAACTATAAATATCTCAGGAAATAAATAAATATTAAATATAACATTATGATCACTCATAGGGTAAGCAAAGTTCATTGATTATCTCTTAACAAGTGCACGTCAAGTTCTGAGTAGATTAGATGGTAAGCAAACAATCATTTATTGTAGAAAACATGTTGGATGCAGGAGAAATGGGCAGGAATTAAGATCTGAGCAATTTTGACAAGGGTCAAATTGTTATGGCAAGGTGACTGGGTCAGAGTATCTCTGAAACGGCGAGGCTTGTGGGTTGGTTTTGGGCAACAGTGATGAGAATTTACCAACACAAATCACAAACCGGTGACAGGGTGTTGGGCTCCCAAGGCTCATCGATGCACAAGGGCAAAAAAGTCTATCCTACTTGGTCCGAGCAGACAGAAAGTCCACCATTGGACAAGTCACACAAAATTTTAATGATAGTTGTGGGAAGAATGTGTCACAACACACAGTGCATCGAACACTGCTTTGTATGGGGCTGCATAGCCGCAGACCAATCAAAGTGTCTATGATGACCCCTGTCCACCATGGAAAGTGCCTGCAATGGGCACACAAGCATTGAAACTGAACCTTGGAGCAGAGGGAGAAGGTCACCTGATCTGAGTCCCGGTTTCTTTGCATCACGTGTGTGCGTCATTTATGGGGAAGTAATGACAACAGGATGCACTGTGGGAGTGTGATGGGCTGGCCAATGTTCTACTGGGAAACCCTGGGTCTGACCATTCATGTGGACGTAAATTGATACGTGCCATCAGGAATGGTTTGAGGAACATGATGAAGAGTTGTTGCCCTGGACTCCAAATTCCCCAGATCTCAATCTAATTGAATGTGTGCACTCTAAAAGAAATCCATTACCATAGAGTACATTGTACTGTATTAATTTAACAGAATGTTCTGTATTTATTTTTTTACAGGTGTTTTACCTGTATTTTGCTCTTCATTGAGTTGTATCTTAGGGTTAAGAGAAATGTCTGAAAAATTACTGGTTAATGTCTGGGTAATAAGCTGCCAGTACTTTTTCTGTAATTTTACGGATTTATTTTTTACAGTGTGGGAAGTCAAATCCATTGTGTCTCCACCTCGGAACCACGCAAGGATCTGTCCCAACATCTTGGGGGTCAGCTCTGGCAGCAGGCAGAGGATCAACAGCAGATTAGGCAGTTGGTCATAATGTATGTATATATGTATATATAATTCATACTAAAATATTAGCGTGAAATATCCCATGAAATTAATGTGTCGTCTGTGGATGCTACGAGATTTCAAGTCAAGAATTAATTAATGTTTCAAAAGAGTGAAGATTTAACTCATGCAAACATGGTTTCTTCTTTTTAGCTGCCTTCATATCCTCTTGTAATTATTGTACCTATCTTCCTCACCGTGTGGGATGAAACAAATCTAGGAGCCAAAATGGTGACCTGAAAACGACTGTCTGTGATTTCATTTGGGACATGAATATTTTGCTGCAGGTTTCATCGGTGCTATTTTTCCTTTTGCACCCCAGAGAAGTGGTTTTAAATGTTCTGGCACCTGAGTTCTCCAGTGCTGAAGCTGTTACAGATGTTGCAGGGCTCAAGTCCTCAGAGAAAGCAGCCTACTATCACATTCCAGTCAGACGGCTGGTGAACAGAAGCTCTGTGAGGGCAGCATGTGGCCCTGAGGTAGAGCAGAGGATCACAGAGCTATATCTCTGTTCATACTGCTCAGTAAATAGAGCATGACTGGCTTTCTGGACAGAAGTCAACGTAGAAACACAATAAGTGGCTTATAAACATAAAAAATTTAAATGTCTGCAGCTGGGAAAGTCAGAGAGGGATGTCATGAGATTAAGTTGGTCTCGTGTTTACTGCCTCGCTGTAAACAGCCCGTATCATCCTCATGACTGAGCAGAATGCGCTATTTCCTTTGTTGTGCTGATCAAAGAAGTGCCAACTTACCCATTCTATACATTGCTTCTGGTTTCCAGTGACTTCTGCGGCAATAATATCTCTGTAGAGCAGGACCTTGTGCAAATCAACACATTAGAATTGTTAATTTAACGCATTAATGACAGCACCTAGTGTGGATTAACTTTCACATTTCTTTTTCTCCATGTAAAATGACAAGTGCTGCAAAATATAGGGAAGACAGAGATAAGAGACAGGCTGGTATGGCTCCTCCTGAAATATATATGTGAGTCACGTCCCTGTGCATAAATATTAAGCACCATGTATCATAACTTGTGTGTCCCACTTGCACATCACTGTTTTTCACATGTCTTCCAGCAGAATAACACCATAAGTATTAAATAAATTAAGGATTAAATATATCATGTATGTTTTAATTTTATCGGTTTAAGTCTCGAATATATGGATATTATGGGTTCCAACTTCAGTGGAATGTTCTGTGGAATTTGCAGTTGGGATGTATTTTAATTTCTGTGCAGAACTTTAATTTTTTCTGAGAAATGTCTCAAAAACCAATGAAATGCACTGTGCCTCTATTTGTATTCATAGTCTCACAGCTCGACAAAGATTTCTTTTTTTTTTTTTTTGGAGGGAAATCAGCCAAGTTCAAATCTGCAGGCCTCTGTTGTCTTTGATTGATCTTTGCAATCCCTGAATGAACCTGCTGTCTGTTTTCTCATTCCTTTTGTTCCTTCACAAACTATTTACTTAGCAGCAGTTCTCAGACTCATCTGAAATCCCCCTCTGATAGCTTATTCTTGTCTTAACATATTTTTCAATAGTAATGCAGATCACTCCATTCCCAGTGATGGGAGATGAGAATTATTCATTGGCTTTTAAAGACTATTCTATTTTTTTTTACTCACAATTCCTTTCTTCAAAACTATTTCATTTCTCATTTCTTAGATTGCATTTATGCTTACTGCATTGATTTTAGTCAACCTGCCCCACCAGAATTTTGTAATTACTGATAATTGTCACTTATGACCATTCTTCAAAATGAAATTCAGGAATTTATATTTAAAGTAAATAAATGGTGTGTGAAAAGATGAACAAGTTTGGATCGTTGTCTGCAATGCCGCTACTCAAGACTGAGGCTGGTTTCAAACTCAGTTTCCTCTCAGCTCTGCTTACTGAGGTTGTGCTCTATTCAGGGTTGAAATGAGAGGGCTTTTTTTTTTTTTTTTTTTTTTTTAAGAAGAACTGAAATTTGTAATTCAGATTTTTAAGTTAAAATGGCATGTAATTCAAGAAAATTCATATATCTTTGGTTAGTTTTTAACACATTTCACTTTAAGCAGGCCTATAAATTACTCAAACATGTTAGTTAACATTAGTTAATGCATTAAAGGGTTAGTTCACCTGAAAATGAAAATTCTGTCATTAATTTCTCCATACCACATTCAAAGTTCATAAAAGTAGCAAAAACATTGTTAAAATAGCCATAACGACTTGACAGTGGTTCAACTTTAATGTTAAGAAGCGACGAGAATGGATTTTGTGCGCAAAAACAAAACAAATTTAACGACTTTATTCAATCATTTTTTTCTCTCCCTGTCATTCTCCAACGCTATTTACGTTGCAGTGCTTACAAGGTTCTATGTCAAAACACCGGCTCAGTATTGGCCGTTCACGTGAGCAGCGCGACGCATGCTCTTGATGCTGACACAGGTGTCGGCCAATACTAAGCCGGTGTTCTGACGTAGAATAAGATTAATAGGCTAAAGTATTTTTCATTGTTAGTTCATGTTAACTAATATTAACAAATTAAACTATATTGTAAAGTGTTATCGAAAAGGGTGATAAAGGATAATTACTATTTTATTAATACTATAACGTGTAGACTCTGACGAAGGCACGAAGACGAAGGCTGTTGCGTAAAACAGTTTAATTATCATCCATTGGAATATGTACAGGAAACAAGCAGGGACCATCCACACAAGTAACGTGAAGCACCGACAAGGACTGGACTGACACAGAGGCAATAAATACAGAGAAACACAAGAGGATAACGAGCGGGGCACAGGTGACACGCATGACTAATTACAACACACAGCTGAAGACAATGAACTAATGATGAGTCAATGACAGACCGAAACCAAAACAAAGACCACATGACAAATGACAGGACTAAACAAACAACAGTTCATGGGTGTGACAAATACATATTCATTTATCTATAGAGATATTTCATTTATATTAAATGTTATTGTTCCGGGGAAAACAAAAATAAAGTTTGAATCAGTTGAGGAAAGAATGTATTCTACATAAAGAATTTAGTGTAATTAATAATTATTAATGTTATTTATTAATTAGTAATTATTATTAATTATTAATAATTTTGCTTTGGACAAAATTTGGACAAATTTCTCTTATGTGGAATTTCTTTATTTTAATTGCAAGTCTGTAAATTCTACTTCCTATCATTCCAATTCAAGTTCCTGTGGTGTGTGGCCAGTGAAATTCCAATTCCAATATTTGAATGGAAAGGGAGCTGCTTCTTAAATTCAGAATTTTGCTCAGTCCTGCTGCCGACATTAAAGATGGAGAAGCTAGAAGAAAAATGAAAGCAGTTAGGTGATTTAAACAACTTTGAATAGATTTATAGACACAATCCTTCCAAACTTTCCAAATAAAGATGAAGTCCTATGCAAACTTTCCTCTTTGTGACATTATAATGGATGATATAAGAAAAAAATGAAATAACTGGGTCTTTTAATGCAGTTCGTATCATTGAAGGTTATGTTCTCTCAAGTGGGCGTGGAGAGCTGCACCAGTCACTGCACTTTCCATATAGAAATGAGTGACAGACCTCTGTATCTGATTGCATGCTGCACCTGGGAATGAGCGCTTCAAATTACCACCTGCACTTCTGTCACCCAGCGAAACAATTGAAAGCAAGAAACCCTTCCACCCACTGTTTGGCTGTTTTAGCTGCATAACAAAAGCAGAGACCATTGATCTGAATTTTAATGCATGGTTTCATAGACAGTGAGTGAGTAAAATCAGCCACCGCTGCCCTCCCATGTCCTGAGACCACAGCTGTAATGCAATTTATGTCTACTTAACAGCCTGAATCCAAAACTTTGCAAGTGTGCCCCACAGTTACACTCATGTTGACCATAATTAGCCCCTTGTGTGTTGTCATGGTGACGGTCAGCTGTGATTAGCAGGGACAGATTTAATTACAGTAGCTTGAAAAGATGACGGTGGAGTCTGGGCTTGTCTCATGTCATGTTTCTCTGAGCTAGAGGGCAGGGGTTTTACCTAATGAACCAATGAGTTAAGGACAAACTGGGCCTCTGGGCAGACAACGTTCGGATCACTATGGCCTGTGACAAATGCCTCGGCTTGGAAATGGAGTTAAAAGTCACAGAAAAGATAAGAAAGTGATAAAAAAGGCCAGTTCATTTAAATGTGAAGCCACCATATATTAGGGGGTATAAACAGTGCAGCAGAATCAGCCTCTGTTACATTTATTGTTTCACTGCATTGAAAATTCCTGAGGAAATTGTAGATTTCTAAACTGCAAGCTATTTGTAATTTAAAGTAGTTAAACTGCTCTTTTTTAAGTAGTTTGCTACTGCAGGCCACTGACAAAAACAACTAAACACATTGAAGCTAATTAAGGATCCTTAAGTTCTCTCTGTTTGTTTCTATGGCTACTGATTGAGTTGGTTCTGTTCAGGTGTGTCTCGTTAATGAGTCTTAGTTAGAAATTAGTTTCTTTGTTTGCTCTAGCATTTATGCCCTGCGTTTCTCTCAGCTCTCAGTCTGTTCTTGCCCGTACCATGTTGGTTGTTTTTGTTCCAGAGTCTCTTCAGTGTTTTGTGAAGATTTGAGTTGTTTAATAAAAGTAGCTGCTGCATCTAGATCCTACCAACTTCTGCAACCAGCGATTGTGATAGAAGGACAGGCCACTCTCAACACTGAATCTAGCAGCAACAAAGATTTACGCTGGAAATGGTGTGCCCAATCTGGGCCCATCTATGAGGGTTATGCCCTGCCCCATCTTCCATCTGGACTTGGCTGGCTGTGACCTGACTGAGTACCTCACTGAGATCCTGAACAAGAATGGCTGTTCCAGTGTGAGAAACTCCCCAGTCTGTTTCCGCAAGAAAAATTCTCCAGTCTGTTTTAGTGAGAGAAGTTCATAAGTCTGTTCCAGTGAGTGAAATTCCCCAGTTCATTCCTGTCTTCCCTGGTGGGATTGAAGAGGTGGTCCTTACTCTTTATGTTGAGCCTCTCATCCTCCATCCATGTGCCTTCTATTCTAAAAAACTGTCCCCGGTGGAGCGCAACTATGGCATTGGTAATCGAGAACTATTGGTTATCAAATTGACTCTAGAAGAGTGGAGACATTAGCTGGAGGGAGCTCTACATCAGTTCGAGGTCATCATAGATCATCAGAATCTAGAGCATCTTTGTGATGCCAAACGGTTAAAACCCAGACAGGCCCAGTGGGCTTTATTCTTCACTCGGTTCAACTACATTGTCACCAACAGACCAGGATGGAAGAACTTGAAGGCCAATGCTCTCTCTCATGCTTGAGCCAAATTCCACACCACCGAAACCCATACTTCCTCAAGCCATTGTACTCAGCCCCATTTAATGGTCCCTTGACGACCAGATCTCTGCAGCCACTCGTACTGAGACCACTCCACCAGGAGGTCCTGAGGGATGGATATATAATCCATCAGTCCTGCGTGTATCATTCATGGACACACCTCATTCTAGTGACCCACCATGACCCAGGATGTCTGCCAATACGTGAAGGATGTACAGTCTGTGGCATATTAAAACCTCCACATTTTCAAATGGTAAAATGCCTAACTGCCCATGGTCTCACATTGGGACTGACTTCATGACAGAAACCATCTTCAGAGTCTCGCACCTGCATCCACATAGTGGTGGATTGATTCTCCAAAACCTGCAAATTTTTCCCTCTAAAAGGCCTGCCCAAAGCTTTAGAGATGTCTGAACATCTCTTCCAACATGTGTTCCAACACTTGGGGCTACCTGAAGCATTATTTCAGATTGGGGTCCCCAATTCATCTCCTGAGTTTGGCAGTCATTCTTCCTTTTATTGGGAATCTCTGTTAGTCTATCACCAGGTTACAACCCTCACACCAATGGCCAGGGCTACATTTCCCCAAAAGCATCATAAGCCTAAATTGATCGTGGAACAATTGCCACCAATGGTCTCTATGATCAATTTAGGCTTACTATGCTTTTGGGAAACACAGCCTAGATCGGCAGCACAACTTACATGCTCACAACAGTGTGTCTGTGTATCTATTAGCAGTAGCAAGTCCATACTTTTTCTCCAGCGGCGGCAGCATCTAGTCCATCAAGACCAAATACATTAACATTGCCATATTCAATAAATAAAATGCTAAAACTATTCAGAGAGTTGTCATGATGTAAATTCTGTTAAATTAAGAATTTTTTTGCAGTCCGAATGGAACCAATCCCATGTTTGGATCTGGATTGGTGACCTCTGATATTGTCTATGTAGTTAAGCCCCACAGGAATGTACAGCAGAACATACGGCACTGTGCAGTTGGATTCCCAGTGGCTCACAGCTGTCATTCTGTTTAAATTGCCCTCATAGATTCTGCACAGTTTGTATTAATACTTAATGAATGTCACCAAACATATGAAGCCTTCACATTCCTCACCATTCTAAGCACTGCCTTTATGACTTGACAGACATGATTAATGCCTGCTACAGTCACAGGACTGAAACGGCACAGATAAAGCAGCCGTCAGTTTTCCTCCCAGCCTGAGCTTCGAAAAGCATCTCTGAATTAGAACCACGCTTTGAATTTCAGCGAGGGGAAAGGAAATCGTTTGTGCCCTCAATTAAGCCCTAAATGAGTTCTTAAGGAGCCATTTGCAAAATCTCTATGAAGTTTTTTTTAAAGATGCTTTAAGGAGAGGGATGCATCTTTGCTGCCCTCAATTATGAATAGGTGACAAACACAGAAACTGAATGTGACTATGACTACATTAGCTTTGATGTCCTCTGCGAATGACCTATGATCTTCTGTCACTGATCCTCACAAATGTCAGCTTACGTAAATGCCTACCAGAGAGGGTTTATTTATATCCAGATCAATACTGTGTTATAGACGACCTCAAGTGGGAGTGAGACTTGTGAAGCAAATGTCTTTCAAATGTGACTTGTGTGTCTTGTTGACTGTGATCGGAGGACTGCAAACCAAAATCTCATCCCATTCAGACTTTGGCGACATTCAGAACTGAGTTGAGAGTGCCTTTTAAATTCCAATTCAATTCCTGATTTTGAATTGACGTAGCAAACAAGATGGAGGTTTGCAATTCAAATTAGAATGTAAGAATGCAAAAGAAATATTGCTTTAATTTCAACCAGACAATTGTCATGACAAACTGTTCTTTAAAAAAGACTTTGATATATAAAAAGGTTTATAGGTCGTAGGAGCGTGGATAGGTTCATACATCGATAGGTGCTGTAGACAGACAGATAGATTTCATAATGTTTGATAAATTAACATTTGTAGACCAGGCTATAAAATTGAGCAAATTTCTACTCTTGTCATTCCAATTCAACTTCCATTTCAACTTCTTGAGGGCTGCGATCAATTCATTCAATTAACACTCATGAACTGAAAAGGAGCTGAATCTTCACTTCTCTATTCTGCAAAACCTCGCTATTCTGTTCTATTCTCTGCCTTGTATCAACTCCAACTCCCAGAAGAGCAGTGTGGTGGTATCAGAAGTGTGTTATCTGCTTCCTGACACAAAGAGCCTTTTGCAGTGTGCAGCTCCGCTAGTCATGTTATGGACTGCTAAATCTCTTTTGAACACACTATTACCACCTGCTGCCAAGTCTGTGTACTCAGTTCCACAGTTTGACCGCTGTAGGAATAAACTGCATCTGCGTCAATTCGTTAAAACATCTTCAAATGGGCCGGAATGTGAATGGCTTCTCGACTCTGATCAATTATTGTGTTGCAGCTGGTGCTGTTGGTGATGGCTGTTTAAATCAATGACCACTGAAGCGCTATCCACACTCTCCGCTCAGACACTTGTTATTCACTCATTTAGATGCAGCACTGTTTTTTCCTGTTGGCACAATCCAGTAAGCTTTCTGAATATCTTCATTCCCATTTGTGTGACAGAACATCTTTGACAGTGATGGCTTATCTGGCAGTGGCAGAGCTGCTGCGTTTCAGACCTAAGCACTGATGTTTATTTCATCTCGGACCGGACTATTATGCTCTTTCCCTGCATTTCCCGCTTTTCTTCTCTTCATTACAGCAGCACTCTGGACAGACACTCTATAGGGGATTAAGGGAAGAGGCTGAAAGATGCAAAAGACTAAAAAATGATCCAAGCAATAGCAAAGAAAAGGAAAAGCATGGATTTTTGTATCAGCAGGAAACATCTTTGAGCATGTGTTAATGGAGTGAGTGGGTGGCCAAATGAGTTTTCACTTACTCTTTGAGTAGAAAGTTTCAGAAGCATTATAACATTAGACAACGGAAGGTGAAGGAAGGCGTTATTAAAACTGATCTATTAATTTGTGATAATGATTGACTGACTGTACATTAAAGAGATAGTTGTGTCATTGCCATCTAATTTCAAACCTGTACGACTTACGTTCTTCTGTGAAACATAAAAGAAAGATATTTTGAAGAATGGGATTCATTTTTCATTTTATTTTGGACACAATTACACGAGGGTGTAAATGATGAGTGAATTTTCATTTGGAATGAACTCAAATCTCTTCAAGCAAGTAAATATCACAACAATGCATTACATATTGATACTTTACACCTTACCTGCAAACGTATTTCAGTAGTACAGATGTTCAGAAAATGTTATGCTCCAAGTCAAATCATATCGTCCGCACAACTGTTATTCTTGGTTATATTAAAAAGTTCACAATTTTAATCCTTAAGATATCAGATTTATGAGTAAAAACACATTATTGCTGTATGATTAGCCACACTGTAAGGTAAAACTCCCATCCACTGTACATGTAGCCAGTTCATCAAAATTCCCAAGAGGCTTTTGTGATAAATCAATGAGGTCAAAGGATAAAACTCCTTAAATAGAAGCAGACCTGTTCTGTAAGTCTGGACTGATCTGTTCTTGTGTTCTTGTGTTGTGTCCTTTCATATTTTTTAATATGAAACACAAATAAGCTGAGTTGTAATAGTTTGTCACAATGACACTATTGATCAAGTGCAAATGTATTAAAAATACAAAGAATATACTTTTGAATGTAAAATTTTGTCTGGGCTGTGAAACAATGAATTTAATTTTTACTAATGTTTTAATTATCAGTTTAATAATGCGCACTACTTATTTTCTTCAGGCATGCTTGCGGTCAGCGTTGGTCAGATTTCTTCGGGATAGAGTGCTTTCCTCTGATGATACACATTAGGAGTACTTTCAGCTGAGACTCGTCTTTGGATGCTTGTTGCTATGGTTACCACTCTTCATGAGACACGAGTCTTTTTGCTTCTGCATTGACCCACCAAATTTCCTAATTTTGCCAACACTCACAGCTTGGCATTTTGTTGGCTCTTATGACCTGTGACAAGTAATTTATGAAGTCAATAAATTGACTTTTAAACCCTGTTCTGAACACACAAGCATTTTTTCCCCATAAAGTGCTAGCCTATAATGTTTTTGAGATGCAAATAAAAATGTAATATTCCTCTGAGAAATTAGCTCAAATGAGTCAAGTATATGTGGTTTAACCTTAGAAAGGAGTAGATGTTTATAAAAGCTAGCTTGACATGGTTTAATTAAGGGTTTGAGGATTTGTCATATGTAATAAATCAGAGATGTTTGTCCTGATCACTTGTCTGTATTATGTAATCCCATAAATGTGTATATGAGAATGTGCATATGTGTGACTTTGTTAAAAGAGTTTTTGCATTATATGTCCTCCTGGTCTTCGTTTCCTGTCAGCTTGCTGCCTGAACAGCCTGTCTTTGACAAGTTTCCACCAACCTATATCAAATTCAAAGCGACATCAACAGAAACCAGCCTTTCTCTTTCCAGTCTTTGCAAAGCCAGACAAACCATTTAATTAAATGAAAATTGCAGTAAACAACAACGATTTTCTGTGTGGGGAAAGTCATCTATCTGTTTGGGAGAGAAAATAACTTTCCCGATTAATAGAAAAACACAAATAAATGGAAACTATTGTCACAACTATGCCTTTCTGGCAAAAAAAACAAAACAAAAAAAAAAAACAGGAGAAAACAAAGTTGTTAAAAAAGAAAATTGCACCAGCCCCCAAATTGCACTCCTACGGCCACCTTTTACTTCTGTTTACAACAATCTCAATGAAGGTTTTAGATGAGAATTATTATGGAGTCTCCCCAATTTACGGCACCATGCCATTACAAACAAAGAGTAAACACCACAATAACAACAACATCAGACTGCATCAGGAGAAGGGAGGTTTAGTTGTAATGTCGGTTTAGTGTTTAGCTATCCTGACTCTCCCAGACCAATCCCACCAGGGGTTTCATCATTGATGTTTATGAATGTTATTTAACAGAATCTGTCAGAAGAAAATGGAAAGTAGAACAAGAAGTGGATAAGAGAACAAGCATGTAGACGCTTTAACAAATGCTCTAACTGAACACATTAAAGGAACAAAATAAATAATAATAAAAAATAAACATACATTGTACAACATCACTTGATGCACAATACTGATACATACACAACAGAATAGAGTCACATCTAGCATTTTAAGACCATTTACAAAGTCTTCAAAATTTATATTCCCAACGTGATATACAGTAAGTGCATTACAAAGAGGACATTCTGCTAAAACATGGCAATTCTGCAGACAACAATAAAGTGTTGGATTTACAGGCCTATGAGAAGATTTCAGAGGAGATTCAGAAATTATTGCGGAGACAGAAAGTTTGGTCAGAAAGTTTGACAACAACAACTGAAGTCAATATTTTAGAAAGAACAAAGTCTTACAGTTGCATTCAGGAAGTCCCAAACAAACACAGGATAATGTGTGAGTGTCTGCAGACTCTCCTGATGAGGCTGACAGCAAAAATGCCTGAGGCATCACAAAAGACCTCAGCAGAACTGATGTTCAAGGTAGGACGATTCGGAAGAACTCTGTGCTTCCAGAGCGAGACAGGGCAAGCTCCTGTCAGAGGCCGGTCAGCGTGTGTTTCCCTCCTGCTGGCTACAAAAGATGGAGGAAACCTAAAGGTAAAGAAGACTATCAGTTAGCATTGCAAAGGTTTGCAGGTTTAGTTTAATGTCGAGGTGATCCGGGAACTGCCCTAATGAGTTTGCGAGGTTCCTAAGTTACAGTCATTGTAGTTTTACATTAACATGAACATTACAGAAAAAATGCATTATTATTTTACATAATATAATAGTAGTTTTTTTTTTTTTGTTGGTGCGTTTCTTTTCTTGTGTGAAAAATAAGTTCAATTAAAAGTAATGCTTTATTAATATAAATGTTCTTGCCTGTACCTGACGGTTTCGTTTGGCGCAGCCTACATAAAAACAATCTTTTTCCGGTTTAAGGAGACCGCTGTATCTGCCTGATTTATCTCCGTTAATTATGAATAGTCTGCAGGTTATCCAAATAATGCATGTTTACACTGTTCATACTTCAATGTGGGTTGGTAATTTATTTTTGGTTTCAAGATTTCTCATGTACCTTTCCAGTTAACGCTCTTATTTGCATATTAATAAGGGCTGTAATGTTGATTGAACAAAGACATTTCAAGACATGCATTTTCTGTTTGTGGAAATGAGCTCTGGATGTTTTAAGTGGTTGGAAACATAGAGATTAGCGTCGCATGATCGCCTCAGTCTATCACGTTTACAATCTCTGTTCAAACGATTTCCTTCTTTCTCTGAACGTCTAAACTGCGGTGGAGTTTCTGCTCTCCTCTACAAAATCAATGAATATTTAATGAGGTAAGTACTGAGGCACTTACGATTGGTTGTCTGTCTTTCCCGAATTGTAAACATAAGTAAGATGAGCAATATTTCCTTGAAGAAAAACAGCATTCTCTCCAATCATACCTGAGTATCAAATTCAATGCAATTTATCAGTGTAATAAAACCAAGCAATTAGAGCAAATAGAATGGTTTATTAATATTTTTGATGAGTTGAAAACAAGCAACGCCTCTGTTTGTTCCTACAAGTTATAATATTAGATTTAGAATCACTGCATATTACACCATCTTTATATCCCAAATGTCCCATTAACTGGATAACTAACCTTGAGCAATAATTAAGCATGTCTGAAATGGCCTACTCTCCATATTTCTCGGTTCTTGATTACAGTCATTAGAGAACAGGGATGAAATTGCGTTCCTACTGTCAATAGTGCATAAATTTGCCCTCCCTTACATCGTCCTCCCACTCATGTGACTAAAGTTGTATAATGATTGGGATCCAAGACCTGAGCATCAAATGTACTAAAGTAAACGCTATTGAATTTCAAAGTCAAAAAAGTTTGCATGTGTTTTATGCAAAGATGATCAGTTTGGCTCTGGCTTTGAAACCCTTTGGCTTTCATCCATTATGGGCTGTATTGCAGATGTTTTTAACGCTCTTCTACGTTTAGAAATAAAGGAGCAAATCGATTACTATACACAGAAACAAAGTGTGAAGATTGATCAGATTTGGGTTTCATGACCGGTGGATGGGCTATCCATTTCTTAAGTTTGTTTGTGATACAGGAGCATTGAAAATTACTTGCTAGTCCATAGATATCGCCATTAGTTCCTAATGTTTATATTGCCTTTAACACTTTTTCGGACAAGCGGATGCAATCAGACCTATTTTCCTGTTTGTTCGTGCCTTATAATAAGTATAGGACAGAGATAAAGTTATGTAATTCTGCTGCATCTTTGCCTTTACCTTTCTTTTTTTTTGTTTTCTGTTTTCAGTCAAAACCAAGAAGAATATAATTTATGATGAATCGACATAATGGCCATATGACACTTGTTCACTATTTGATTAATCTCTTGAACCTATGTTTCTGACACCACAGCATATGACAATTAAGTCTTCAAAGTGAGTTTTGCTTCATGGCTTCAGGATGTTTGTTGATCGGTTTAGTTGGTAACTATTGTATGTCGCTAACTTCACCCACATGTGTTTGACTCCTTGTGGCATAAGCTAAAATGTCAAATGATGTAGACGCCAATTTGTTACGCTCCCTCCTCAGCTCTTTTTCAATCATTTTTGGGAAGATTTTTATAGACCATGCAAAAATATAGGGATGCACAATCTGTCATATATATGGTGCCATATTGGTTATCAGCCAATATTAGAGATTTTTATTGGATATTTAAGTGTGCCTACTAATTTCTACATTTAGATAGCCTTAGTCATGAAGTACATTTAAGCGTGTGCTAGTGGAGGCGGGACTAATTAGCATATTCATTGATCGCCTATTCTAAATAAGATAAGGGTGTATGGTTGCATTCAAGCTATTTTGAGGCATGAAGACATTTTTTTCACATGAAAAAGATCTTTAAATATGTCAAATATGTCATTTGGTGATCAAAGATGAGTTTTAAGGGATAAAATGATCGAGTATAGGGGGACTTGTGAATTTCCCATTTTTCATGTTTTAAAAATTCTCTTTTATCATTCAAAATGACTGATTTTAGTTTTAAATTTTCAATTTAAATATTATTATGGGCTGATTGATATTGGCCAGCATTTTAATTTCAATGCATAATGTTGTCTTTAATGTCACAAAAGAGAATAAACATGAATGAATATCCATTTTTCATACTGTACATTAAATTGTGGTGCCTAAATTCACCTTTTATTTTTAATTCATTTTTACAAAATAGTATAGAATTTTAATATTTTACCAATTAAAACTTATAACAAGAAAATAATGATCAGCTTGCAGCTTATCAGCTTATCTAAACTCACAGCTAGTGTATAACATGGCCTTTTTCTTTGGTCACATGCATTTGACAGTCCATTTGCAGGTGGCGATGTCCTTGTCGGTTGAAATGAGCATTAACTGTGATAGCGAACAGCACTATGGCATATAGTCTGCAAGTGCAAGGCTAAATATGGATTAAGGGAATGGACAGCACAGGAAACTATTACTCATTCCGTCGTGTCAGGAAATGTTGCTGAGCGACACCGCATCTCCTGACACAAAAAACTCAGGGAGCCCCTCTCCATCTGTGAGCCGTGCTGTAACACTTCTAAAATAAAATGTGGGAAAGCCATTAGAACAACATCTCAGGGGTTATTTATCTTTTTTCTGTCAAATATAGCGTTTGGATGGTTTTTGGCAGCCTTTGGACTTTATCTTTCCATCTCTTTTCCGTGATCTTTTTGGCTGTCGAGAGCATCGCTGTCCTCTTTTTAGTTCTCACTTCTCCACGGACAGATTTTCTGAGGGTTGGTGATGAAGATGTGTCATGCTGTCAGCAGATGTTCCATTTCCTGCTATGATTCCACTATTTCTGACTTTCTATCATTGGCTTGACGTGAGGGACAGATAGCTGACTTGGCTCCAGGAACTTTCTGCCCGAGGACACGCTGAACTTCTTACGCTGAAATTTCAATCCGGTTTCAGGTGGCCTGTGCTTTGAGAATGCTAATCACGCAAGATTAGTTTGTACTAGAAAGTCAAACCATCAAACCGTTTCATGTATTCTTACATTTAGTTCACTCTGGGAGCTAATGGACTTTTACGTCCTTTAAAACAGTTGAGAAATTTTATAATTTCCCTTCTTTAAATTTGTCAGATGCTTACGTTTGTTAGCATCTAGCTACTGCTAGTAATTCAGATGTAGTGAGGACAGCCAGAGATCATCTCAATCGGTTCCAAACAGGGCAAGAATTTTCCTCAATTCATTCTCCGAATTCATTTTTATTTTGTTATTATATTTTGTAGCTGATATTGTTATAACCTAGGGCGTTTCCAAAGTTTTGGGGGGCTCTGTGCATAAAGACTTGCACACATGCATATAAAATGAGATGCAAGAAAATAAAATCAGAGTAAAAATAAAGTCGAAAATAATATGCAAAGCTAAGTTGAGAAGTGAATTGAATTGCCCGAGGAAAAGCTCTGGTAAACTATTATTTATTCACTGTCAGATGCATTTTGAAAAAAAATCTCTATTATGTCTAAGTAAAGAGAAGTGACTTTATTTTCTCAAAGAGTTATTGTGTGGCATCTTGGTCTGCTCTTAACTAAGGCTTTTATTTTTTTTTACTTTACTAGTCAAGACTGGAGAAAACACAATGCAAGGCTAGCAGGACAACTCCTTCATGTCGACTTTTTTTCCGTGTTTGAGCGTTTAGAGCTCCACTGGGGTCTCAGTGGGTTTATAAGTGAGTGGTGTTCTGCATGTGTGGCACTTTCTTGCTGTAGAAATGCTTTCCCAGACACTTTCTCGATTATGATTCCGTACTTTTCACCTGAAGGAGAAATGCACACACATCAGCTTTGGACAAGCTCTGAAATCCTGTTAGTCAACTGAACATTTATGCTCTGTAGAGAAAATAGAGCACATAGGAGTTGAACAAACACAGAAACTGGAGGGGGCAATAGGTTAAAAACTGCTGGTGACTCAGAAAGCTCCATCTGTCCCTCTTTCCTTCTCTCTGTCAGACATGCACATAGGCTGAAAAGAAACACAAAGAATCGTTTTTAGTTGTTTTTTTTTTTTACATGGGGCATTTAAAATACATTTTTAGTAATGTAAATAAAGGTTATTTTTTTCCTGCTGGAAGTAATTGGGATACAACGAAATATTGCATTATCAGACATTTATGCATATATCAGTATTGTTTGATGTTGTTTGTTAATTCGCACATCTTTTATTCTATTTTTATAATGCATCCTTTAATATTAAAGACTCATTTGAAATGCTGTCTTTCATGTCAAAGGACAAAGTGATCATTTACAGCTAGTGACCATTCAAGTAAGATGGCCTTAATGTTTTAATAAACACAGTCTTCCATGAGCCAATGCGGCGGCGGGTTTACAGACACATTCGGATTCTGTAGTCAGAGATTTGTGTTTTCTAGATGTGAATGATGCCACACGTTCTCATTTTAAAAGTTAACCTACTTATGACTTCTGTTTGAGATGAAAGTTTGCCTGCTGTTTGGGCATGCACTAAAGGGCTATATTACTTTAAATCAAGCAGAACATGATAATGACCTTCACACTGCTCTTGCTTCATTTTTTTATCTTTTTTTTACCATTGACTATTTGGTAATGTGAGCTTCCTTTGTAGTTCTGTTTAAACATGACTGTGATGTTGGTCACACTAGGGAATGTAAATGGCAGCATTTGCAAGTCAGATCTGGACATTTGAATTTTGCATGGTAATGAAGAGACAAGGTGTTTAAGAGTTCTCAACAGTCATTTTGGAGGAGGTTTTATTTTTTTCATAAACAAAAAGATAATGACAGAGAATAGGTTGACTGGAGAATTATGCTTTAAAAGTCCTTGACTGGGAATTGGTTTGCCAAAGAAGTGCTTTAATTAATTTTTATTATTTTTTTTTCCTGTTTGTTACCCTTCAAGCACCTCAATGACTGTAAGTTTTATTTATTCTTTAGTCATTTTACAAAACAATGACTCTGATGAATAAACAGCATCAAGAGAGGATGACAAGACTCATTCCTTCCATCTGGTAGCACGATGATCTATTTCTTTTGCTTGACTGCCTCAACACAGGCTTCGCTGCAGTATAGTCAAGCCAAAAGCACTTTGCACAATCTGTTTTTTTGCTGTTCTATGCATTGTGGTTAATATTATTATGAGTCTTTTGTCCAGAGTGGTCTGAGTTCCTCAGTTTGGAAGACTCACATCATAGGAAAGGCATGCTGGGACGGGCTAAGCTTTGAAGTTGTGTACCTTTGTACTCTGCTGAGCATTTCCTCACTTAAAGTGAATAATACATTGGGTGAATAATGCATTTGCTTGTGATTGCATAAAGCACGCTGTGACACAACAATGGTACTTACATTTGGAAAACATTTTCATTCCGTCTTACAGAAAACGGTAAAAGACATTGACCTTTAGTTTAATATACAATAGCCCATAATAATATACAATGACTTAACATAATCGTTGTTAGATGTAAAAATTAATTAATTAATTAATTAATTAAATTTTTGCTTGTCCTCATTAAAAAAAAATTTTTTCCTGAAAATTAGGAATAGTTATTTTTAATTAAAGATATACTAGATACTCCTTGATTCCCCCAAAAAGGGACTCCTGTCTCTCTTGTGGGTCAGTGTTGAAGAAGATGAAAAGACTCATGGCGTGATATTCATAATGAAGGACGGAAAACAGCTCAGCTGGGTGATTATTATTACAGAAACTCTCATTACACATGTGGTCACAAGAAAACATTTGCTCTATATTAGTGACTGGAGAGCTATAGAAGAAACTCATTAAGAGTCAGATTAAGGAGAAGAAGAGCTGATTCATCACTATGCTGAATTTGTCCATCCTTTCTGAATAAAAGTTTTACCACAAACTTTTGAACAGTGTGTGTGTGGTTCAGGTGTAGCGTATGTCTGTGGACTGACATAGACACGAGATATGTACACACACACACACACACTACTGATACTTTTTTTTTTTAAAGTATATATTAAATAGCATCTTTTTTTATTTTTCCTGCAAATATACTCTTTGATGCTATGGCATATATTTAAGATATCTGATATCTATATAAAATCTGCTTGTATACAGTGTATTGTATTGTACAAATATGAAGGATTTCCTATTTTGTGACAATAACATGATCAGCTTTGAGCCAATAATCTGGACAGAAATGTTCTGAGCATTAGAACACCTCTTTTTTTCATTTAGCCAACTTTAGAAATGTCGTTTCATTGGCATGCTTCTACCTGCAGATGGGAAAAGACAGAAGCAGAAACGAAACATGTCTCAGCCCGAATTGAACCACTATCCAAGTTCTGAATGGTGCTATTAGTGATAATGACATAATTATTGGCTCTAGTTGGTAAAACAGATACCTTTGTGAACACACACTGCGAACAAATTATCACCCTTCCTACACATCTTTAAAAATGTATAAGAGTCTCAGGCTGCAGGGCCAACGGCTTGATAAATTCAGCTTCTTTTTAACACATTTTAGAGTATGTGATGAAAGAACTGATACTAAAAGAAAATACTTGCAGTGTTTTTCCACATTGGATGTCTCAATACTTTACATTTGTCTATGTGCATTAAACATATTTTGAGAAATTCATTCTCTGTAAGCAGAAAGTGTTTGTGAATCAAAACAAATGTAAATCAACTCTAGTTGATTTACTGTCTGACTCCTAATTACATGTGTGATGAAGCAGAACTCATATGGCAATTAATCACACCATTAAAAAAAGACTGACTGGCATCTCTTGCATGCCAGAAGCTTTTCCTTTTTTTTCTTTCTAGACTGTTAGTGTGTGCGTCCTGCATATGACCATCTGAGATCATTTCTCAGCAGCCGTCTGTGCTGGATAGCTAGTTCTGGGAAGGCCCCCATAAGGAACTGATGGACCATTACATGACAACTGCCTCTGACTGTCAGCACTCACAATAAAACATTTCGGTCCAACTGAGTTCCTAGACATGATATTAGCCCCCTGTGCCAAGTTTATATCGTGACTGAGTGGTGTCCAAAATTCTTTACTCACCATTTTTTTTTTTTTTTTTTTTTACTATTGCACACCTGCCTCTTTTTGCACTAGAGAAAGATTACAGTTGACGAAAATATGGATTTTCTGTATTTGTGTAATACTCATATTTTTATTTATTGGGAAATAATGATACTTATAAACTGTTGTAAGAAAAAGATTGTTCTTAATAATATACTATTATGATGCCTTATAATAACATGTAGTTGTTTCCCAAATGACACACTATATACTTATACACTATACGCTTATACACTATGCATTTACACTCTATGTATTTATTGAGGTTGAGCTATCTTTATTAGTACTCAAAAGGTAAATTTGTTGTGCAGACAGGAGATTCAGCAATCCACTTAAGACGAAGCATAAAACATCAAAACATACAATAACCATAAAATATTAAAAAATATCCAAAAGTATAAGAAATTTTTAAAGAAAGAAAAAAACACCATTATACACTATAGACTTTGCAATTATGCACTATTTACTTATACAGTATGCACTGATATTCTATCTACTAGGGCTGGGTCAATAAATCATTGCATTGCGAATCGAAAAATGAATGTGGATCGATTCGGAGATTTTCCGAATGCATCACGATTCTCTCGAGTTGATTCTGAGATTAGTTTTTAACAGCAGATGGCGCTGTGTGCTTTAGAAACAGCTGTACATAAAACAGACCATTTGATCCTCATATAGAATAATCATTCATAAAGTTAGAAAAGGTCGAAGTGAATTGCAGTGGCCGGTTTACATTAATCTCGTTCCATAAACGCATTCTGAGGTGCAAGTACATAGCCGAACGCACAAGCGCTCTTCTTCATCAGCATTTGAGTGGGCGGTTAAAAAACTAGCTTAGAGCGCCATCTGCTGTCAAAAACTAATCTCAGAATCAATTCAAGAGAGAATCGTGACGTATTCGGAAAATCTCGGAATCGATCAACGAATCGAAATGAAACGATTTATTGTCCCAGCCCTACTATCTACTCACACACTATCTACTTATACACTATGCCATGTTGCCACTATCTGACATGTTGTCATTATCATGTGACCTATCAGTGTCAGTTGCATCGCTTCACCTCCATTCATAAATCTCCTCATGGTCTCATGGGATAGTAAAGTGTCCATCATATGCGCACTTTCAAATTTTGCCGGAAGTAGTTATAGGTCATCCATTTTCACACACCATTTTGCGAATACTATGTATTAAGACATGCTACTCTTTTGGCACCTTATGTATAATACGCTTTGTCATTGTATTGTATGCAAGAATGAGCAAGTGCCCATTTATTAGGGCCAAATTACATCAGCACAGAACTCAAGAGTGTTTATCCATAATAATAATAATAATAATACACAATTATGATGAATCTGTTTCTTAGAGTAATCTCATAATTTATCATTAGTTCCTGGCTTCTGCAAACTTATGATCCAATCTGCGAGCACAAGTATTTTCTTACATTCAAAAGTGACCGAAAACCTGAAGTTTTACATTTGAAATCCTACTTCACCAGTTTAAGCTTGGGAAAGCAAGTATGACCCGATGCTATCAGAAACATCAACATTTGTTCTTTGTATGTACATAATATATTTGCCAGGTTTCTTGTGAACTCGTGTGCAGAGGAAGCCGTTAGGAGAACATCCTCTTTGGAATTGTTTGGTTTGTAGACAATTTCACACAGGCTTGATTCTGCTCCAGCAAAGCTATAATCTTGTTGTGATCATGCTATGCTGTCTGTTTCGCTGTGTGACTTGGCTGAGAGAGTGAGAGAGAGAGAGAGAGAGAGAGGCAGAGATGGGGAGAATCTGCTGACAGAAGGAAATGGGGGATCAAAGCATGATTCCGTCCTAAAAAAAAAATCCAGCGGGAAATGCGCACACTTTTGATCTTAACAACAGACGTGTAATGCTAACATGACTGAGTGTTTGAGTGTGAAATGAGAAGTGTGTTCTGGTGAAAACAGAGTCGTGATACAGTTGACTTGATGTGAACAGACACTTAAATAGGTCCATGAGGAGCATATGCTTAACTTTCGAGGAGCTTTTGAATCTGAGCAAATGTACCAACAGCCAAGCCTTTCATTCAAGCCTGATGGTAACATGAAACAATCCTAGAAAGTTTTTTTTTTTTTCTTTACATCTAGATCTACATCTCTCACTAGTCTAAGGGGGTGTTCCTTCGATAGAAATTCTGGCTCTCTGGACTCTCTTAAATCACATATTTCACACTCTCAACTTCCAGTGGTGAATATATTGTACATACATAATAGGAGATTTTTCCAAAAATAATTCCCCTTTATCTTCCCATTATTTTTCATTTATTTATGAAATTAATTAAAATTCCCACCAGTCTCATTTCCACTCATTTCCACTCCTTTGTCTTGCTAAGGCTAATTTCATAGCTAGCATTTCATGTATCTTAAAAAAAAACATGCAATTAATACTTGCAGACTTTAGTTTAGTTTCCAGCCAAACCGTAACTTTAATTATCCTGCTTACATCTGATATTTATTAGTGGTGTAACAATATACTTGTGGTGCTAAATAGTGATGGCCTACTGGTCTCATATACTGAGCTCACATTACTAAATAGAATTACATTTTTAAATTTAAAGACATGAGAAACAGCTACCAAACAGTTGTTCATTAAAAATGCTAAATTTGGTATTACATCAGGAATGGGCTTGAACAGGCTTTTTCCCTTGTCCTCCTTTCACTGAGTTGAAAATGTTAGACACTCCGTCACTGATTACATACATTTAAAAAGTTTTTTATTTTTAAATAATTAATATACATGAAAGCTCAAATGTGTGACCTTCCGTGTTTACCCTATTTTATGTGCCATTACAATATTTGATTCTAAATTTAATTTGTCTAAACGTTCATTTTGGGTAAACTATATGGGAAATAGAAGACAATACTTTTATATTGTCATATTATTTCACAATATTTCTGTTTCACTGTATTGTTTGATGAAATAAATGCAGCCATGGTGAACATTAGAAACAATCTTTCCGACCCCAAACTTTTAAAGGTGTGTGTGTGTGTGTGTGCGTTTTTGTGATTTATGAGGACACACATTTGTATAATGACATGGGTATGACACTGGTATTACAACTTAAACGTAAAATGTGAGGACATTTCATTCGTCCTCATTTAAAATAGCTTTAAAAACATACTAAACAATTTTTTATTAAAAATGTAAAAATGCAGAATATTTTCTGAGGTGTGTAGGTTTATGGGTAGTATAGGGTGACAGAATGTACAGTTTGTACAGGATAAAAACCATTACGCCTATGGGATGTCCTCACTTTGATTGCAAAACAAACCTCTCTGTGTGTGTGTGTGTGTGTGTTTGGGGTCCCAGAAATGATTACAGTGTGAAAAAAATAACAGTAATTTCAAAATTAACTGCTTATTCTCCCTTTTAGCTTCCTCTGACCTCATTAGATAGATGTTATTGATACTTAATTATTTTATTGTTGCCCAAAGTAAACATGGACGTTTTTGCATTTTCATGAACTATTTTGCATCTGTTTAGGGTCAGCTTGATCCCTGTAGGAAGAAAGACAATGAAATATATGACACCAGTGGTGCATAAATGACACATTTCAGCTTTGAGCAAAGACTTTATGCAAGTTTTCCTCAGTCAAAATATTACCAAAGAGACATCTGCACCCTTTAAAACAACCATATAAGCCGATCTGCCACTAGAATATAAAAGTTCAAATTCTACATCAGTATATCTGCCAACCCACAGACAGGGCCAGCTGTTGTCACAAAGCCTTTTATTCTGTGTTTTTCCGGCAGTGAGATGTGTGATGAGAATAGGACCCCCTATGGAAGATACTCCGTTTTGGAATTTCTTTCATAAGAATGTCACACTTGCTCCTGATTTGGCAGCCAATTGTAACGTCTTACTGTCTTCTTCTGTCTTACCGTGACTGTCCCTGTCCGTGGTCCTGAATACAGCGCTGTGGAGAAGAGATAGCGCAGTGCTTGGCGGAGCTGCAAGGGTGAATCACTGTGACAATGCACCGTGACTGAAAGCCCACTCAGCTCCGTCCCACATGCCTGTGCAGACAAGACTGTCTCTCCCTGGGTCTCTGCCCAGAGAACTGACTCAAATCAGACACAAACCAGGAAAGCTTTTCACAAGGCGGACAGCTGCTTGTTGTTCTTGTGGTAGGCTCTCTTTTGTGGGATACAGGAAGAGCGAGTTGATAGATGAGGTATAAATAGAGTAAATCTCTTCTTTTCAGCACCATTAAAAATGTGTGTACAGAGCCCTCTAAATGCATATGCAGTTGTTCTTGTATGTCCTTTTTAGCTGCCTTGAGGTTCACTTTAAACCCCTGTTTGATGTGCTGGTTATGAGAGGCAGAGTGAGCACTGTGAATACTAAATTCAGATTCATGCATTGTATGACGAGAGGTGTCTCTATTTAGCAAATCTGCCTTGTCAGAGGTAAAAAATGATTAAGTCACTTGAATGCAGATGGCTTGAAAGAAAATTACATCTGACAGAGGCTGATGAGCCAAATAAAGTGCAAAGGATATGTTCCTTAATTGGTATCATCTTCATATGCCACATGATTCATATGATTTTCCAGTCTCGGTTCCTCTTTAAATGGCGCATGGCAGGCGTTCCTGCATGGTCCTAAAAATTATCTGTTCAACCTAGAGTATTGTCACACGTTTTGTCACTTGATCACCACATAGACTTTCAGTGTGTTTGTTTTCATCAGTCACATGTTTCCTTTGTTTGTATTTCCCGCCACAATCTGTCACCATGGACACCTCACTAATCACCACAGCTGTATGTCATCACTAGTCTCGTTATCCCCCTGTGTTCAGTGTATAGAAGTTCAGTTCAGTTCAGTTTTGTCGTCCTTGTCTGGTATCGTTTCATGTTTGGTTGTGTTACTCTGTCTCCGTTGGATTGTACCTGTCTGGATTATTAAAGCTTGCTTGTTTATATTATCTTCATCGTTGTGCGTGCTTACACAACCAGTGTTACAAGTATGCAGGTATGGGCCTTTTTTTCTTCGCAGCACATCAGAAGTGACAGTTAACACATTTATATATCATTTTCAAAATATGCATCATGATAGAAAACAGTTATTTTAAACGGTAAAAATATTTCACAATATTACTATTTTAACAGTCATTTTTTTATTTGGACATTGTCATGGTCACCAGTCCATTCACTACATTTCCCAGCATCCGTCCTGATTCTACACCTGATACTTCTTACCTGTTACCTACTTGCCATTCAGTCCTGATCATCTTCTGATGGTCATCTTCTTCCTGTCCGCCTGGTCTTCATCCCCGGCGTCATTCTGCAAGATACAAAGACCTCAGTTACCTGCAGTTAAGTTCTCCAGTTATTTCCAGTGACTGCCCCACTCACTTGCATTGCACTGTTCATTCAGCTGTACTTACAAATCTGCAATAAAACAGTCACGTTGTTACTTACCTCAACTGTCCTTGTCTGTGTTTGACAGAAGACCAGACCTTCAAAAATATATGCCCGCAGCCATAGTGGCTGAGCCTGGGGGCATTCACTACATTTCCCAGCATCCTTCCTGATTCTACACCTGTCAGCCATCACCACACCTGCCACAGTTCACCTCCTGATTTCGGATTCCTGATTTCACCTCCTCATCAACTCAACCTATATTTGCCTCCGTTCCCTTCATATACTCACCTGAAATTCCATTTATATATACATACATACACAATATTTTTTATATAATATAATATGGATATTCCACTCAGCTCAAAACATACAAAACTAAGTAACAAACTATCAAAACTTATCCCACTCTAGCAAGAATTCTGACATTTGACTAAATGGCAACAAGAAATAGTAGTTTCAGACTTTCAAGAACAGACTTTGAGTGAAAATACACCCTTAACCCAATATTACCAATCTGTTCCTGTACAGCTGGGTAGAGCAAACGGAAAAACAGCGGAAGGCATCCCTCCCCCATAAATTCATTTTCATTATTTGGTCTGACAGACTTTCTCTCAAATCATCCATCTGTTTTCTATGAAGTGAAAGATGACGAACAGCTCGGTACCTGTCTGTGATGTTCAGTTTTGCACTCTCTACAAAATCTGACAACACTAAATATATTCAAAGGGCACAAGACAGATGAAGGTGATCTTATAAATCAAACCAATGAAATTAAACACATCAAGTTTTTAAAGAATTATTGTACTAGCAAGGCATTACATGGCAGGTAACATAATATTAATAATATTGGCTGTACACATATATATATATATATATATATATATATATATATATATATATTAGCATCGAACAGAGATATACAATGGGGTCCAAAAGTCTGAGATCACATTAATCATATGAAAACCTTTGAATCAGACTATCCTGCTTCGATTAAAGCAAAAGATACTCTTTGAATCATTCTCAAATCATGCTGGAGAACATGATGATTATGCTTAGTCCAATTCATGCTAGAGTGCGGCCGTCATAAAGCAAGATATTCTGTAACTGATATTAAATTTTTTAATTCAATTTTCATTGAAGTTGTTATACTGATAAAAAAATTTGTAATTAAAAAAGCTATTTCAATAAATTAGAAAGTTGCAAAATATAAGCATTTTCAGTACTGGTTTCAGACTTTTGGAACCTGCTGTTTTTTTTCCATAGATATAAATAAATAAAAGAGAGTGAAAGAGAAGAGGGAGGACGATTAAGAAGAGCTCAATGCTGCTTCTGCAGCCCAGCCTATGGGCTCACAGCTGGAAGGCACTTCTGCTTTGCCCTGGGCCTTTCTTGGAGGAGTAGGTGGTGTTTTCACATAGACAGAAAAAGCGTTTTGAGCTTTAATGTACAGTGCCAGTAGCACTATTCAGCAAGAGCTAATTAGACCTCAGAGTTTCAATAGAATTCACAAAAGTTTCCCTGTGGTCACCACTTTTAAAATCTCAGTTCGCAGCTGGCCGTTCAAAAGGTTAACGAGTAGCTTCACTTTAAACCATGGGGAAATTTTGTTTCGGTATCTTACAGTACATAAAAATGGGGTGAAAACGGAAAGTGCTTTTGTCAAAATTTTCCCTATTTCAGTCTGCTGTTCCCACAGGAATATTCCAATTCAGTAGGGGTGAAGCTCAACTGACAGCATGTGAGACATAATGTTGATTACAACAAAGAATAATTCTTTATCCCTATTATTCCTATTCTTGAAAAAAAAAATGTATCAGTAAATAAAAAAAGTCTATAAAGAATCAGCTGTGATGAAGAACTTTATTGTAAAAATATGGAAGCGACATTTTAGGTTTTATTAAAAAAGTATATTTCAGTAACTGATATAATGTTAATATACCAGTTTACTAAAGTGCTATCTGTTTTAATCTGTTTTGTACCTTTATAATACACTGACAACCACCATAAAAAGAAGATACAATTACAAAAATACATTAGTTGTGAAGTGTCACAAAGGGAATTGCAGGAATGTCCGTTTACGGTTTTTCACATCTATGAGATGACAAAATGTTAAATTGTACATTTTTTTTTACTGTAAAATTACATATTATATCCTATTATTGTCCTGGTTATGACTGATGAAACTCATTTTTTCCCCCTTTAGTTTCTGTTTCTCTGCTCTGTTTAGTTTTGCTTTCCTGGGTTACTGCTTATGTCCTTGTTTGTTTCCGTAGTTACTTATAATTTGCACCGATCTTTCATTATGTTCGCCTTGAATTCATGCTTCCTGTTGTGTTCCGCCCCTTGTCAGTTCTCATTTGAGTTAATGTGGTTGTGGTATTTATATTTCCTGTGTTTTCCTCTAGTATTCCTCTCTGAGTATTTATCATCACAAAATTGCAGTTGAATTCAACTTATATATATATATAAGCTTAACTTGTGCTGAATATTTATTTGAACAGGAACATGCATGGCGCTGTATTGGAGGTTGCGTACAGTAATGGGTCTCTGGAAGAGTAATTAACTTCAAAGCATGCTTGCTAATACTGGTTAATTAGAAGCTCTCTTGCTCTGGAATGCAGAACTATTAGGAATAAAACTGCTGAGGATGAAAAGATTAGAAAGAAGATAACGATTGGAGAAGGAGAACCACATGACAGATGATCTATAGTTTTAATGACCTGATTATAGCTTAAAACACATGCTCCAATTAAACTGATTAGGCCACAGAAGGCCTGTTTAATCACTTAATTTTTCTACAATATTGAGGAAGTAACAGGATAAAAGTGTGTGGTCCTTCTCTAACATTACATATATCATGAGGGGTAGGGATAACATGACTGATTTGTGTGAATGCAAGTTTAGATATCATTCGTTTATAATGTTCCATATTCTGCCACATTGTGCATCATTTCAGCAGTTCTCTAAATGTCAACATTATTTCCATTAGCTTTTAGACCAAATTTTAGGATTCATTTTGGCATTTTTTTACTGAGTTTGTGTGCGTGTTTACACTCTGAAAGTAACTTCATTATTCAGTTACAATAAAGATGGGCTGGGACAGCAAATTAACTATCAGAAAAGTATCAGATCTGCCCTTTTCCCTTTCAGTTAGTCACGTTCGAAGTTATGTCAGAACTGAACTGATGAATTGGGATCTTGCCTGAGAGCCCAATCCCCTTTGAGTGTAAACTAAACGAGCCAATGGACATTGGCGTACGAGATTTGCATCGTGCACTACACTCCGTGAAGCTGGTATAAAGGAAGAGCATGTGCGGTTGCATATTAAGCTTTTGCTTCAGAGCAGAGTGTCTCTTCTGATTCTTCTCTGCAATCATCGTTTGAGTGTTCTACAAATCTGGTAGAAGATCCTTCCCCAACCGTGGAGCCTGGCAAGTGCTGCACCCCACTCCGGGACACTGTGCCTTCCTTTCAATCGAGCTCAAGCTCTTCACCTGCGGCAGGAGATTGCTGTCCTACTGGAGAAGGATGTGATACAGCTGGTCCCTCCAGCCGATGTTGAAGACCCAGTTTGACAGACTGTACTTCTTTGTACCCAAGAATGGCAGTGGGTTGTGGACAATCTTGGACCTGCACGTTTTGAATTTGGCGCTCAACAAGCTCCCTTTCAAAATCCTAATGCAGAAATGCATTTTAGAATGCATCAGTCCCCGAGATTGGTTGACAGCAATTGACCTGAAGGACGCATACTTTCATGTCTCTATTTTCCATCAACACTAACCGTTCCTACCCTTTGCATTCAAGGGTGACAGCATGCCTCATGTGCTCAGTCAGTGCTGAAATGCCTGAACGCATTCAAGGGCAGGACGGCAGCCCCACTGAAACTATTTCAGAGGCTCCTGACGTATATGGCATCCACAGCCGCAGTAACCCCGCTCGCATTGCTTCATATGGGGCTGCCTCAGTACTGGTTTCATGACTTATCTCGAAATGGGCATGGAAATGCGGCACACACCAGGTGGCAGTCACCCCGGCCTGTCACCAAACCTTCATCCCGTGGTGGACCTTGAATTTCTATGGGCAGGAGTTCCCCTAGAACAAGTGTCCAGACATGCAATAATTTCCACAGATGCCTCGGCCACCGGCTGAGGTGGCACGTATGTCGGACATGCAGTCTCTGGCATTTTGAGGCACATTGGCACATCAACTGCCTCGAGTTGCTAGCAGTACGGCTTGCACTAGGTCGCTTAAAATCACTGCTACTAGGCAAACATGGGGTGGTCCAGATGGACAACACTGCATCCGTTGCGTACATCAATCATCAAGAAGGTCTACAATCCCATTGCATGTTGTAACTCTCCCGCTATCTCCTTCTCTGGAATCAGAAGCATATGAGGTTGTTTTTTGCCGTTCACATTCCAGGCGTGCTCAATCGTTCAGCTGACAATTTGTTTTACTCCCTGATTTAGGAGACCCTCGGCACGAATGCGCTTTCACACAGCTGGCCCTGGGACCTACATAAGTAAGTGTTTTCCCCAGTGAGCCTACTCGGACAGACATTCTGCAAAGTCATTAGGTCCTGCTAGTTCCGCACCTCGTGACAGCCCCTCCATGGCTCATTCCTTTGAGGAAGGACCTGCTTTCTCAGAAACGGTGCACCCTATGGCACTCGTGTCCAGACCTCTATAACCTCCAAGCGTGGCCTCTGGATGGGAGGTCCTAGGTGATCTACCTCCAACGGTGGTAGACACCATCACTTCAGCAAGAGCGCCCTCTACACACGGCATGCCTACACTTTGTAGAGGAGCCTTTTCGTCAAGTGGTGTTCATCGCGCCAAGGAGACCCCTGGAGATACTCGATCAGGGTCATGTGTTCTTTCCTGCAGAAAGGGTTGGAACAAAGGCTATCTCCCTCCAGCCTGAAAGTGTATGTTGCTGCTATCACCACACATTATGCTGTAGTAGACGGTAAGTCTGTGGCGAAGTCAGACCTAATCATCAGGTTGCTTAAGGGTGTGAGAAAACTAAATCCTCCCTGCCCACATCTTATACCCTCTTGGGACCCCTCTTTGGTCCTTAAAGACTTTAAAAGAGAGTCCTTTGAACCTCTGCTGTCAGTAGATATCCTGTCTTTGAAGACAGCGTTGTTGACTGTACTGGCTTCAGTCATGAGGGTGAGGGAAATGGAGGTATTTTCAATAGACGAATCATTTGGACCAGCCTACTTTCATGTTTTCCTAAGCCCGTGGCCAAGATACGTGCCCAAGGTTCCCACCATACCTTTCAGGGATCAGGTGGTGAACCTGCAAGCACTGTCCACAGAGGAGGCAGACCCTGTCTTTGTTCTGCTCTGTCCCATTTGTGTCTTGCGCTTATATATGGACTTTATGTACAGTCGAGCTTTAGGACCTCAGACTAGCTCTTCATCTGCTATGGGGGACAGCAGAAAGGAAAGGCTGTCACCAAGCAAAGGCTCACCCACTGGATATAGGATGTTATGCCATATCAAGCTTAAGGTTTGCCGTGCCCCTGGGGGTTCCCTTTTGGGGTACGTTTTCCCAGTGTTATCCAAATGTCTCACTGTACAGAAAAGCAGTGATAGACACTTCTCTGTCTAAGCCCTGTCCATCTTCCGGGGTGCGGGGGATTTGCTGGCTTATAAAGAACGCTGGAAGGGGGCAGCAACTGTGGCGCTTTGGTAGGGATCCCAGGTTGTCAGATCAGTTCTGACGTAATGTTGGGCATGATTAACTGAAAGGGAACATCTTGTTTACATATGTAACGCTCATTCCCTGAAGGAGGGAACGGAGACGTTACATCCCATCATCATAATTGCTGTATTGCCGCTGAATGGCCAGGACCCACTGTCTTAGCTCCTCAGCGAAAACTTACTGTGTGACTGCATGTGATCCTCCATTATACCCACTTTGCGGGGTGGCGCGTACGATGCAAATCGCTCATGCCAATGTCCATTGGCTCATTTAATTTACACTCAACGGTGATTGGGCTCTCAGGCGAGATCCCAAATCGTCAGTTCAGTTCTGGCATAACCTCTCTATTTGTTTTTTCAGGGAACAAGGGTTACATGCGCAACCGAGTCGTTTCATATGATGAAAATGCAAGTTGATCACTTGTAGGCAAGTTGAAGTTTTGCTATTCATTAAAAAAAGCTATGTTAGGTTCCCTTTAAAGTTTTATAAAAACCTTGAGACTGTCCTGTTTTAAACTTATACTGTACAAACAATCTGTTTATTTATTTATGTATTTGTGTGAGAGAAAACACCCTTTTCCTTCAAAAATAAATAAAATAAATAAAAAAATAAAGAAACCGGTGCAAAAATATGGTGTTCTCGTTTTTTTTGAGCAACACAAACATATTGCAATGCAAAAATTTCCTAAACAGTGGCTGGAGTTGTGAGAGATGTCTGAACAGTGTTTTTGTCATCAGCTGAGAAAACACAAGGATTAAATAAGTGAAGGAACTAGAGCTTATGTTGTGTTTCTCTTGTTTCTACTCTGTTTGCATTCTGCACTGTTGAGCATGCAAATTGGATTAGATTACACAAACCACTAGGACACACAGATGCTCCTTGTTGTCCCAAAAGTTTTAAAATAGCACTCATATGCATCATATTTTAACTTTTAACGCTCTCTTTAATGGAATAAAAGCCTGTTTCAGCACAGTGTATAGGCGTAGTGAAATGGTAAAAAATGCTGAGATCAAAGGCATTTCTCTCTTTTTCTATTAAAAAGCTATTATGAAGTATGTACTATGATAGTTCAAATGTGGTCTGTGTCTGAATCTGCTGTGCGTATACAACTACTATTCACTGAAGGTGTATTCTGATGCATAATGCACTCACTCACTTGCATTAGGTTTTGTAACCACTGCCACAGAAGTTTTTGTGACACCGCTGATGCGTGAAGAAAGCTCTTGACGACACACTTCACCCATAGTGTGTGTGTACTACCTCCCCAACAGACTAGATGGCAACTTTGCTCTGCATTTTTTTTTTTTTTATATGGAAGTTTCTCTCCCCTTTTTGGTTGCACAACTCTGCATTTTGTTGCTTCATAAATAAAATAACATTTAAAAAAAAACATCACCTCAACATAGGCTTCATCTTCTGGTTTCAGCCAAAAAACACATTACTAATTGTCAGATTACAAATTATTCATCACATTATTTAATGCATAATGCATTAGATATGCAAGCATAGCAGAAGTTGTGGAGAGGAACCGAGGGGAGGATCTGGAGCTTAGACTGTAGGTGTGCCCGAGCCCTTCTCTCGAGTGGACATGTCTGACAGCTTCGCTGGAGGAGGCTGGAGAACTAAGCATAAAAACACTCTCAGTAGTGCCATTGCAAGCTTTCTAATTGGCTTTACTGACAGATCCTTAAAGTCGTAGCCGTCCCATGAGCAAAGCTGCCTGCTCATCAATGGCCTCCAATTGACTAATAAAACCAGAGCTAGCCAAGACCTGTCACCTTTATAAATGTCCTTCCATCTAAGGTGTAACACTTCCTTAATTTAATCTTGACATTGTGCACAAAAACTCCAATTTCATGTCTTAAAAAGTATGTTGCAGAATGTCTTCATAAATGCTGTCATGTGAACTTTTGTTTCCTTAATTGTTGTCACTAGTAAAACCTTTAACATTCTCTATTTTGTAATGTCATGCTTTTCTGATGGTCCAGAAATGTTATGTTGACCTATAAAACCAAACCAAACTTTATGTTTTAGTAACAAACATCATTTTACAGTATGGGTGTTCACCCAAAAATGACATTTCTGTTATTAATTATTCACCCTCATATCTGTCACACGCATAGACTGTTGAGTTTACCTTTAGTTCTGTTCATTTGCCCTCATTGTGTGCATCTCGTTTAGGTAATCATCTGCACCTGTTTCTGTTCACCCTGATTACGTTGTCCCTCATTATCTCCCCTATATATTCTCCCTGTTAGGTTCAGTGATTGTCGGTTTGGTCCTTGTATGCTGTGTGTTCTATGCCTACCGAATGTTTGCCTTGCCTGTTTGATTAAGCAATGTTTTGATATTATCGTCTTCGTCATTGTATTCCTGTCATTTTACACGACAGCGTGACAATATCATTCCAAACCCGTAAGGCTTTCGTTCATGTTGGGAACAAAATTTTCGCTGAAATCTGAGAGCTTTCTGATCTCACCATATACAGCAATGTCATAACAAATTTCAAGTCCCAGAAAGGTAGTAAAGACATCATTAAAATAGTCTATGTGACTAGAGTGGTTCAACGCTTTTGACTTTGTACACAGTGCAGCACTTCTGGGTTCTACGTGCCGGCTCAGTATTGGCCAACCCTGTTCAAGTGAGCAGCACGATGTATGTTTGTGATGCTGATGCAGGAGCCGGCCAATAATCAGAACCCGGAGGTGCTGCACTGTGTTTCCAATGTGAAACTGACAGGATAGAGAAGAAATTGTTGAATAAAGTTGTTATTTTTGTTTTGTTTTTGCGCACAAAAAGTATTCTTATCGCTTCATAACATTAAGGACGGTGGACATTGAACCACTGTAGTCACATAGACTATTTTAACGATGTCTTTACTACCTTTCTGGGCCTTGAAATTGGTTATGACGTTGTTGTGTATAGGGAGATCAGAAAGCTCAAAGCCCTATTTTTTTGACCGTGTTCTGATATTGATGTCTGCTCAGCACTTATTCCTGCCAGTAAAATACACCTGGGCTACATGTCTTGCCAATATGTTCCTCATTTAGACTAGCATTAATAAGCAGTGGGTGAGTAAGTGAAAAAAAAAATAGCTATTAGAGAAAGTCCAAAGCTGCAGCAGTTTTTGACTAATAATTTTTTCAAATGATTCATAATTCATTGAATTAACCGAGTTGATATCTTAACACTGAGGAAAACGCTGACTCTTCCATGCAGTATTAATTGGGCTCCAGTGAAATGCGATGAGCATTTGGGCTTTTCAGCTCCAAACTGCAGTTTTGTAGCATCCCTTTGTAATATTTGTTTCAAACTGCCATGTTCTTCAGGGACACAGTGGGGGTGAAAGTCATCAGAGCTTTTTTTTTTCTTCTGTTGCTGATACGTTTCTGTCACTACCACGCTAACAAATGTTGGTTCAGCCTCCAAATAAAATAACACAGATTTGTAAAAGGCGTCTCTCAAAACCAAGACCAGCCTGTCTTCGCATTCCTCCACACACAGCAGTTCTTCAGCACATTGGTCTCTCTGCCCCTGATGTGTTGTGATTGTGTTCCTGCACTTCACAGTATGTTTGTGGACCCATAAAGCTGAGAGCCATTACAACCCCACCCACTGAACCCACAAAAGAGCTGCTCAGTTGCTATGACAACTGAAATAAAAGCAATTAAGGATGATTTAAGTAGAAAAGGCAGATCCAAGTTTGCACATAGCCCTCTCAGTTCTGCCATGTATTGAAGTGATCCTTTATCCGCGGTTATCTCTTTGTGCGTCATGCCGTTTAACAAGACTAAAGTGCTGACAAATGAACAAGGCTACTGGTTTAGGGTGCCTTGAGCAAGTATAAAAGGAGAGTGTATTGAATTAATGAAGAATTAAATGATACATGTGAAAATAATGCTGACTGTCTGCTTTTTCTTTCTGCTAAACCTCACATGGTCATTTTGATTCAGATTTCAGCATCTCTCTTGTAATTTTGCCAAATCATGGACAAATATCTGCTGAAACAGTAAAAAAAAATGCTTAATCTTTTACATGTTCAACTTTCCCTGGTTCTCCAAGTGCATGATTTTACAATCCACCTCCAAAACAGTAAACCCAGTTACCGTTCTATCATCTTCCTGAACTGTTATATCAGAGACTCACTTTCCTGTTTATTCCAGTTTACTTCTGCTGCTTCTCTGTTATTCAACATCATCCTCTGTCTGAGTTGTTCTTTTACAGAAGATGAGACCAGTTAAGTTTGCAATATGAGCTTTTCTCTCCATCTGGTGGACCAAATATACTCCCTCTTTCAAAAGGGACCCCTTACCCAATATGCTGAAGAATTCCAGGAGCTGGCCTCTGCCGTGTTTTTGGAAGGCGATCTACTGATGACAATCTTCCATGGAGGTTTGTATGAACCACTGTATTCTGTGATGCCCTGGGACACTAACAACTGCTCCTTAGAGCAATATATCCTATATGCACTATTGCTCAGTCGATCTGCCTACAAAAGGCCACATCCTCTTTCATCATCTCCAGAGCCAAGTACAGTCCCAGAGTTCACTAATTTGTTCCAGCCCCAGAAGTTTTCTGTAACAGGTCCACCCCAGTCTCAGAGTTCTGCATTGAGCCCATTCCAGCCCCAGAGTCTACATTGGAGCCCACTTTTACCCCTGAATCTGCATCAGAGCCCACTCGTTCAGGTGAGATAACTCTAAATTCACTTCCACTCCTTGAGTCAGTACGAGAATTCACCCAAACCAGGAATCTGCCCCTGACTAGAGTCCAGTGATGGCTTCAGCCCCTGAGCATGCTACAGAGTCTGCTCCAGTATGCTCTCCAGAGTCCACTCCAGTATGTTCTCCAGTGTCCAGTTTAGCCCCAGAGCTCAGTCCAGAGAGTATTGAACTCTTCATAATGGCTCTAACATTTATGTGTGTCTGGGCCACACGCACATCTCCAGCCCCTGAGTCCGCTCCAGACTGAGTTCACTCCAGTGTCAGCCCCAGCCCCAGAGTCTACTCCAGTCTCGGCTCGAGCCCATGAGCCTGCTTCAGTGGCCACTCCTGTTCACTACCCCATGGTTCCTCCCAAGACAATTTTTTTCTGTACGTCCCCAGCCATAGTGGCCATGCCTGGCTTCCTTGGCAAGTCAATGCATTACACCCATCACATTACTCACTTATTTTACACTGCTCACTTGCATCCCATTACTCACTTTTATTACACTGCTCACTTACATCCCATTACTCACTTATTTTACACCGCTCACTTACCTCACATTACTCACTTATATTACACTGCTCACTTACATCCCATTACTCACTTATTTTACACTGCTCACTTCCATCCCATTACTCACTCATATTACACTGCTCACTTACATCCCATTACTCACTTATATTACACTGCTCACTTACATCCCATTACTCACTTATTTTACACTGCTCACTTACATCCCATTACTCACTTATTTTACACTGCTCACTTCCATCCCATTACTCACTCATATTACACTGCTCACTTACATCCCATTACTCACTCATATTACACTGCTCACTTACATCCCATTACTCACTTATATTACACTGCTCACTTACCTCACATTACTCACTTATATTACACTGCTCACTTACATCCCATTACTCACTTATTTTACACTGCTCACTTACATCCCATTACTCACTTATTTTACACTGCTCACTTACATCCCATTACTCACTTATTTTACACTGCTCACTTACATCCCATTACTCACTTATTTTACACTGCTCACTTCCATCCCATTACTCACTCATATTACACTGCTCACTTACATCCCATTACTCACTCATATTACACTGCTCACTTACATCCCATTACTCACTTATATTACACTGCTCACTTACCTCACATTACTCACTTATATTACACTGCTCACTTACATCCCATTACTCACTTATATTACACTGCTCACTTACATCCCATTACTCACTTATTTTACACTGCTCACTTACCTCACATTACTCACTTGTATTACACTGCTCACTTACATCCCATTACTCACTTATTTTACACTGCTTACTTACCTCACATTACTCACTTGTATTACACTGCTCACTTACATACCATTACTCACTTATATTACACTGCTCACTTATATTACACTGCTCACTTACATCCCATTACTCACTTATTTTACACTGCTCACTTACATCACATTACTCACTTATATTACACTGCTCACTTACATCCCATTACTCACTTATTTTACACTGCTCACTTACATCACATTACTCACTTATATTACACTGCTCACTTACATCACATTACTCACTTATTTTACACTGCTCACTTGTTTTACATTGCTCACTTACATCACATTACTCACTTACATTACACTGCTCACTTACATCACATTACTCACTTACATTACACTGCTCACTTACATCACATTACTCACTTATTTTACACTGCTCACTTGTTTTACATTGCTCACTTACATCACATTACTCACTTACATTACACTGCTCACTTACATCACATTACTCACTTATTTTACACTGCTCACTTGTTTTACATTGCTCACTTACATCACATTACTCACTTACATTACACTGCTCACTTACATCACATTACTCACTTACATTACACTGCTCACTTACATCACATTACTCACTTATATTACACTGTTCACTTACATCACATTACTCACTTAATAGGTGAGAAAAGTATGTGACAAAAGATGTCCAAATTCACAGTATTCATATAAAAATAGGCAAAAGTACCTGGATTACCTACTGCTTTTTTGCCCACTTACATCCCATTACTCACTTATTTTACACTGCTCACTTACCTCACATTACTCACTTATATTACACTGCTCACTTACATGACATTACTCACTTATATTACACTGCTCACTTACATCCCATTACTCACTCATATTACACTGCTCACTTACATCCCATTACTCACTTATTTTACACTGCTCACTTACATCCCATTACTCACTCATATTACACTGCTCACTTACATCCCATTACTCACTTATTTTACACTGCTCACTTACCTCACATTACTTACTTATTTTACACTGCTCACTTACCTCACATTACTCACTTATATTACACTGCTCACTTACATCCCGTTACTCACTTATATTACACTGCTCACTTACATCCCATTACTCACTTATATTACACTGCTCACTTGCATCCCATTACTCACTTATTTTACACTGCTCACTTACATCACATTACTCACTTATTTTACACTGCTCACTTACCTCACATTACTCACTTGTATTACACTGCTCACTTACATCCCATTACTCACTTATTTTACACTGCTTACTTACCTCACATTACTCACTTGTATTACACTGCTCACTTACATCCCATTACTCACTTATATTACACTGCTCACTTATATTACACTGCTCACTTACATCCCATTACTCACTTATTTTACACTGCTCACTTACATCACATTACTCACTTATATTACACTGCTCACTTACATCCCATTACTCACTTATTTTACACTGCTCACTTACATCACATTACTCACTTATATTACACTGCTCACTTACATCACATTACTCACTTATTTTACACTGCTCACTTGTTTTACATTGCTCACTTACATCACATTACTCACTTACATTACACTGCTCACTTACATCACATTACTCACTTACATTACACTGCTCACTTACATCACATTACTCACTTAATAGGTGAGAAAAGTATGTGACAAAAGATGTCCAAATTCACAGTATTCATATAAAAATAGGCAAAAGTACCTGGATTACCTACTGCTTTTTTGCCCACTTACATCCCATTACTCACTTATTTTACACTGCTCACTTACCTCACATTACTCACTTATATTACACTGCTCACTTACATGACATTACTCACTTATATTACACTGCTCACTTACATCCCATTACTCACTTATTTTACACTGCTCACTTACCTCACATTACTCACTTATTTTACACTGCTCACTTACATGACATTACTCACTTATATTACACTGCTCACTTATTTTACACTGCTCACTTACATCACATTACTCACTTATATTACACTGCTCACTTACATCCCATTACTCACTTATATTACACTGTTCACTTACATCCCATTACTCACTTATTTTACACTGCTCACTTACATCACATTACTCACTTATTTTACACTGCTCACTTACCTCACATTACTCACTTATATTACACTGCTCACTTACATCCCATTACTCACTTATTTTACACTGCTCACTTACATCCCATTACTCACTTATATTACACTGTTCACTTACATCCCATTACTCACTTATTTTACACTGCTCACTTACATCACATTACTCACTTATATTACACTGTTCACTTACATCCCATTACTCACTTATTTTACACTGCTCACTTACCTCACATTACTCACTTATATTACACTGCTCACTTACATCCCATTACTCACTTATTTTACACTGCTCACTTACATCACATTACTCACTTATATTACACTGCTCACTTACATCCCATTACTCACTTATTTTACACTGCTCACTTACATCCCATTACTCACCTATTTTACACTGCTCACTTACCTCACATTACTCACTTATATTACACTGCTCACTTACATCCCATTACTCACTTATATTACACTGCTCACTTACCTCACATTACTCACTTATATTACACAGCTCTTTTACATCATATTACTTATATTACACTGCTCATTTGTATTACACTCCTCACTCACATTACACTGCAATCCAAAAGCTCATTTTGCACAGTGTTTGATGTAGGCTACCCTTTAATACTGTGGGAGTTTTAAGAGCTCCCCAAACACCTTGTCAAGCGATGCTACCAAGTCCACAAGAAATGCCAGCGAAGCTTGGGCCTTCACTCTCGTCATCTCAAGGCTAATTCGAGCTGGCCACGAAATTTCACAGTCGATAAGACAGCCCAGATAGAATGTGGCGGTTCTTACTAACCTCATTGTTGTGACGACGTACAGTTATCTGGTAGTTAACGTCCAACTGTGTGGCAGTGTTGACCGTCTCAAAAACCTTTTCTTGTAGTTCAAATTTAAAATTGTTTTCAAATATTATTGGACGTCTTTTCAGTTTAAAGATTATTAATAGAGGTATGTTTCCACCAATCGCTGCACAAGTTATGGTTACGTATGATGACGAAAGCACGTTAGCCCTCCCAGCACCCATTGAGATTGCATTGCAGTGCCTGTAGTTCGAAAAAAACAAAAAACTCCTTTTATGGAAGTCAATGGCTGCATTCGAAATCCCATACATCTATTTAATAGGTGAAAAAAGTATGTGACAAAAGATGTCCAAATTCACAGTATTCATATAAAAATAGGCAAAAGTACCTGGATTACCTACTGCTTTCAGCGAGATGCTGAAGTGTGCATACGATGGACACTTTACTATCCCCTGAGGCCATGGGAGAGGATTTCTGAATGGCAGTGAAGCCAAGTAATACTGGTTAGTCACATGATAAGGGCAACATAACGAATGTAGTATGTCCAAATTACATTTATACTATACACAATCATTATACACAAACATACTTTTTTTGGTCATGAAGTAATTACTTATTCAAAATAAGTACCGACTCAAGAGAGTATGCGATTGAAGGCAATTCTTGGCAAAAGTGAAATCCCCTTGAAAGGCCGTAATCCACAGAATGTGACTTGACGCTGATTAGACTATATATCCAGCAGTAAACGTCACAGTATTCCTCATTTAAATATTTCCTGCCATAGCAATATGCAGTAAATAAATAAATAATAATAGGGGGGTGAGGCCTGTTTGAGTTGCATTAGTAGTGTGTTGAAACTCGCTGTTATGGTAAGGGGCGTTACATTTTCAAAACACACCGAAGAGGATGACCAATCACAACACACTGGTCCAGGAACTAAACAGAGCAAAACTGACAGACAGTGAAGACAATAAAGACTTTGTAAAAGGGCATAATGTGGCCTCTTTAATACATTATTCTGAAAATAAATATGTGCTTCTCTGCTTTTTATGTATTCAGATTTGGTGTTAACGGATTGGCTAACACTTGTGTAATACAGTGGCTAAGTCTGGTGGAAGTTAGAAAAATGACAGAAATGGCTTATGACACCTTTAAGCCTGTGCAGTCGCCCAGATTCATGCCTCATGTTCCATAGAATGACACCTGCTGGAGTAATGCTGACAAAGCTGCATCCGTCTCATTCCATCAGCCACATAATTTGATGTTCTTAGTGTCCTGATAAGTACACTGTCATCCATGCTCACTTGTAAAGATTAACAGAACATTTTGGAGGATGTGCAGTGTGTACAGAGAAATCAAACATGAAACCAGAGCATTCAACACCTAGTTTGGTCAGGAAAATGCTGACTTTACTGATAAACATGACCTATTTCAGTTACTGCACTTGAATTCAAGCTCACATGCTGATATAGCCTGTTTATATTATAAAGTTTTATCCTCCATGGTATAAACTAAAGGTTGATGATGAATTCTAATTACTCCAGTTTTTGATAAGATTACTGACTGATACTGTGAAGTGTTGTTAATTAATTTGATATCCGAGTAACTCAAGTCATTTTTTTCATATTACTATTATTACACACAACGGTAAAACCAACAAAATACTGTTTACTCAGTTTAATTAAAATGATCTTATACAATCAACTTTGTAAAATAAATTGTAAAAAAAGAAGTTCACTACATTATTTCTGTTGGTGTTAGAGTAGCTTTGACAATAATCCCTCCCCTCCAGTAACTTATCACTCACATGAGATTGTAGCAATTAGAAAATGACAATGATCCAGTCAATTCCCAATCGCCAAAATCATGCAAGTCATGATTTTCCCACCATTTTTCTTGTTCTCGTTTCGTTGTTTCACTCAAGACACAATAGTTGAAAGACTTTTCTCTCTGAATTTAAGTGTTATTTAAGCAAGATGAGACAAAGGGAGACTTGTTAAGGTTTATTGTTCTCTATTGTTGTGATTTAGAAAACCTGATCTGCATGGAAAAAATGTAATTTGACAATTTCACTTGAATTCTCACAGATTAATACAAAAGTGTATTATTTTTAGAACAAGTAAACATGAAGGTTGTTATAACCACACTACTAAACCTGATCCCCAATGGACTGTAAGCAGATTCTATGAAAATGTATAGTGGGTACGGAAAGTATTCAGACCGCCTTAAATTTTTCACTCTTTGTTATATTGCAGCCATTTGCTAAAATCATTTATGTACATTTTTTCCTCATTAATGTACACAAAGCACCCCATATTGACAGAAAAACATTTTTGCAGATTTATTAAAAAAGAAAAACTGAAATATGGTCCTAAGTATTCAGACCCTTTGTTCAGTATTTAGTAGAAGCACCCTTTTGATCTAATACAGCCTTGAGTCTTTTTGGGAAAGATGCAACAAGTTTTTCACACCTGGATTTGGGGATCCTCTGTCATTCCTCCTTGCAGATCCTCTCCAGTTCTGTCAGGTTGGATGGTAAAAGTCGGTGGAAAGCCATTTTTAGGTCTCTCCAGAGATGCTCATTTGGGTTTAAGTCAGGGCTCTGGCTGGGCCATTCAAGAACAGTCACGGAGTTGTTGTGAAGCCACTCCTTCGTTATTTTAGCTGTGTGCTTAGGGTCATTGTCTTGTTGGAAGGTAAACCTTTCGCCCAGTCTGAAGTCCTGAGCTCTCTGGAGAAAGTTTTCGTCCAGGATATCCCTGTACTTGGCTGCATTCATCTTTCCCTCGATTGCAACCAGTCATCCTGTCCCTGCAGCTGAAAAACATCCCCACAGCATGATGCTGCCATCACCATGCTTCACTGTTGGGACTGTATTGGACAGGTGATGAGGAGTGCCTGGTTTTCTCCACACATACCACTTAGAATTAAGGCCAAAAAGTTCTATCTTTGGTCTCCTCAGATCAGAGAATCTGTTTTCTCACCATCTTGGAGTCCTTCAGGTGTTTTTTTTAGCAAACACCATGCAGGCTTTCATGTTTCTTGCACTGAGGAGAGGCTTCCGTCGGGCCACTCTGCCATAAAGCCCCGACTGGTGCAGGGCTGCAATGATGGTGGATTTTCTACAACTTTCTCCCATCTCCCAACTGCATCTCTGGAGCTCAGCCACAGTGATCTTTGGGTTCTTCTTTACCTCTCTCACCAAGTCTCTTCTCCTCTCTTTGGCCAGACGGCCAGTTCTAGGAAGGGTTCTGGTCCTCCTAAACGTCTTCCATTTAAGGATTATGGAGGCCACTTTGGTTTTAGGAACCTTAAGTGCAGCAGAAATTTTTTGTAACCTTGACCATGATCTGTGCCTTGACAAAATTCTGTCTCTGAGCTCTTCAGGCAGTTCCTTTGAACTCATGATTCTCATTTGCTCTGACATGCACTGTGAGCTGTAAGGTCTTATATAGATAGGTTTCAGGACTCAAATGAAGGTGTAGAACCATCTCAAGGATGATCAGAAGAAATGGACAGCACCTGAGTTAAATATATGAGTGTCACAGCAAAGGGTCTGAATATTTAGGACCATGTGATATTTCAGTTTTTCTTTTTTAATAAATCTGCAAAAATTTCAAGAATTCTGTGTTTTTCTGTCAATATGGGTGCTGTGAGTACATTAATGAGAAAAAAATGAACTTAAATGATTTTAGCAAATGGCTGCAATATAACAAAGAGTGAAAAATTTAAGGGGGTCTGAATACTTTCTGTACCCACTGTACCACTGAGATTGTACAAAATTATATGAATTCAGCACCAATTTTCCAAAATGTAAAATAGTTATGAATTGCCTTGCTTTGGATTTAAAAGAGTTTCTAAGTTGTGAAAGATTATCATTGAGGTGTAAAGTGAAACTTTAGCATAGCTTGAGAATTGGTACAAAAAGCTTTTTGTGGTTTTAAAAAGTGACTATGTGAATGTGACCAGTCTTCTTTGTGCTTCCTGCCTTTACCATACATTTCTTAGAGAACATAAAAGTATTCTATGTTACTACATACTGTAAAGTATTGTAGTCACATGGACTACTTTGACAATGTCTTTACTACCTTTCTGGGTCATGAAATTGGTTGGGACATTGCTGTATAGGGAGGTCAGAAAGCTCTTGGATTTCATCAAAAATATCTTCATTTGTGCTCTGAAAATGAACAAAGGCCTTACGGGTTTGGAATGACATGAGGTTGAATGATTAACTCTCAAGGGTTGGCAGTCGCTCTGACGATACCACCTCGGTTTTTTTATTACCAGTGCAAAAGAGACTCAGAATACTCAGCGAATTTTGGCCATACAAATAAGAGTTATTAAAAATTGTGGAATGTCTTCTTTTATTTTATTTAACAGCTTGCACTTTTCAAAGGCAAATTCTGAGGTGATCCATGCAACAGATTCAACACCCGCATCACTTCGAAAAAACACATCAGGCTTAGTACATTCATGTACATAGTTTTGAGACACAGTGAGGAATAATTTTGAACGAATTTACCTCAGAGGAAGAGCACAACTTTCAATTTCATTTCAAGGACTAAGCTTTTAAGCATGCTAATATGCGCTAACAGCTAACTCCAAGTTATTTAGTTGGGTTACTTTAACGTCTAATTTTTTTTTTCTTCATTATTTTAGTTGTTGCTACACCAGGCATCTGAATACATCATATTTTAATTTAATGTTAAGAAAACTCATTCCCAGGGTGTAGCCAACTGAATTAACTTCAGCAATAGACTTATTTTTGAGTGTAGTGAACACGAATTCAAAATCTTTCGTAGTCCTTATTAAAAAATAATATCCCACTCTCATCATTTTGGGTCAAACACTTGCCTCTTCCCTTGACTTTCATGAAAACAGTGCATGACAGTTAAGACATTGGTCAAATTAATATGAAAGGAATGACGTCTTTTTTTCCCTCTTTCCACAGAGCTTTGTTCTATAATGATGGTAATGGCTTCAGTGCTTCCTGTTGAAAGACCTCTCGCTTCACTGTCTGACTTTCAAAGGTGAAAAGCTTTTAAGGTATAATGGAGACACAAATGTTACTTCCAGTGCTGCTGAATTAGCTATGCCTCATCACCTTTAACAACTAATGGGGAGAGAAACATCCTGGACTGAGGGCTCTACCTGTGCTCAAATGGGTCTTTCTTTGAGAGCACTCCCTTTAAGAACACAATCAAGGCTTCTTTAATAGTAACTGTCAACTAACCTCAGGTTGTGCTGCATTATTCACTCACTAAATATTTCATTCACTTGTACCTTATGTCAAAGAATTGCTGTGAACTTCAGGACAAATTGCTATACAAAGAACTCTTAATGAGGGATATCTTCTGTTATTTATTCTCACATATAATCCAATATAGCTCTGGCACTGTTGTATTCATTAGCATTAAGATCTTCAGGATCAATTGATTTGATTACTAACAATGCTTTGTCGGGTTAATTTGATCCGGATGACTTTTCAGAAGACGTTCCAACCTCTAAAGATGGATAAACCAAATAATGCTCCTTTCTACACAGCTAGGAGAAAGGGATGCTGTTGAGAAAAAGCTGAATGTGCATTTCTCTTCTCTAAATCTGGTTCACAGGTATTTGAATGAAGATTATGACGATTACAAAGCATGGTGGATTTAAGCTCACTGACTGTACATATTCTTAGCTGATTTTCTAAGATGTGATGTATCCTCATTTTCTCTGAGGGGAAAATCAATGAGCAGCAGCAAAATCTGTGCCAGCGCTTACAAGAATATCCAGAGGATGGATCCTCTGGAACCGGGATGTAAGTATGCTGATCTGATTCAGTGTTTAGATCCAGGCCCAGCTTTAGGTACTTTCCACCTACTGCATATTTCTGCAGACCTACAGCACCTGAGACAGAAAATCAAACACACACACACACACACACACACACACAAGCAAAAATTATATACATGCCAGCCCTCAGATTCATAACCTCTAGCAGTATTCATACTTGCTCATGTATAGCATCAGACCTAAACTTTTGGGGCTGTTTTACAAAAACATCTTAAGAATCCTACCTATCGGTTTAACCATGATAATTTCACATATATAGGAGATAAAACTTATATCTGTCACACCGTCCACATCACCAACACGCACGACTCCACCTACTCGTTCACTATCACCTGAATACTAACCGTCCGCACCTGCCCGCAATCACAGCTCACCCTACTTAACACACACACACACCAGCAGTTGTCTGATCTCGTCTCTCAAGGACTACAGATTCACCTGCGCTACTTACCTGATCTTCGCATGCTACCTGTCTCCGGTACCTTCATCTTCTGTGTCATCAGGCGTGTCCGTGGACCACTGGCCAGCTCACGATCTCCTGCAAACCACAAGAAAGACATTTCGTTCAGCAAGCTAAGTCACCCAGCTCAATAACGAACTTTGTTCACTTACCATACCCGACCGTTCACCTGTGTTGTTGAATCCGTTCTCAATGAAACTCTGTCTAAAACCTTCTCCATTGTGTCTGGGTCTTACAATATCTTAAATCAATTATTATTAGGATTTTTTTTTAGAAACATCCTGCTGTGAAAATGTTTTAATGTCACAGAAATAAAAGAATAAAAATTATACAGTAAAACCTGTTTATTGTTAACTGTAAGACAATACTTATTTCAGTTGTAAAATTACAATGCTTGCAATTCTACAGTAAAATATGAATGTAAAATTAATATGAAAATATTTTGACATCATCATGTGGCCTTCCATTGTATTTGTGGCAAAAAATACATAAATATTTATAGCTCAAAAAAGTATATTTATGTATACATTTTTAATTAATTGATTTATTCAAATATTTACATATTTATATAATTGACAAAATATATTACATTATTACAGTACATTAGCCATATATTTAATATGCATAATATAAATATATGTAATATACATTTAAGATAAATACATAATATATAAATATCAGTATTATATAATATATATTATATTATTTTATATATAATACATTTGGCATAAATTTAATATGCATTTAATATAAGTAATATAAATATAATAATTATTAAACATTTATATATTATATATCAAATATACACAAAAAACAAAATAGAGTAAGCAAAATGCCTCCTGTATTACTTGCAATATAGTCACTTTATTTTTATATAGTAAAGTTCTGACAACCATAGATGCCAGTATTTTTATATTCTGTAAATTAAAAAAAAAAAAAATACACTGAAATGGTCACTTTTTTGTTGTAGTGGACACTTTCCTGAAACAAAGCTAATTAAATTCTGAAGCCACTTTACAAACTATATAACACACTCAAGCAAACCTTACTTATTTTATTTACAACATTAATGTTTTATTTAGGGGTGTTTAATAATTAATTTTTTTTTTCATGTTTCAACTAACTTGAAGTATTTTCATGTTGCTCATGTTCCCAATTCCCATGAGGCATTTTCTTGGCACTTGCCAGTGCAACACAAAAAACCATGGGAATACTATGGAGTTCCTTCTGTTGGTATGCCAAGGGGGACTGGAGCTCCACCACACGGTAATTGGTCTATGTCATGGATGTTAATGTCATTACATCTTAATTTATAGGGCTATGTCACTGTTAATGTATCTAATCTCAGTGGACAGCGCTCATCTTCAGCACAGTATTAGGATTATATTAAACCACTGTAGTTTTTAAGAGCATATTGAACAACTTAATATGAATAGGTGTAGTAACTAATTTGAGGTGCACAAATCAATTCAATTGTCTTTGGATAAAATCCTGGAATCTGTTGTGTGTTTAAGAGCCATGTTTTTACTCATGCGTTACATTGGAACAGTGTGAAAAGCCTAAAAGTGCTGACAGTTTCTGTAATGCAGTTCAGTCTGTAATGCATTACATGCAATATAGATGTAAATACAATATGCATTTATCATTTATTAATTCATGGTATGGTAAAGGCACAATCTGTGCCATTCTCTGTGTTTCATTGCATCATTTTATTTTAGTGGAGTGTTTTGTGGGCTCAGCTATGTGGTTTTATGAAAATGTGTTTTGTGAACAGAGACGTTGGGTCAGGGTTATTATTCAATGGACTGGCTGTGAGTGAGTATGAACCAAACAACAAACAAACCAATGCCTTCCTTTAGTTATACAGGGTAGAATTAGTGTAGAAGTCTGATGGAACTGTCTGAGACTGTAATGACCTGACTGGTGAGATGTCTTGATGTGTGTTTTTAATGTCCGCCAAACTCAGCGTGACTTACAGTTAAAGGAACCAATTGCCTGTTTGTTTACTCTACAATGCACATGCTCCTTAGTAATTTCAGTTTAATGCATAAGATTCAAATTTAGTCAGATTTTATTCCTGATTTGAAATTTGTTATTGACATTGAGACAAAGAGTTACAGAGTTTTCAGGCTTTAACTGGACTGAATATTAGAAATAGCTGCATAAAAATGTGGACTTGAGGGAATTGGATAAAATTGAGAGTTCTCCTTTAGACCCTCATGAGCATATGTCAAGATCATTAACTTATGTCACATTTCACAAAAAAGAAAAGAGATTCTTACACAAATAGTTATTACATTGGAAAATATTTTGAAAATAAAGCTTAAGTTGCATAAACTTGGGTACATTATTTACTTTTTACTTGATTACTATACTACTTGAGATTGATAGTCAAAAAAAAAATAAAAAATAAAAATTACCCAAATATGGACACATTTTATTTCTATGAACTTTCTATGATACCTGCTTTCTCTATTTTTGTCATTGACACATATACAGAAAAAAGTGGTGTATAAATCGGTGTTTGATTTCTTGTTGGAAAACATCAACTGTCCCACTTAATCTTTTGTTGTTCAGAGGCTTTGAAATGTTTTCCACACTCAAGGCTCTCGTTTAACACACAGCGAATAAATATTATTTTCTAGTTTAAAGTACAATAATCTTCCATTGCTACACATTTGCCCAATTGGAGAAAATCGTGTTTCTATAAAATGGTACAGTCTGCGCACGGCTTCAAGTTTACCAGTCATTTTCTCTTCTTGTGTGAGTGGAGTAACGAGCTACCGGGAGCGCGCGGTGATGTTAAGAAAGCGACCAAGACCTCGTTCTCGTTCTTCTGCTCAGACTACAGAGAGTGTTCATGTGTAAGTAAGGCTCTCGGAGACACGCTTATTCAGTGACTGCTATTGCCAACAGGACTGACTGGGATTCACTATACGCTCTGCTCGCTCCGTGTTACCGCTATGGACTCGGTGTGAGAGAAGAGGCAAAGACTTTGGGATATACATATATGTTTGGCATTTGGCTTTTTGACAGTTTCTCAAATGCAAACGGAAATATGCGGCAAAGCTTCGTCTTTCTCTTAACCGGTTTGCTTGGGTTGTGTTCATGTTCAAGTTTCCCAAGTAACATCAACATAGGTGAGTACTCGGCGGCTATTGTTATATCCGTGTCCTGGCAGGGATTTAAAGTTTCCGTCGCACAGTGTGAGGTACAGTTAGCCATTTGGGTTTGAATATTCCCATTCTGTTGTTATGTTCCCTGAATGACTTTTTTTGTCATCTCGACAGGAGGTTTGTTTCCAACCGACTCCCATGAATACGACGTGTTCCGTTTCGCGCTCTCTCAACACAATGATGTTCCTAAACTGGTACCACAAGTGGACATGGTGGACACGGGGAGCAGCTTTGCCATGACATACGCCTGTAAGTTCTATATTAATGTGTATCTCATAGGTGTGTTACTCTTCCCAAAGGCAAACCTCTGCAGTGCGCGCGCGACCTGTTTCCTTCAACCTTGTTGCTTTTCTGAATTCTCGACTCTGCACAGATGATTTGTGCCAGTGAAATACTGTAGGCTTAGCCAAGTAGGAGAACCTCAAACATTTTGGTGTCTCGTCCTATACGTTCTTAAAAAAACAGCTGGATTACCGTCAGGAATAACGTCAGGTGGAACTGCAAATCTGGCAAAATGTCCTAGAACACCTGAGGTTGAATTTGACACAAGTCGAAACACATGGTGTTTTCACATTTCCAGATGCTTCTTTTGCCACAGTAGTTTGTATAATTTCACTGCTTTCATAATTTTGTGCTCTTTAAATAGATTTATTCATTCTTAATTTAATTATTTTTGTTATTTTAACCTCACCAAATACAACTAATAAAAAAACTATATTAGATGACAGGAGAGTGTGTACTTATTTGTATAAATATTTCGTTTTATTATATTCTACTTTACAAGACTAAACATGTAATTTTACAATCAAATATTTTACTTATTAGTCTTTGTAACTAATTAGAAGGCACTACCAGAAGCCACTGTTTTAAATAGTTATGCTTCCACTTATTTTTGCTATCAGTTTTGTAAGGAAATGCATTTTATCAATATTTCTGAAACACCACATTTTTCACAGCAAATTTCTGACACCACAGTTGTCACATTTATCATGTTTCTTAGAATGTATATACAGATTAGACAACAATGTTCTGTCATGAATTGGAGTATGAAACATATCCTGTACATTGCCAATTTTAAAATTTTTAGACAAGCCAAACAGAGAAAACATCCTCATTCCTGCATCAGCTGGCTGTCAATCATAAATGTTTGCCCTTTGATGTCTGAGATTGACACAGGCAACCTTTCCATGTTTGTGTTCAACACTGCATAATGCTTAGCATGCAGACAGCTTCTCATGAGGAGAGAGAGAAAATGTTTCAGATGTTTGAGATATTTCGACGCTAGCAGAGTAGACTGATCAGCCTGACAAGTTCAGAAGAGTCATATGAGCTATAGTATCTCCCAGATGAGTATGTGTTATGAACCTCTCTCATGTACACATCACTGGTGCCTTTAAGTGACTCTCAGCCCTTCAAAGCAGAGTATGCTATTTACTTGGAGGCTTAGCACAGATACCACGGCTGGAGCGATGTTTTCCATTTTAGGGGATTCCTTAGGGCATTTTTTTATAGGGTGGCATCGAAGAGGGTCTTAGAAGGAGGCTATCAAAGGAAAGTTTAACGTAAGGGTTGAGTGTGTGTGTTCTTGTCACAGGGAAGTGTGAATTATATGGAGCTAATTACATCTGCAGAGAGTTCGCTCATCAGGGCGATTGTGCGTGGCTGCTGACTTATCCTCTAATCGTTGCATACACCTTCCCAGAACTAAACCCAAGAGCACTTGAGCAGTTTGTGAGCCAGAAAGTGCAGCAAAATTCAGTATGATTACAATTTGATCATTTTCCTCTTTTGCCACAAGAACAAAAACCAGGACTAGAGAACAATGAATGGCTCTTTAAGTAACAGAACAAAAGAAAATCAGTGTTTTTGTTATTTGATTGATATGTTCAGGAAAAATGTGAAGAATTGAGTAAATTTTGGATGAAAATGACCAACCTGCAATAAAGTCAATGCAGTAATGCAGTCAGACATGTACATTAATAATTTCAAGCCCATTTGGGTCCTTTTTTGTCCATTATTTGGCCAAAAACTGATAAATCAAGATATTAGTCAATGCTGATTAAATTAAATTATTACATTTACATTTAGCAGATGCTTTTATCCAAAGTGACTCACAAGCGAGAGGTTGCCCTTGGTGGGGATTGATCCCCAGTCTCTGGTGCATTAAGAGTGAGTGGTTACTCACTGAGCTATTAACATAAACACATTAAACTAATGACATAAACAGTCATCGAAGATATTCAAATACTTCAAAAACAGCAGGTTTAACCTAAACGTGCTCATCTCCACAATGGAGTTAAGTTTTGTGTAAACCTGGTATTAACTTTCATCTTGAGCGATCCAGTCACAAGCGGTCAGCTGAGATTGAAAACCACTGTTTTAGTGCAATGAATGATTGACAGGTGAGTGTGCGGTCCTTTGCTGCTGTCTAGGTTGACATCAGCACAGATTAGCATCTATACTACAAGTGCAATGTGGTCACATGCATTTCTGCCGCAATTCGGATGTTTAATGTTCGGTTTATCTGTTATAGTGTAAGACTTTGCAAAACTCAGCTTTTTATATACTGTCAAAAATACAGCATGTCATCTTTTATACATAAAATGTATATTTCTTTGTATAACACATGTAACGGCTTTATATATTTTTAATAAGACTTTTAGACGTGTTCCCATTACTGTAAATCATTATCTTTTGTCATATTTATCATATTAAAATAGTTGACATGCGTGGCAGGAATGGCACGCAGAGCAGAACACACTCTTATTTTCTTAGATATACGTCTGAATCAGTTGCCGGAGATGCCTTGACTCTAAAGAGCTACAGTAACGTTTAGCACAGCTCAAATAGATTCATTTAATCTATTATTCATTGCATCATAGCCAAAGTGATTATTTTCAGGGGTTTTGATGTATGCTTGTGGGAGCAGCGCCACAAAGGGAGTTATAGTGAGAAATCCACTTTTGTGGGAGGGAATTGACAATATTTAGCTGGAGTAGGTGTTCTTCTGGGGAAGGAAAATTGCTCCCCAAATTACCACATGAAGGAGAGTTTTACTTGCTCTAATAATAGTGGGCTTTAACCGACATGCATGGCAATGTAAAATAAAGAGAACTGGATCGTTAGGATTAGATTGCAGTGGACAGAGTGTAGAATACTGTTCTGATCATTTCTTCGTGATGGGGAAGTTGAATAGTGAACGTGCTGATGGGATCATACCCCCACAGAAATTAAAGCTCGGTTATAGAGGTCCCATGATGTAGTGTATTTATATAGGGAAATGTGAACCATTTCATGCATTTAAAAAAAAATGTTTTATTTGTCCATAGAGTGAAAGTCTAGTCAATATTGTTTGGATTTACTGTAAAGACAAAAACAGTTGAAACACATTCCTCAAAATAACTTCTTTTGTGCTTAGCAGAAGAAAGTCAAACAGGTTTGAGGGTGATTGGGAGTAAAATGATGACAAATTTTATTTTCATATATGCTTTCATTTGAAATGTGTCAAATTTTTTCACAGTAAACAGTTTATCAGAATTGGCTGGGCCCACAGAATGAAAATTGCTACACGATATTCATGTTCAAGAATCGCATGCACCTTTGATTTAATGTTAAAGTTGAGTTGTCAGTTGCACTGATGAATAATGAGCTACATACAGTACGTCGACCTCTCCACGAAACAACCAGTCAATGCCTGTCATGCTGGTGATGAGTGTTTCTCCTCTTGCCTTTCTAGTTGAATAAAACCCTTATCACATCATTTTAAATCTGGCAAACAGGCTTTTGTCTATTGTGAATAGGACAGATTCCTTTTTCTTCCATACATGAATTATTTTAAGAACCCGTTTCTGCTTTTGCCATATCACAAGCCTTTATGACAGTCAGTTCTTGGCATTAGTCCCATTCGGCCCCGTGGTCCTCCTTTCAGCACGTATCAGTCCTTTCATCACATTGACATGCAGTCGGGCCAAATGTCCACAGCATGTCAATCAGGCGGGCTCCAAAGAGACTCATTGAAGCTCACATCAGAGCGAGTTCAGGAACAAACACTGTTTTGTGTGTCTTCCCTGTGGAACTCACATAGACCGCTGAAGAGCTTTTACCTGTGTTAATTTGAAGCTTTATATACAAGTGATGGAAGACTTTAAAGACTTTGAGCGCCTTGATGTGATAGCCCACTTGAATATCCGCAGAAGACTGCCAAGGAAACCTCATGCAGCCACGCTAGCATCAGCTGCATAGCCATTAGCAAGGACTTCCGATCTATAATGAAGCATTGTGAAATATGAATGGCGTTTTGATACCAGCAAGCTTTGGATGCTTGATTGTTGATTCTAGATGACAGGTATGTCATTAGCATCATTAGCCGTTAGGAATTGGATGCAGTTCAGAGGGAATGGCACTGAGGTTAGCAGTGGTGATTTCAGGATATGTGCCTGTAGGGCTACATGCTCCCCGACCTTCACTGGGCTGGAATGATACAGTGATAAAAATGTACCTTATCAGATATATCATCTTGCAAAGACTGAGGCTACAAGCCGCTTAGAGGACACCAGGGACAAAATCTGATTCTGTTAGGTGACAAAAAGAAGCTGCTTAGCTGTAATCTCTGAAATGATCTAGGTATTTTCTCTCAGAGTGAAACACTGGGCCTTTATGTTGCAGAATTCAGGGGGAGCTTCCTTCTTTTCATTTTATTGTAAGGAGCAGTTCACCTAAAAATAATTTTTTTTGGCATTGACTCACTCCCAACAACATTTCAGCTGTGTATTATGTTCTTTGTGAAATATAATATCTTGTGAAACAAGGAAATCTTGAACAAGCTTCTGTTTTCTATACGACAAAAGTGGGTACACATACACAATGTCAATTTTCAGGAGTGAATCCCATAAGTTATCGTTCTGTGTGTACGGAACATGACTCAAACCTGAAAGTGTGGTGATTGACAGCGCAGTAACCATAGCAACGTTTTGACGTCTCACTTGTTCGGTTTGCTATTTTTGACAAAAGTATTATTATAGCGACCAAAGACTCGTTAAGTTATGCATTTTTAACAAAACTAGAGTTGACAGTGGCGGCATGTTTTGTTTATGTTTGTAGGGCTGCTTGCAGCATGAAGTGAAGTGTTAAAGTGTTGCCATGTTCTTTCATTTTAAAGGGCACCTAAAATGCCCCTTTTACAAGATGTAATGTAAGTCTCTGATGTCCACAGAATGTGTCTTTGAGGTTTCTGCTCAAAATACACCACAGATCTTTTATTATAGCTTGTCAAATTTGCCCCTATTTGGGTGTGCGCAAAAACACACACCGTTTTTGTGTGTGTCCCTTTAAATGTGAATGAGCTGCTGCTCCCGGCTCCTTTCCAGAAGAGGGCGGAGCTTTAACAGCTTGCAATTTGGTTACTCAACAAAAAAGCTGGAGAATCTCATGCAGCCAAAATGACGATTGTCAGTATCGGTGGTTCAAACCGGACACTGATGGAGAGACTCAGGAAGAAGTTACAACTTTAGAAAGCATCTGGATGTTTCTGAACGGTTAGTGTATAAATTCATGTAGTTGCTGTGGAGTTGATTCAACTCATCGACTAGCATGTGCCGTCATGCTAATCTTTTGTTCAACTCAGTGTTGAATTGACCCTCATTTGTGAAGCAGTCCGGCATAAAATGACGGCATGGCAACAACACTCAACTACAACAACTCTTCCTCTTCTCTGAAGCGGCCCAACATGGCCTCGCTCCCATTATTGAGTATTCCTGGGGGCAGGGTTTCTGCTAATTTTAGTGTTATTGATGTCAAAAGCCGGGAAGCTCGTTGTCATTCCTAGCAACCGTTTGTTGTATTTCATAAACAGAGAAACTGTTTCTTTGCACTGAAATCTGAGCGTTGCAGACGTTGTTCATGCTCCAACCGCAACATTTGAGCAATGATGCTGAAAATTCAGCTTTGCCATCACAGGAATAAATGACATTTTTCAGTATATTAAAATAAAACCAGTAATTTAAATTGAAATATTTCACAGTAGTACTGTTTTACTCTATTTTTGTTCAAATAACACAAGAGGCATCTTTCAAAAACAGATTACCCCAAACTTTTAATGTATTTTTTAATATTCCAAGTCTTCTGAAGATAATTTTTTGTGAGAAACAGATTAAAGTTTTTGAGTTGCTGATATTTTTTTTTGTCTAATTACAGCTTAAATCATCTTAAATTTTGGTGTAATACAAATCTACCATATAATCTACCATTGTCAGGTGAAACATCTAAATACACTGGTTTTATTCAAGTCAAAAATAGGATTTAATTTCACTGATCCAAACTGACTGCATTTTTAAGGGTCACATCAGGTAGAAATAAGAAGCAATTGCCTGTTACTTTTTTGAGCGTATAGTACAGTATGTCTCATGAAAACTTGGAATATAGTGCATGAGTCATATGGACCACATATATGGTGCTTTATTTTTGTCCTTTTGGGTGCTTGTCAGTAAAAATCACCATCCACTTTTGTTCTAAGGAAAACAGGTGGTGAAGCTTGGGCATTCTGCCTAAAATCTCCTTTTTGGATTTCACGCCATATAACGAAAGGATCAGAATGACATGAGGGCAACTGATGACAAAATGTTATTTTTTGGGTTAACTATCCCTTTATTCAGCTATGACTAATTTCAGTCAAAATATCATCGGAACAAATCTGCATCTCTGATTACCCATGGCTGGCCCAAATGGCTCCTGTCACCATTTTGGTTTATCAGCCATGTCACAGCTCCCTTAGGACTGCACATCAGTTCAAACACCCTTTTTACCTCAGCTGCTCAATAACCTAAGGCAAAGGAGAACAGAGGCTGCTGGAACAGATTGATGCAGCAGAGCTCCTCTCATCTTCACTGCAGTGACTGAAGATCAGACGAGATCACTCACACTGGACCCACCTGTCACAAACATATTTCAGCATCGCGGCGATCACCTTAGGCAGAAAACTTGTTTTCTCCTCCCCAATCCAACTATACATTCATACACATGCTCTGTACCTGAACACAGATATTCAAACCCTGATACTCCTTCCAAGCAGCACTACATAAAAATTAGTTGTTCTTTTCTATTCCCGCCTCCTTTTTATCTGCGGTAGGCATGAGGAACGCTGATAAAGATGTGCACACAGAAATCTTGCGTTATCTTTCCAAATGATTGAGATAAATGCATTGTGCAGCCTCACATTCACATTTTATCGCCCGTTTTAAAAGATACATATCTCCAAATGACTGTACATTTGTCAATCCTCACTATCAGTGCTGTGGAGGGGAGAATGAGGGTCATTATTATGGGGGAATGAAGCTTAAATTGACTGTAGACTGTTGTAGATGCATAGCAGAGATGTAGATGTAGATGCATAGCTATCGGAGTTGTTTTCTGAGGCTGATTTGAAAGTTTGCTTGCCTAAGGGGAAGATTTGGAGCTGAAGAATGTCACAACTGTGGCACATCCCTCATTCACATGCTCAAAGCCCCAGGGAACCAACATATCTGAATGCAAATGGAACGGATCTTCCCTGGAATTATATGTAAGCTGGCACCAATGGAAGGTCTTAGCTTGGAAACACTTTAGAATTTTAGGTGCTGAGATTGAAATTTATGATAAGCAAGGCTCTCCCATAGTGTTTTATTACAAATGCGCCATAATTATATCTAAAACCGCCTGCATTATTATTAATGAATGCAGTGTACAGGGGTTTAAAAAATACAGTGGAGCAATGAAATGTCCCAGAGGGACATTTATATAATTACAGAATAAAAGTAAGGGGAATGAAGTAGGATACAGTTTGGAGTTGGGATGAAAATGTAATGCTCAGTGTTTCCAGGGTGTTCTGGAGCTTTTCTGTTTGAGAAGACCCAGATCTGACACTGTCTTCAACAAAGAACTCACAAGTACATGAAACAGGCCCCCTTCTGAAATACTGCAATAAAAATCAATTGCGTTGTGCTTCTTAAGCACATGGGGTTTAGCCGGCTGTGAGGGGGCTGGGGCAGAGATGATTGGTGGGTGGAAGTTTCACTGTCACTGTAATTACAAAGAAGAATGCAGGGCAAGACATATTGAGGTCTTGTTTTTTCAGGAGGAAGAGCTTTGGGGGTGATAATGACAGAATTTTAGATAGCATATTGACTACCCAGCACTAGCTTTCCTGTGTCAACCGTGGATATTGATTCATTGAGGCTGGGTATTGAGTACTAATGGATGTTTCACATATTGTATTATATTGATGAGCTGATCTTTTAATCCAGTTTTATATATGCAGTTACATCAGCAGCAATTTTCATATTCAGTGTTTTTTTTTCTCTTTTTTCTTTTTGTGTAGCAAAAATACATCTTTAAAGGGAGAGAAAAGGATAGTTCACCCAAAAATGAAAATTCTTTCATCATTTAACCTACTCACTTTATCATTTACAGTTGACAGTAGCCATTGAGTTCCATAGTAGGAAAAAAATACTATGGAAGTCAATACCTACCATCAACTGTCTGGTTACCAACATTCTTCAAAAGAAATATTAATTATATATAAATATATATATATATATATATATAGAATATTTTATATTTTTATATTCTTTGTATGTCGTCACTTCAAAGCCAGAGCAATGTATTAAAATATGATCTGTAAAATATTTATATTTGTATCTTTTTTCTTTGTTTTTTTTCACCCATTTTGCATATTACTTCATGCAGCGTTAAAAAAATTATTGTTTAAAATTAAATATCTTAAATTTCCACATTAACGTTGACAGTTCAAATTTTCAAAAGACCCCAGTTTCGAAACCCCTGTCAAAAGATATTATGAAAAATATATATAGATCAATATATTTATATTTATTTATGTACTACTTTGTTTCACATTCTTCAAATTGTATTTTAAAATGCTAATCTAATGTCCATTACATTAGTCTTACATTTCTTCTCCTGTGTTCTTCCCAGTTTGTTCCCAGTTCTCTAAAGGAGTCTACGCCATAATCGGCCTGTATGACAGGAAGACCATGAACATGCTCATGTCGTTCTGTGGAGCTCTGCACGTGTGCTTCGTCACGCCCAGCTTCCCCATCGATACCAACAACCAGTTTGTGATCCAGCTGAGACCTGAGCTCCAGGATGCTCTGATCGCCCTTGTCGAGCACTACAAGTGGACTAAGTTCGTCTACATGTACAGCTCGGACTCAGGTTTGCCTTTTATCTTGCTAACGTGCCGTTTAAAAAGTGCAATAACTCAAACTGAATTTATAACTAGTGCTACCACAACTTTTTCAGGGTGAGGAAAATATTTCATTTGTTTTTTTGTTTTTTCTGTATCTACATTGCCACTGCAGTTGGAGTCATGATAAAATGTTGTAACGCTCTGTAAGGTTGCTCAGGATGTCACAAAGATGAACTGCAGGTGATTTAGTGATTTGTGATTTAGGAGCTTTAGAGGATATTGCTGGAAAAGTTTGAAAAACGTGATGATTCGGTGTAATCCTGTTGAGGTGCTCTGCTTGGCTTGTAATAGGGTTATACTTTGACATTTTCAGTGCCTCGGGTGTAGTAATTTTACTTATGGCTCCCTGATTCCTGCAGGATTGTTCTTCTAATCTGTTCTTGTATTATGATTTGAGTATGGACGAGCACTGGCTGCACCATATTTCTCCTGTGAGTGGATGGTACTCCGTCATATTTGCCATATCCAGTCATTATCAAATTGCCATGTTGTCATTAGAGAATAGCTCTAAATCATTACTGCAATCAGTTACAGATCCTCACGACCAAGGCAAATGAGCGCATCAGACCATAACAAGTGAGCGAATTCATTTAACATTTTGTGCCAATGTCGTGCACAGTATTTCTGCAGAAAAACCTGCGTCTTATCCATTAACCACCCACAATCCAGTTTAAGCAGGTGCTAAATTCATTGGAATAATGTTGCGCCATATTTAAATAAAGTCATTGTCATTATTTCCTGCACAAACATGCCTCATTTCTATGTAAATTAGGCTCATTATTGATTGCGCCCTATTCACAAAACTCAGTGCTATAGAACTGTTCAGTCATGAAATCAATTTGTAGACCAACCTGAAAGACTAATTCACCATGGCTTCCCTTGGGAATTTCCTAAAGGGGTTCTAGAATAACAGTCTTCGATTTGTGAGTAAAATAAGGTCTGTGGTTCACGTTACTTGAACAGACTATAATGTTTTGCTCTACAGCATAAATTACACACAGTCTGACCACAGTTGTGAATTCTGAAGCCTATGCATTAGGACGACAACTGTTGTCCATTCTGTCAAGCATGTAAACTCACATCTTTGTGGTTGTTGTAGTGATCCGTGGAAGTTGCAGTTTCTTTTTTTGATTCAGAAATAGTTTTTATCTGTTGATGAAAATATCATGAACTAGTATAGCATGTAATTAAAGATGATATGAGACGCAAATAACGGCCGCGTTATGATCAGATATTTCTTTCAATTTTATTATTGATTTGTGTTTACGTCATTCAAGTTGCATGCTTAGCTAGCTATTGAGAAACTGGTGGCAACAGACAAGTCACGGATTCTACCAGCACGATTCAGCATGGTTGGACAACCGGGCCGAGAATTCTGGACCGAGAACGGTTTGAAAACCAGGCCCAAGTGGAAACACAACTGGAACAGTGGAAAAGTGGCTAGATTTGCACTGCATGATTACCTTGGAGAGATAATCATGATAAAAGAATTCATGATAACGATATTATCTATATAAATGCTATGAGTCACTTATGATTCAAACTTAAAATATGAGTTTATAAAGGCGAGAGAAAGAATTTGTGACCATTGCTGTACAAAAGCGCACAAAGCAACTTACTGTTGATCAGTTACTTACTGCCGTGTTTAACACCTCATATTTTTAACAGAATCCAAAACAATCCCACACTGGTGAGCAAACTTTTTTCGTCTGTCTTCTTTGAGGACAACATTTTGTGTTCCAGTAGTAGCTACCCATCTGTAGTTATGCCATTGTCGTCATCTTTTTCTTTTCCATTTTTATGACAGGTGGCAATATCGCCACCTATTATGTTGAAGTGTCAACCAGATTAGATTATTACAACATTTTCAAATATCAAATGTGTAGTATAAACATATCATCAATATTTCATTTTTTTAAAGTATCACAGTAATCGTCAATACCAGTATATTGCGACTCCCCTAATTCAATTTTATCGGTTAATTTTGATTAACATTAACATGTTTATAACATTAACTCGACCTGCTGAAACTGGCTTGCCAAATAATCTTAAACACAGACCTTATTTGACTAAAGTTAAATACTAATCTACAAACCTATATGAATTTCCCATGGGAACCAGTGGCTAGAAAATGCTAATTCTTTTCCTGCTTTAAAGACTACAAACTGAAAAGCTCTGTTTGCATTGTGAAATTAACTTCCCATCATTACCATTCACAGAAAGCAGTTGGTACGCAGAACTTCATTTAAAACCGGTATCTGTGTGCTATTGATTATGGCTGGATTTACTCATGAAATGATGGAGAAGAATGTCATAACCAGCCATATATCCATATTCCTGGTGTAATCGAGCATTTTATAGAGCTGAAGGTGTCTGGATTGCAGTGGTGGAGAGATGCAGCACAGTGATGTACAGATTTTGTGGCAGCATTGTCGCTGTTATCTGATTTGCATAATTCCTTTAGTGAATCAGCACTAAAACAACACAGAGAGCATGTGCAAATAACAAATAACAACACTGTCAACAGGCACAGTTCATTTGAACTGAATCCCGCCATAATGTTACACAATATTACTTTTGTCAACACCCCCCCTCCTCCACTCTTAATAATATAAAGTTGAGGGAAATTAAAATCTCAATCATGAAACATTGATTGGCATCACCGTTATCGATTCCCATGTCTTGCAGATGTTTGCCTGTGCTGAACTAGGAACACAAGGTCACTGAGTGTTTCATCCACACACAAATACAACAACTACCTCTAGAAGCCCCCACTGCTCTCCTGTTGCCTGGATACAGCAGTATTCAGTCTCTAGGTTATTTTAAAGCTTTTAAGTAACTTCAGTGTGTGTGGTTTTTTTTTGTGTGTTTGTGTGTGCGCATGTGTGTGTGTGTGTGTGAAATTGTTTATGTCATGTCATATGTAGTAGAACATGGCAGATGCAATTATAACTGTATTTGGTCTCTCCTGACTCAAAATCCTTGAGAATGTCTGTTTTTTCCCTTGTTTTATATTTTTTCCCTTGTAGTATATTGGTTAGCAGCGAGATTTTTCATTTGAAAATCCATATAGCATAGTCTACTAATATTGTGATTTTAGTTTTTAGTGATTTATTTCTATACTTTCTATACTTTTTTTAATAAAGGCCATTATTGGTTATTCAGATGGTCGTGTTTGTCCAGTGCTGGACTTTTGAGGTTGACATGTTTCAGATCTTACGCAAAGAAAATATATTTCCCTGTGTGAATGATCAATATAAATAAAAAGGTAAATATAACTAAAGTATTCAGCAAAGAGACTAACACTGTGCAGAACAGTGCACAGTCATTACTGTAACTACAGTTTTAAGGGTGTCAGGCCAATCGTTGACCTAACCACTGGCTCTACTCTTCAGAAACGCACACATACCAGAAAACCTTTTCAATTCCAAAATAATAGAACATTAAAGACTAACAGATCTTCCCCTGTTAATATTGAGCAAAACATAAGAAATAACACTTCATTTTAACATTTAACACTCTATAACACTCAATGCTAATATATATATAACACTCTCTTTTAACAGTCATAAGCAACGCATGCTGGGAAGTCTTTTGTGATGACTGATTGTAACCGTAACGAGGTTAGTAGATACTGGAAGAAGGAGGCGGGAACATTTAACAACTTTAATAAACACAAAATAAACAAATACAAAACTAACGTAAAATGGCAGCAGTCCCTCGCAGTCCCTGCCGCCCACATAAACATAATGAAACATAACATAAAATCCAGGCCTGGCCCTCTCTCGTCCTTAACTGTAGTCCCTCTCCTTTTATGCTTCCGGAGATCCTCCATGAGGGATTCGAGACCGGTGCAGTGCGCAGGAGATGCTCCTCAGTTTTCTTATGGCTCTCGCTGTGCCCTGACTCATTCCAATAAATACGTTCACATTTCTATGGGAACATGCATGTGCAATATATGTACACAATAAAAGATAAAACTTCATTAATATTACATGTAATGCTATTTTTGTCTAAATATTTTACATCAATACATATCCATACCTGGTCAATGCACATATTGCAGTATATGAAAAAATATAAGCAGTAGCTTCCCATATAATATATCACATTATATGTTGCAGTACATTATATATTTTTGTTCTGTAAGGTGTTGTATTTTCTCTACTACCATCCGTAACCACTGCTACAATATCCTGGTCTCACACTAAAATGTTAACTGCATCATTTGTCAGGTGCTCAGAGATGACATCTCAAATCCGTTGCAGATGGGACGAGCATCATCTGTGGAGCTTGCAGCAGTTTAGTGATCACAACCCCCCAAATCTGCCCTTGCCAACTCACACAGATGTTTACCAAGCTGAAGCATGATGAGCCGGGCGCATGTGCGTTATCTCCTCAAAGACCCAGATAATAGAGTTAGGGCCTGTAAACACACAGCCGGCTTTGTTGAAGGAGGTAAGGAAAACACTGGTTTGGACTCAAAAGGAGATGGAGAGAAATTCAATTTGTTCCTGTGCGTGAGATATTTGAAGAAGCACAGGGAGAGCAGGTGATATCAAACCAGTTCTGCTCTTCCAAGACAATCCCTAAACCCATCTCCTTCTCTTTTCCTGCCTTATCATCAATGGCACAGTCGTGCTAGGCGACACTAACAGGAGACGGACAGAACGCACCGTCCGTTTCTCCCTCCGTCTTATCTTCAGGTTAGTACTGCTCGGTGGGAGATAAAGCTGGTTTGCTCTGTGGCACGAGACGCAGGCGTCAGGAGAGGGTAGAGTGTTGGTGTGGCCAAGGCTGTAGAGGCGTTTCAAAAGGCAATCTGATACAGTCTTTTAATGAATGCCAGTGAATGCAATGGCTGTCTCACCGCTTTTTCAATGACAAACCTAATTCTGGCTTCTGTTGCATAATAATCCAAGTGCTCATTTCTATAATTAGCAAATCCCTTTTGAATCTGTGTTATTTTACAGAGAGGTGTGAAATCAGATACTTCTTTGGACTATTATTGACAGCAACGAAGTGAAGAGTATTATGTGAGTTATGCGAAATTTATTCAAAATTTCATCCTAATGACAAAAGTTTCAATGAGAGAGCATTATTTTTATGTGGACAACTGAACCCAAGAGTTTCCTTCTACGTTCGCCACAGTCCAGATTGTAGTCTTGTCTTTAGTTAATGATATGCATTGTTAACATATTATGCTAATAGAATGCAGTGGGCCAAGATCAGCGTCTATATTTATAATGTTTCTATCTGCTCATCTCTAGATATAGTTGATTCGGTGCCAAAAGATTTTTTTTTTTTTTTTTTTTTTGTTGCCTCATTGGAAAAAAAAAATCATACAAGAGCTGCTCAAAAGACATGGTGTTAACAAAAATGGACAAATTTTCATACATATTTTGACAGTGAAGCAAAACGAATCATGTTTTTCTAACACCAAGCTTCCTGGTAGGAGACTGAGCCGTAATGTACGAGCAACTGTGATGACAGCACCAATTATGAGCCAAATCCATGACTGAAAGTGCAGCTGAGCATTCACAATAAATGCAAATTCATTTAAATACATAAATTGGCTTATTAATGTTGTCTTGGATTAATTTCTTTGAGTTTATTTTGCTTTTCTGACCCATTTAGATGTGCCAGCTAGGTTTCATTAAAACGTCTCACTTGCTGAACTTTTGCATGGCCTAATTTTCCACTGAATGCATAGTCAGGCTTTATTAGGAGGTTGGTCGTTTATTTTATTTTACAATTGCGCTGCTCACAAATACTGATGTCTGATTATAGGTGTCTTTATTTATCTAGATTTTGCTTTGAAGGCAGTTGCCTTTGGTTGAATTTAAGATTTGATGCCTTTGATGTTGAAATTCTGCTGCCTGCAGGATCCGTCCTTCATATTGACCAGTAAGCTTATCGTAACTGAGCACCAGCCAACGCTGATTGCTGTTTTAAAGCATCATAATTTGTTTTTTAAAAACTGCACAGGCTTTGATCCTGTTCCTCTAGGTAAAGCCTGACAGGGAACTTACTTAACTCAATCGGCATGACTGAATGAGATTGTCTTTTGAAGTTGGTAAGTGTTGCATGACCACCCAGATCTCTTTTTAAACACAGAATAGCACTTTTCATCAGCATATGCATTACTGATGACTTTTAAATGCTGAAATATTTCGATTTAACACTGTAGTGGCACTTAGCAGCATTTTGTGTTCTATTTGTTGTTGTTGGTGGTGGGAGTACATTTAAAGACACTGGACAATAAAATATATAAAATATTCATTTTGTGAGGAACTTAAAAATAGCCATTTTAAAAACTAAAATTTTCTTTTTAAATATTACAAATATTTGAGAAAACTTCTGTCTGCCAAATCAAGCAAATGATGCTAATACTTTTAAAATAATGTTTTTAAAGTAATCATTAGTCAAGCATTATTTTCATGATGGTTATGTCATAAAAGTTTAAATTGAAACTTTTTGTTGAAAATGGAAAAATGTTTTAAACCATATAAAACTAAGAATGCAACATTTCTCAAAGCTTGGCACATGCATATTGCATGTTTTTTTTTTTCTTTACTTCATCTCAGAAACTTTTATTTGTATAGGTAACAGTCTAACAAATGGAGCAATTTGCTTATTTCTGTTCAATTCATTGTTCAAGTCGATAGATCTGAGGAGGCTAGGAAAGCTCTCTCCTTAAGAATGCAAATGAAACTGAGTAGCAATCATCTTTCATTAAAACAACCATCAATGTGTTTGGTACACAGGAAACAAGCTGTCAGATTCATACTGTTCCTTTTTGAAGAGCAATCAGTCGTTCATTCTTTTCTTAGTTTCTCTCCATATGCAAGAAGCCATCACATATGACTAAACTACAGTACATGCAGGGAAGCAGTAACTTCAGCTGCTTGAATGAAAAAGTCAAATGATCTGAAATGGTGCATGTTTATGAATACTCTGCAGGACAAGAGACATCCAATAAAACCGGTTGTTCGATTCTAATGAAATTTCACAGCAAGCCCTTCAAAAGTTGACTCTCAGCTGAATAATGTCCATTAATATCAAATTATTTAATATCATCTAAGAAAAGCACAGCTATCCAATTCATACAATTGGTGGTAGTGGCTTTTGATCTACCGGATTACAACAGGCAGTTCCTCAACGTGAGGTTCCGGAGCTCCGGAGGAAAAACATCCAAGGATATTAGAGGATGTGATGCTGAGAATCAGGCATAAGCAAGCTAGAAGTAATTGAAGAGCACTGTTTTATATATAAATATATATTCGTATATAAATACTTCATTTTACTATGATCACTCAAGGCTTTTTTAAATGTGTCCAGACTAAACAACTTCAAACACGTCTCTGCTGGTCCTTCTCCTTACAAAAACAACCCAAATTTTCCCTAAGCTGAAGAAATCTGGAATATTTGAAGTTCAATATTTAGCTGTCCATAATTCTAAGTAGGAGATTCTAAGTGATATGAAAGCAGATGTTGATCAGAGCTGGAGCAGAACAGCGGAGACCCCCCGCTGAATGTGGAGACAGAACTTCTCCTCAGGAGTATGTGACTCAAAGGAGCATGTGGGGTTTTTTTTCCAAATCAAGACAATGCTTCCCATAATGTTACAGTACCTCACTAAAGTAATATTCATAGAGCTGCATCACTGTCTTAAAATACTTATTTTGAAGAAGTACAGATGCTTTAACATATTGTGCTGAAACAAATGTGTATCCATGCAGACAGCTGTCTGTTATAAATTATCTTCATATTCAATCATAGCCATATATGAGTCTTCTTAATGGGACTTTTTTTTGAAGGTCTGACTGTGCTGCAGAAGATCTTGGACACTGCCGCTGAGAAGACCTGGCAGGTGACATCCATAAACTTTGACACCCTGACGGAGGCGGCATTCTTGAAAACCATCCAAGATCTGGAAAATAAGAAGGAGTACAAGATCATTCTGGACTGTGAGCTGGAGAGACTCAATTCCATCTTAAACTTGGTGAATGCTTCATACATTCCTTAGGGTTGAACTCTGATAAGAACATCTTTCATTTTTGTATCTAGTGCATATATTTTATTATATATCATATAGTAACCAGGTGGTTGACCCAGACAGAATTTTATGCATTGATTTTGAGAGAAAATCTGCGGAATTCAGTAGAATGGATTGAAAAATGTGTTCTAAAAAAAGAGACAAGTTTAAAGTACTAAGGTCCAGATTCCAAAAGTCATTGATTATTATATTGATTTATTTGCATAATCATATTATCTAATTGTAATTATAATGTTTATAATTTATAAAATTATAATACTTGTCATAACGTTTTAATATTTTGAAAGAAGTGTCTTCTGCTTGCCAAGGCTGTATTTATTTCACCACCACAAATACAGTAAAATCAGTAATATTATGAAATATTATAACATTGAAATAACTGTTTTCTATTTGAATATATTTTAAAGTGCAATTTATTTCTTGTGATGGCAAAGCTGAATTTTCAACATCATTACTCTAGTCTGTAGTGTCACATGATCCTTTGATAATGATAATAATATTTCTTGAGCCGCAAATCAGCATATTAGAATGATTTCTGAAAGATTATTAAATTAATAATAGTAATAATAACGTGTCTAGTAATCACAGTCAACTGGCAAATGTCACAAGTGCATGTGATAAAAATTCATTGGTCAAAAAGGGTGGAAACTTTGCAATCTGTGGAGATCCATCTGGACTTATCATTTTGTAAAGTAGCAGGATACTGAATTATATATATATATATATATATATATATATATATATATATATATATATATATATATATATATAAAACTACAGCCTTAACACACATAAAGAGGTTCCTGGTACAACACTCTACTGCTTCCCATTTACACCTCTTTTAATCAATTATCGCATCTGCACTATCCCCTTCTCATTTCTTAGGAAGTTTCTCAAGGGATTCAAGTATTGTCAAAAGAACTATTTTCATCTTTCATAATGCACAGTGTATTCTCTGGACTTCACTGGCTAAATAAGTTACTCCGGTCCTGGGGCATCTCAATTCATTTTTATGTTGAGTTCATGATGGAACATTACACGTCTTCTTAGATAACATTACGTATTCATATGTTCTGCCATGTCTTTCCCAGAAAGGTGAGAAAATGATTTGAGAAACAATGAATTCACTCCTCACTACTCACCATCCAAACTGACAAGGTCTCAAAGAAACCACTGCCAAACCAAGTGATCAGAAATCAGCATCCGACACAATTAACCCTGACGGTGTGCTTCCAGTGGGCCGCTGCCGTTCACAGGTGTTCCTGAGGTCTGCATGCACATGTACTCATTAAGTCCTATAATTGGACTTCCTATGGTGACAGATGCCAAATCTTTCTTTCCTCCCTTCCATCTTGTGTAGTTCCGACTGCTCCTTCTGATCACAGATATTCCACACTCAGTGAGCTTGGGAGGGTGTGCAATTAAGTCCTGAATGATAGGACCTATTCATTGCTATTTAGAGAGCCAGGCTAAAAATTATACTTTAATTGGGGCTGAATGAAAGAGGCCTGCCATTAGCTGATGGTGAGAGAGAGTTGTGCTTTTATGTTCTCATGTATGTTGCATTTATCTTTCAGATTGCAGCGCAGAAAAAGAACTTGAAGAACTACCACTACATACTAGCAAACCTGGTAAGTGATCCTTGAGGCAACACTCAGACAAATTGATGGCGGTGTTTCACTGCTTATTTTATTTTATGTTTTATTATCTTTTATTTTAATGATCTCTATTTTTTTATTTTTTTATTCCTAGCTTCAGTTTTTCAGGACGTTCAGTTCAGTTTCTATTTTAATATGATTAATACCCTGCATTAATCGTTTCAGTGGAGTAACAAAATAATAGTTTCTCACAAAGCATAATCTCTTTGTGATAGTTTTGAGTTGAATAACTTTTTGTTATTTTATTTTATTTCTTTTTCTTTTTACTCTGTCGCTGTACATGTATATATCATCTCAAAAGGATTATGGTAGAATTTTTTACTATTTTTTTGTTTGTTTGATTTTTGACTAGTTTCAGTTTAAAATTTTCAGGACGGTTTAGATATTTTAGGGCTGCCAATGCATTCTCAATGCATTCAAGCAGTTCTCTGAAGTAATAATGATCACTTAGTTGCTCAGAAAACCTAACTGGCCAACTGAAGAAACAGTAAAACAGCACACATGAACTGTGACTTCACAGGAAGCATTGTATATTTATAATTGGCTTCTGAGAGGGGAAGAAAAGAAAATCTTCCAAACCGCAACACTCTTTTGCCAAGTGCATAATTGAGCAATGATGAAAAAGATCTCATCCCATAACCAATTATGATAAAAGCTGCAAGGATGCAACACTTTGCATGATAGAGTCTCCTGGGGTTCATCGCTGCATGGGTCACCCAAATGAGCTAATATACACACAAGCACATATACAATTAACTGTTATCACACAGATAATATGATATTTACCCAGCATGCATATCTATGTATTTCTAGGCATGTCAGTCACTGTATCATTTGCTCTAACACGGACTCTCTTGTAACCATGTCACATTATTCTCATAACTCTAACCATAACTCTGCCCTGGTTTCTCTTGGGTGTTTTTCTAAGATTTTGTCTAAGAGGATGTAATTATGTCTAAAAAGTGTTCTGACTTTAATTATGGGTTCATATTATGTTTTATAGCTCTATTTGACACAGAAAGGGATATTATTTTCTGTTAAATCTTACTTATTGCTGTAATAGATATTGTAACAGATTCTAATTCACTTTACAATAGTCGTAATACCCTGAAACCACTTCTCAATACATTTCTGAGAATAAAATGATTGCATTTGCTTATTCTTTTTTCATTAGAGTTCACAAAGTCCTGAAACTTTCTATGTTACACATTGGTCTGTGTATGAAAGAAGGACTGATGATAGACATGTGAATAATTTTCATTTCATTTTTCATCATTTAGCAGACACTTTTATCCAAAGCGACTTACGAGGGTCAGGTGTCTTGCTCAAGGGCACTTTAGTCATGGTATCAAAGGTGGAGAGAGTGCTGTTTATTCACAATCCCCACTTTCAATTCCTGCCGGCGTGGGAATCGAACCGGCAACCTTCAGATTACAAGCCTGACTATGAATAAATGGAAAATTTGATGTGTTTTCCTTCAGGGATTTCTGGATCTTAATCTCACAGAATTCAGGAAGGGAGGTGCCAATGTGACAGGGTTCCAGCTCATGAACTACACAAATCCTAATGTCAGCAGGACAATACAGGACTGGCTGGAGTTTGACAGTAAAGACTTGAAAAGTCCCAAAAGGAGGCTCAAGGTAAAGCAAGGTCTTAATATGAGTAAAAAAAATATGATTTTAAATGTTCTCATGATGGACTTTAAAAGGTGTGTATCCTGCTGAAAAGACCTTGAATTTCCATTTTGATCCAGCCTGGTTAATCATTTTAGAGGTAAAGATGGTTGATCAAGAAAAGCTTGCTACTTATACTATAAGAAACAGACCAATATATGCTGGTCTTTTCAGCAGGGAAAGATACTCACTGTGAATTCTAAATGTTGTGAATAAATTCCTTTATCTTTTCTCTTAAATTTTCATTTGAAACCGTGTCTGTGGAACGTCTCAGTACACTGGAGCGCTCACTTATGACGGGGTGACCGTCATGGCCACTGCTTTCCAGAACTTGAGAAAGCAGCGCATTGATATCTCTCGGCGAGGGAATGCAGGAGAGTGTCTGGCTAACCCTCCTGCACCCTGGGGCCAGGGCATCGACATTCAGAGAGCCTTACAGCAGGTAACCAAAAGAATGCTAGTCAGGGCACCTGCAAACCTCAGAACTGGTCTTGTATTTCTACTACTTAACTACATTTCTATATAAGCTGCCCACAAACAAACATTGTGCATCAGGGTCATCTTAACATCCAAAGTAATTTGATTCAGTGTCTTTATGCAATCACAAGCTGCTTTTGTTTTATCTGTTAACTGATGAAATTCTTACCAATCATTCAAAGGTATATTGTTTGTAAATACAATAATTTTAGATGAACTCCTTATCGGTGTCTCTTTCCTTTGAGTTTCTGGTGCAAGAATAAAAAACTTTTTAGTGGCTTGGGCTGAGCCAGTTTGGCTTTAGGGAAATTGCACAATTTCAAAATCAAATTGCGATTTTTATTTATTTATGATTTTTTTAAGCTCTGGGTTTGCTGTGCTTGTGATTATTTATAAAAATAGCAATAAAATAAAAATAGAAATTATTATTATTGTTATTATTACTAAACAAAAATATTTAAATGAGAAATATTAATATTACTATATTTTATCGCAAAACTAAAAATCGAGTATCTAGGAATTAAAATATAATATTAATAATAATTTTATTATTTGTCTGTAAAACTCTAAAATTAAATTATTAATATAATAATGTTAATATTTAATAATAATTATATTAAGTCTTAACTTCTTAATTTTCTAACTTTAAACCATCAAGTTTTTCTTTTGGTGCTGGAAGCCCTTAAAGCTTCTCTTTTGTTGACAAAAGGTGTTTTATAACAACTCATTATAAGTTTAGGAAGAAGTTTGGTACGTCACATTCCCAAATGCGCATTATAAGCATCCCAAACTCTGAGCACATGCAATAATGAGTTTGTGTGTAGCAGCATTTACTATAAATGAACACAGTGCTGTGCTTCACTCTGAAACATGCAGTGCATATATTTATTTAATGAAATCCCAGTCTTTGCAGTTTGCTAATCACATTGCAACATATGCCGATTTCAGTTTTATATTGATTAATCGTGCAGCCCTAACATAAGTGTCGTTTGGCTTCATGTACAAAAATGTAAATATGATTTCACACTTAGTGAATTTCTGTGTGTGCTAAGGTGAAATTATGAACAATCCGATAATGTGTGATTCTCTCTGTAGGTGCAGTTTGAAGGACTTACAGGACACGTTCAGTTTAATGACAAAGGACATCGGACCAACTTCACTGTCAGCGTGATGGATCTTGGCCCAAATGGACCCAAGAAAGTAAATCAACTCTATTTTTTTTTTTTCCTTGGGGTTCTCACTTACCAATGCATCCCAATAATCGGACATTCTGACATCTCTCTCAAAATTTGAAAACACATCCGTACTTGACATTCTCCTGACACGATTTTCATTTATGATGATTAACCTGAGGTCGCACCTGAGACTTTAGCACTGACTGTGATGAAAGCGAATGAAGTGTTAGTCACAGGAAGGCTTAAAGAGCCGTGTATGCATTTCAAGTGATTACAGCTCCTCTTAAGCCGTCAATATGAATATTTAACATTCTAAAAATAGTGTCTCTGAAATTCCTGTGTGCTGCTGTGATATTGCTCCCCTCTGCCTGCAGGTGGGCTACTGGAACCAACATGAGAAATACGTGAACACAGCTACTTACAGCAACATACTTAATGAGACGTTCGGACTGCAAAACAGGACTTACGTTGTCACAACCATCCTGGTGAGTTTTTTCAGTATTACTGGAGTTGTATTGAAAAGATAGTAGAGTAACAGTTAGTTATGCTTTTTATCCATTTTCCTTTTTTCTGAGTTTTGAAGCAGAACCCAGGAGATAGGGCCATTGTGTCTCTTCAGATTGCTTATTTCTTCTGATCTAGCTCTGTGTCTCATGAGTGTGAATTACAAGTCATCAGTGTCATTAAAACGAAATGGTGTGCATGTTTTTGATTTGTGTTTGTATGCAGAAAGTGATCCTGAGGTGAGTGACATTAAGCTGAAGTGTGCATTTTTTTTCACCATTATTCTCTCTGAACAGAATTGCAAACTTCATTGTTTTGGTCATCCAAAGAGATATTCTCAACCCAAATTCATTCCATTGGTTGAGCCTATGACAGGCTTTGAATGGTGACCACTACAAATGGCTATAGCTGTGCATTTTATATGGAAGCTTTTTTCCTCAAAGTAAAAATATAAAAGGTAATTGAGAGTTTAAAATAGAAGTAAAGTCACATTGTAGGATATTTAAGTCAAAGTTGGTAAATATAATTAGATATAAAGTCTTTCTCAGTGTTTAAATATGTCTACAGTACATAGTTTTTATTCATTTTTATGTCAGTTTTAGTTTTCACGCCTTCATGTTAAATGAAATGAAATGAAAAGGAGAAATATTTATTTTATTTCTAGCAGCAAAAATTATTTTAATGGTTTTAGTTTTAGATTCAGTTATAATAATAGTATGGTTACAAAATAACCATGGTTACAAAAAATGCCCTTCTTTCTATAAGATGGAAATCGGTTTCGGTTATATTGAAAATGAGTCCTGGGCTGCTTTCCTTCAGTTCAATGCACTTCCAATTTACTCTGTAACCACAAACTAGATAGAGTATCAGCATACAATAAAGAAATAAAAAAAGCCTTTACAATATTACTGTCACAGTGTACATTGTGATATTTTTGTGCTCCTGGTTGGTAATCACTTGTTTCATGCTAAAAAAATGATGCAAATTCTACAAAAATTGTCACCCTATGATCCCTCACTCAGAGGATTTTGTTCTCCTCCTCTGGGGTGAATCACCATCCTCTCAGGAAGGTGAGAGGTAGTGTGAATCTTTTGAACCATGCTAGGTTTACTGTTCTGCTCATTACGGGCACAGTTTGAGGTTTGACTCAGAGTTCTGAGTGGCTATTAATCTCATTTTATTGGAACTCCAAAAAGAAATACCCTCATTCCCTTAAGGATTCTTCTTTGACTGTGGTTAGGCAGCTGTAGTATTGATCTGTTTTCTATTCAAACTACAGGACTGTAATATTGTACCCATGTCCATGTTCAGAGTTTATATTCATGCCAGAACACACGCATGTACAGCTGTATTTGCTCATACACACATATCATATATGTATATATATACTTGTATGTATATGTATGTGCATGTATCTCTTGTTTTTTTTGTTTTTTTTCTGTTGATGTAGTTCTGTGCATTCTATATGACTTGAGCTGAAATGCAACTCTATAATTTATAAGCGTCGAAATATGCTGGAAATGCAGAAAACATTTGATGTAGCTGATGCAAGATTTCCTTTCAAGCCTCTTCAACTACTCTGAATCATGCCGTAACCAAACAACTAGACTGATCTGGTCCGTACTACCACATGAAAAGTGAAATGCAAAATTAACCTACTCTATGTTCTTCATCCTTAGGAATCTCCATATGTAATGCTGAAGAAGAACCATGAGCAGCTAGTGGGAAATGACAAATATGAGGGTTATTGCGTGGAGCTGGCTGCAGAGATCGCCAAGCATGTGGGCTATTCCTACAGGCTAGAACTCGTGGGGGACGGAAAGTACGGAGCCAGAGATGCAGAGACAATGATGTGGAATGGGATGGTTGGAGAATTAGTGTATGGTGTAAGTGGCTATTATCTCTGATCATTTCTGTGTGGTAATGATTTATTGATTATTATCATTTTAAACTTTCAGGTTTTTATATTTTTATATTGATTTATTTTAATGTATCTCTAGAATACATTAAGAGTCACTTTAGCTTAAAACTGCATTACCTGTTCCTTGGAGGTAAGATTTGTTTCTGCGAAAGAAATCTTTTTTGAAATAAGTAGCAAAGCTGGCAAAGAGTGCTGCAGAACAGGGAACAGCGTACAGTGTGTCCGAACCGCAGTGCTTCAGGCTGAACAAAAGTTTTTGTATTTTTGTCTCTCATCACTTATGAAGTAGTTTTTCCCTTCTGTCAGTGCATGTTAGTGCAATGTCAGACTTTCTGGCTATTTTTCAACATAACAAAGAGTCCTATAACTGCTAACGAAAGCAAATTAGCAAGATATAATTTATAATAGCAAAACTTAGGTGCATGTGAGGTTCGCTTTTGCAGGCAGTCAGTTTCTTATTCAGAGCATTTTTACCCTAAGGCTGCAGCATTAGTGGCTTTGGAATGCTAAGCAGTGTCAGATATATTCTGTCTTCATTGGGGTAAATGCGAACACTCCAGCTCAGTGTTGTCAAGCACAGTTCGTTAGATTTCTCCTCTGCTTGAAGAAAATATGATATTATTATGAAGAGTGGAGAGCGATAGTATATGAGGGAGTCTCTTGAGGATGCAGCATTGAATAGAACTGACTGTGTAGTGATTCATAATACTTGAAGTTATTTATATGTTCAGCTGTTTCTAAAATGGTGGATAAAGCTTTTTGTTGGTTTGCGCTTGATTTGTAAAACCTACATAGGACTAGCCTTGTTTTATGCAAACTGAATCTCAAAGGTTCGTGAAACACATTCTGAATGTTTGATTTCATTGAAAACATGAATGTTATGCTTAAATTTCAAGATATTAAATCGCAGTGGGCACTCTATCCATCCTTAGTGATGTAGTCATATTGTCTTGTAGAAAGCAGACGTAGCTGTCGCCCCCCTTACCATCACTTTGGTCAGAGAGGAGGTCATCGATTTCTCCAAGCCCTTCATGAGCTTAGGTATATCCATCATGATCAAGAAGCCGACCAAGTCCAAGCCAGGTGTCTTCTCCTTCCTGGACCCACTGGCGTACGAGATCTGGATGTGTATTGTGTTTGCCTACATTGGCGTGAGTGTGGTGCTATTCTTGGTGAGTCGCTTCAGTCCCTATGAGTGGCATGCAGATGATGAAGAGGATGGAATGGAGCAGCAAAATCAGAACCAGAACCAACCACCGTCACCAGAGGCCAACCAGTCGCCAAATCAGCACGGTCAAAATCAAAATCAACGAGAGGAGAAGCAGGAGAAGCAACCTGAACACTCCAATGAGTTTGGGATCTTTAACAGCCTGTGGTTTTCCCTGGGAGCCTTTATGCAGCAAGGATGTGATATCTCACCAAGGTAGGTGGAAATGAAAATAAGAGCCATTGTTATCTTCATTGTCACAATGTTTTCTTCCATCACTGCTACTTTTTCATTTGGCTCACACCACACAAATAACATCCGTGATAGAGACCATGGGTTGTAAAATAAAGATGAGCTCTTTAATCGCAAGCTGCATTACACTATCCCTCCCTAAACTACATCTGAAATGCACAAAATTTTAAAAGATTTTCAGGTTATATTAAGAAAGGAACAGCAAGATTTTATTTGAAGTGAAGATTAGGCGTTTTATGTCCAATGCAGATACAGATTTTATGGTGTCTGATCAAGGAAATGCTGAACAACTTCGTTTTTGTTTCAGCTTTTTGACACAATAATAACTACAGTACATGATCAGTGTAGTACAATAGTAACATTTACTAGGAATGGTAAATTATTTATGATATTAAAGTTTCAAATATAATATACTATAATATAATATTAGGGCTGCCCCCGACTAAATATTTTTCTAGTCAATTAGTAACTCATTAGCCGTTAATCACACGTTTATATTAATTTAATTACTTAAATATACTGAGGGCGGAATATACAGTGGGGTGAATAAGTATTTGATGCAATGCCGATTTTGCAGGTTTGCCCACATAAAAAGCATGTCATTTTTATCATAGGTACTCTTCAACTGTGAGTGATGGAATCTAAAACAAAAATCCAGAAAGTCACATTGTATGATTTTTAAGTAATTTGCATTTTATTGCATGACAAGTATTTGATGCATCAGAAAAGCAGAACTTAATATTTGCTACAGAAACCTTTGTTTGCAATTACAGAGATCATATGTTTCCTGTAGTTCTTGACCAGGTTTGCACACACTGCAGCAGGGATTTTGGTCCACTCTTCCATACAGACCTTCTCCAGATCCTTCAGGTTTCGGGGCTGTCGCTGGGCAATACGGACTTTCTATTGGGTTCAGGTCTGGAGACTGACTAGGCCACTCCAGGACCTTGAGATGCTTCTTACGGAGCCACTCCTTAGTTGCCCGGGCTGTGTGTTTCGGGTTGTTGTCATGCTGGAAGACCCAGCCACGACCCATCTTCAGTGTTCTTATTGAGGCAAGGAGGTTGTTGGCCAAGATATATGGCCCCCAACCATCCTCCCCTCAATACGATGCAGTCATCCTGTCCCCTTTGCTGAAAAGCATCTCCAAAGGATGATGTTTCCACCTCCATGCTTCACAGTTGGGATGGTGTTTTTGGGGTTGTACTCATCCTTCTTCTTCCTCCAAACACGGCAAGTGGCGTTTAGACCAAAAACCTCTATTTTTTGTCTCATCAGACCACATGACCTTCTCCCATTCCTCCTCTGGATCATCCAGATGGTCATTGGCAAACTTTAGGCGGGCCTGGACATGCGCTGGCTTGAGCAGGGGGCCCTTGTGTGCGCTGAAAGATTTTAATCCATGACAGCATAGTGTGTTACTAATGTTTTTTTTTGAGACTGTGGTCCCAGCTCTCTTCAGGTCACTGACCGGGTCCTGCCGTGTAGTTCTGGGCTTATCCCTCACCTTCCTCATGATCATTGATGCCCCACGAGGTGAGATCTTGCATGGTGCCCCAGACTGAGGGAGACTGACCGTCATCTACAACTTCTTCCATTATCGAATAATTGCACCATCTCACCAAGCTGCCTGCCTACTGTCCTGTAGTCCATCCCAGCCTTGTGCAGGTCTACAATTTTTATCCCTGATGTCCTTACAAAGCTCTCTGGTCTTGGCCATTGTGGAGAGGTTGGAGTCTGTTTGATTGAGTGTGTGGACAGGTGTCTTTTATACAGGTAACGAGTTCAAACAGGTGCAGTTAATACAGGTAATGAGTGGAGAACAGGAGGGCTTCTTAAAGAAAAACTAACAGGTCTGTGAGAGCCGGAATTCTTACTGGTTGGTGGGTGATCAAATACTTATGTCATGCAATAAAATGCAAATTAATTATATAAAAATCATATATTTTTGTTTTAGATTCCGTCACTCACAGTTGAAGAGTACCTATGATAAAAATTACTGACTTCTACATGCTTTGTAAGTGGGAAAACCTGCAAAATCGGCAGTGTATCAAATATTTGTTCTCCCCACTGTATGCCTCATGCACACAAAATGCTGCAAATCACTGGCAAAAGTAATGAGGTGTCGGAAAAAATAGCAAGTTTATTTAAGTTTATTATTATTAAGTAACATTGTTATTAATAAACTTGTGTTTTCTGAGTCAGTAGCGACTGCAAAGATGAAGTTGACGATGCTGACTCATCTCGCAGTAACACGCATATAGAGTGAAATGCACCTTTCATATGGATTACATAATCAGAGAGTAGGCCTATATCTGTTTTCGATTCGAATTGGTTGGCTTAAAAGTAAATGTTTCAAGCTTTACAAAAGCACAACGTGTTTTTGTTATTGTGAGTGTACACAAATAAACATAGAAATGATTCAAAATGATGTATTTTTCTTATCTGTATGACAAAAAGTTACGACAAAAGTGCCCGCGTCGGACCCTCCATGTTGTTCAGTAAAGCACGCTATACTTTAGCTGCCTTCCACACTCTGCATAAACACTTGGACATATAATTGCTCACATTTATCTAGATTAACATGCAAGCAGCCATGTAAAGTTGCTACAACTTACATGTTTAAGCCATATTTGAGGTCAATGGATGATAGGCAAACGTTTGGATTTCCTGACCGACATACTGTAAGTTACCACAAGGACCTCCCATTAAAGAACTGTCTCTCACTGACTGTTTGCCACTTACTGTGGAGTTTTTTTTTTTCTGTGACTAAACAACTAATAAAACCTTGGTTGACTAAGCCTCTTCTACTCGACTAATGGTTAGTCGACTATTAGGGGGCAGTCCAATATAATATAAAACGTTTGAAAATTGTTAAGCAATACATTTATTTATTTAAAAAGTTATCCAAACTGACCCCCTCTGGTCTAAATTATTATTATTATAAATATATATTATTTATAAATTATTATTTTTATCCCAGATGGGATAAATTATTTAATAATAAAATTATTATTTTTATTCTCTACGCACTACTTGATGAATTAAAATAAATATTCCTTTTTCAGAATATTCTGATATTGTTTCATAGAAGTTCATATTATTCTATAAATAGTACTTTAACAGTTGCATGGATTAACCACTGTGGTTCGTGATTTATTTTCATGAATAAAAAGAAAAAGTACTTAAATTGCAGGTAACATATACATGTGGAGCTCATCCATCCAAAGAGATGAAACAAATAAAAACAACTGTATTTCTATCTCTGTCTCACAAATTTTGCTCAAGGTCATTGTTTTGCAGTAGTAGTAAACTGTGTTTTAATGTCACATGGTTCTGTGGAATTACCTGGTGTAGGAATCATCCTGTGGCTCAAAATTTCCTGACCTTCAGGCACCTTATTTGAATCTGTCCTGTCTCTTTGGCTGCTCTGACGCTTGTTCACACATTTTTTTTTTTTTAGCATTAGTCATGAGGAACATGTAACCATTGGTTAGCTTAGTGCTGACACCCCTGATAGGGTCCTCTAGCCTCATTATGTGCAGATTTGCCTTGAGCCTCTGGGTATGCTGGCTCCTCTGCTAGTGTTTGACATTTTGGTTGGACATGTATATCCTTGGCTTGAGGGAAGGAAGCAACACACTCAAATTAGATTACACTGCCAGAGAGTGTTCCATGACAGATGTGATTGTCTGCGTCAGAGCACTCAGCTTGACAGTATTTCTCCATGCTAACTGAGGACTTCCATGGAAAACTTCTTCACCTCTCCCCTTTGAGCTATAGGAAGAACACTGAAGTTCTGGGTAGGCATGAGGCCATTATGAAATCATTAGAAAATCTTTGATCTATGCTCAGTTTGTGAGGGAGGTCAGTTGGATTTTATGGCTAGAAAGTTTTAGATTGAACTGACATGGGATTGAATCATGTTTCAGACATGAGAGAGCTTCAGTATATTTTATTCATTCTTCAATTTTTTTATGATAATAATTAATCTGATAATAGTTCTTTTAACTGATATGCAGAGCAAATTAGTATTTTTTTTTTTTTTTACATGATACAATATTATACAATATTAATATATAAATCATTAGGCTGCAAAAAATTCAGTAATAATAATAATCATTATTCTTGTTATTAGGGGCCAAGCACTGAAACTGCATAGGCACCTATTGCATCCATTGTCCTTTTTCTTCTTCTTCTTCTTCTTCCTCTTCCTCCGCTCTGGAAGTCTATGGCAGCCTATTGAACCTCCTGCAGGAAAGTTATGAAATTTGGCAGACAGACAGAGGACAGTCCAAACTTCACCATAGCAAATTTGGAGTCTCTAACTCAATCGCTTTAGCGTCACCAACTGACCAAATTTGCACTCACATTTATGCTAATAACTTTTGAACAGTAAGGGCTAGAAATAAAATTTTCCCTCTGATTCCTCGGCTCAAGACGATTCGTTTGACGTCGTTTTCTGTCATGAAAAATTTTCTGCCATTTTGAATTTTCTGAAAAACCTACTTTTCCTAACTCTTCTGCTCTGATTATCACTAAATTATTATTATTATTAGGTCAGCCATTTAGATGAAGAAATATTTTTTTAATAAATATAATGGCAGTAAAAAATAACTATAATGATAACAGGTTGCAATATACATGCTGCACATACAAATTCTGCTAATTCAATGCAATGTTTTCGCTATATGACAAATAATGTGTAGATGTTTTTACTGGAAAATAAGACAAAAGTACTGAAAACGATTTTATGCAGTGTTGATCTCAAGTTTTTGTGTTGGTGGGCAGTTGCGACTGTAAAAGTTTTAACTTTTTAATACGCTTTTGGTTTTACATAAAGGTGTTGGTTTTCTGTGTGTGTTTTTGTCAACCTTCTCAGAATGCTTTATTTAAAAAAAAAAAGGTTTTTTGGCATGAGTGTTTTGGTAATGAGGATTGTGTGGGCCAGACACAAGGCGCTAGGCTGCTTACAGTATTTATCTCTGACAGGAAACTTGTTTGTCCTCAACAAATGTCAGAGCTGCCACTCAGAGCTCTTGACTGTTAACATTGTTTTTCACTCCAGCTCATCTGTGCCATTGCTTCATAAAAATCCCTGTTACCTCATCTAGCCTTTCGGATTCTCTGATTAGTTTCTGATGAGGTGCTTATGAAGGGATTTCATTAATTCATTATTTCTTAAAAAGGTGCCAAAAACAAAGTCTCTTTGACGTCTCTAGAGACAGATAGCAAATAGAAAAGCTACTGTAAGCACACGAGCAATCAAAGCAATTAACTCGGTTCGAGCTGTGCCGTAATCTGAAGTCATGAGAAGATGGCACAGATGATTAGCAAGCGCAAAACGTGAGCAGAGAATTACTGAAGCCCAGCAGGCTGACACGGCTCTGATGGTATATAAATTAATATCTCGACACACGGCACGATTGCTGCTCCTCTGTTTGTGGTTCACCCAGAAGTGGGAATTGCAGACTGTTTACTATGCATATAATCACAATCACTGTCACGTCCACTAGCATCAACACTGTAGCATTTCATTGCACATTTGAGTGTTGCAGCAGCTAGGCTATGAAAACAGTATGCTAATGTGAACTGTGTTTTTAGATTCTGACTGCTAAAAGCCACCTGTTAGAATAAAAACAGCCTTTGTTCATCTGCAGAGAGATGTGCGCTTTATTTGAAGCGCACATCTTGAGTGCTATTGAATTCATTTTGGGTCACTGTGATTTTGCCAAGACAACATTCCTATCAAAATACATATTCCTAACCCTACTCCTACCCCTAAACTTCCCATATATTTTCTCTAAAATGAGAGGGAAATGATAGTTGAATAACACTGATGTATAAAGCACCTAACCCTGGTTGTAAGCCTAAACTTGACATAAACTGCAAACCTTTACCTCAAATCTGATTGGTTGATTGGAATATTGATCCAGGTCAATGTTATATATGCCAAGTTATGCTTGGTGAATTCCTGTCTGTCTAGGGATCTGTCTGTCTAGTGGTCTGTGGAGCATTCTGTCTGTCTAGCATTTTGTCGGTATGTTTGTCTACCTGTCTATCTGTCTAGTGTTCTGTGTAGCATTCTGTCTAGCTTTCTTTCTGTCTAGCATTCTATGTATCATGTTCTCTGTCTAGCATTCTGTCTGTATGTCTGTCTAGCGGTCTGTCTGTCTAACATTCTGTCTGTCTAGCATTCTGTCTATATGTTTGTCTAGCAGTCTGTCTGTCTAGTGTTCTGTCTGTACGTCTATCTAGTGTTCTGTCTGTACGTCTGTCTAGTGTTCTGTCTGTACGTCTGTCTAGTGTTCTGTCTGAATGTCTGTCTAGCGGTCTGTTTGTCTAACATTCTGTCTGTCTAGTGGTCTGTCTGTCTTGTGTTCTGTCTGTCTAGTATTCTGTCTGTCTGTCTGTCTAGTGGTCTGTCTGTCTTGTGTTCTGTCTGTCTAGTATTCTGTCTGTCTGTCTGTCTAGTGGTCTGTCTGTCTTGTGTTCTGTCTATCTAGCATTCTGTCTGTACGTCTGTCTAGTGTTCTGTCTGTACGTCTGTCTAGTGTTTTGTCTGTATGTCTGTTTAGTGGTCTGTTTAGCATTCTGTCTGTTTGTCTAGCATTCTTAAATTTAAAAAAGATGGAAACTGTTGAAAGCAAAACGTATGACAAGATTATTTTGCTCCATATATAGTTACTACATCTACCAGCTAACTTGGCCATGTTGACCTGCCAAACCTTTACACCTTGAAAACCTTGGGCGGCAGTGGTTCAGTGGTTCATGTGGGTTGTCTACTAACCGGAAGGTTGGTGGTTCAATCGGTTCCACCTGACCAAGTGTCGAGGTGTCCATGAGCAAGACACCTAACCCCAGCTGGAACAAGCTGGATGGTGCCTTGTATGGCTGACGTTGCTGTCGGTGTATGAATGTGTGTGTGAATGGGTGAATGTGAGGCAAAAATTGTAAAGCGCTTTGGTGGCCATAGGTCTGTGAAAGTGCTATATAAATGCAGTCCATTTGAAAAATACACACTTCCTCTTGAAGTGAAAATAAGTTATCTTGGCCACAGATGCCAGTGTTTTCAGGAGTAAAACCCAGTGCCCTCATTACTGTAGAGAGAAAGACCTACACTGAACTACTTCTGTGAATCTCTTAGTATGATGAATGCTCACCATGAAGTATGGTGTAGATGTGACTCCAGGAAAGCTGTCGCATAAAGGCCCAATGAATTTTCCAATGAGTTAAATTGGCCTGGAGGCCGATGATCTGTCTGTTCACACCTGCTGAAGAATAAAACAAGAGCACTCCAGGATATGAGCATGGAGAAGTGTGTGTGTGTGACAGAGAAATAGAGCGAGTTGTTAGCCTGAGGAAGCGATACATGTTGTGTGCTTTAGGAGCATTATTTGAGATGTGGAGTGTGTCTTTGTGTCTGTGTTTGTGTGGGGTCAGACCATCAGGCTTTCAGCAAGCATGACAGTTCAACCCAGGCGCCGTGGTGCCCCCTTCCTCCCGTCGGCCTCCGACTGTCACTTCAACTTTGTCCAGATTCCCTTTCCCCCCACAAAAATACTCCGGTTTACAAACACTTCCATACGCAATGACACTAGCAGGTCACATACACATTACGTTTAGGTCACACATTTAGGTCACAAGCACATTAGTGTAATATCACAATACAAACACGAGTACACAAAAGCCTGGAGGGAGGTCTTGCTCGGGCCTTTCCCACTGTAGAGGTGACCTTGCCATCCTGAGTGTTTGAAAATATTCTGCAGTGTTTAACGGAACTGTGACAGAGTACGAAGAGACAAACAGTATGTCACAGCATTCCCAACAGCTCCCCTCCAAGTTTCTGTAATGGAACGGACATTTTGCAGCATTAGAATGTAGAATGACAATGAATGTTAATCGTCATGTCTCCATGGAGATTCCATGATTCCATGTGTTTGAAACAGTGTTTGTCCATGAGAACCTTTTACTTTGCTTTCAGTGTAGGAGTGACCCATATTCTACGGACTAGATTGATCATTCATTTGGAGTATTCATTAGGGGATTTGCAGTTTTGCACTGTCGGTATTCTTCTAATGTGCAAGCTGTGTTTGTTCAAATACCTTTGAACAGCATAATAGTTTCTTAAAGGAGTTACATGACCTCTAACATACAGAAATGCATAGCAAATATCCTTTGGCTATTCAGTTTTTTTAATGATTATATATATATATATATATATATATATATATATATATATATATATATATATATATATATATATATATATAATATATATATATATATATATTATATATATATATATATATATATATATATATTAATTAGTGCTGTCAATCAATTAAAAAAAAATGACTACATTAATCACACATTTAAACTGTGATTCATTGCAATCGCAATTAAAAATAGTAAAAAAGTTTTTATATATTTTATAATGTAATAATTTCACAGTTCATCTCCAAATTAAAACAACATAAAGAAACAATCTTTTTGTGAATGAAAGCTAGTATCACTGATTTTAAACATGAATCATAGCTATTCAACATTACAGTGTAATTTATTATTTTATTTTTTTTACATTTATTAGGCTTCAAAAATATAACAACTTTTAATTTAAGTGAATTTGGAACAATCCTCACATAAACCCATAATAAATGTCTTATTTAACTGTGTCCTTCCTACCTATCTAACAAATTGGTAATTGGTAACTTTTCAATTTCTGTATTTTTCCTAATAGTCTGCACTGCATAATTTATTCCTTAAATTAAATATACAGTAATCATTACTAAAACTACAAAAGTTTTTTAATCAAGGGCAGTGTTACTCTTCTGTTACCTTTGTTCTTTCATTATCAGTGACAGACAGTCCCTTTAAGAACTGCTGCTGCATTTTATAAGCATTTTCATGAATAAGAGTGTGATCGTATATTGTAATGCCAAAGGATGACAGAAAAAACAGATGCGTTAATTGCATTAAATATTAATTGCATGCGTTAACATTGACTGCCCTATATATATATATATATATATATATAATATAAAATTGGGAATGGTAAGATTTTTAATGGTTTTAAAAGTCTCTTCTGCTCTGCATATATTTGATTAAAATATTTAAAAAATAAATTAAAAAATAGCAATATTGTGAAATACTGTTACAATTTAAAATTACTGTTTTATATATATTTTAAAATGTAATTTTGTGTTGGCAAACTCCTCAGTGTCACACGATTCTTCAGAAATCATTCTAATATGCTGATTTGCTGCTCAAGAAAGGTTTATTATTATTATCAATGTTATTATAAAATGCATTTTGTCCATAACTCCAGTTATTGTTTATACTAGTAGCCTAAATGTAAAGAAATCACTTGAAGTCAAGTCCATATCACACTAAGAGACAACATTTTGATGATTTGTGGTAATAATTTTTTTTGCAAACACAATACTGACTTTGATGGTTATAAAGTTGGACATACCTCACAAAACAGCTGCACTCGTCTATTTGACAGACTGAATGGAAGTCAACTTCATAACACGCTCCTTACAGCTGAGCAGACATGTGAAAATAGGGAGACAGCCAGGGCAGGTGAGAGAGACAAGAAAGATAAGCAGAGTTCCACAGAAAGAGACAGTTTGAGCTGAAGTATAGAGTCGAGACAAACCCAGAATTTTTACTCTATCCTGTTTTTTTCTCTTTTTCATTTGTTTGTGTTCTTCCTCTTGAGACACTTCCCAAACATTTTAGAATGGAGTACCCCCTGAAGCATCTTCAGTACCCCGTCTCTTCCACTTAGACTGCAGTCACACCTTTTCCATTAAGAGACAATACCCCCTTAAATAGTTTTTTCCAGTGGTTATATTCATCACTTAACTTTGTTGAACTGTTATATAAAGTCAATGTCAAGAACTCACACAGAGATTTTTTTTCAAGAGAGTTTTAGTGTTAATAATGTATTTTTGTTAAAATAATCTTTTTCAAAAGTTTAATAAAAGACCCCCCCCCCCCCCAGTCATTTTCCTGATAACATCATCCATTTGTCATTTTAGTTTATTCTTACGTGCTAAAGTTAAACGTGTGCTGATTTTTTCTAAGATAATAGATGTGGTAGTTCTGTTAATGGCAGTTAAATTGACAATATTATATAATTTAGACTTTTCTTTTTTTAGAAAGCATGAACTATAATTTCTGTTCTGAATCTATATCTAACTTGCATTAACATTCCAACAATGTTCCAACAACTTACACTTTGTAGTGCAGGACATTTCGCTTCCCTATAAAAATTCAAAGTGGTTTATGGGCCCCTTTAATATAGCTGATAATATCATTGGAGGCTTGAAGAGAATGTATATTTCCCTTGAAAGTGAAAGAGGGTGGAATTGTGCGCAGAATGAATTGGAAACCAGAACTTTAGTGCAAGCTTGGCAGAACAGGATCATTTTTATTAAATTTAAGACTTTCATTCTAAGGAAACAGTAAAAGAACAACAATATTTTTAACATTTGAGGGCACTCAGATTAATAGACATGTATAGAGAAGTCACAGATCAAACAAAGTCATGTCTCGTGGACAAAGAACATTAGGGGTTATATAATGTTTTTTAATATTATTATTATTATTATTTCTACAACCAAAAGGGGCCATATTTTTTCTATACTTTTAACTTACTCAGCATAAAAATGCGGACTTGTGCATTACTTGTCTAAATCCATGAGAGCAAGTTGTTTTCTCAATTTAAATGACTTTTTTTGTTGGTGTTATTGCACGAATATAATATATATTTTTTTAAAAACCTAAAATAATGTGTTTGTAAAATACTGGGAATATTTCTTGCATACCGGCTCTTATATGCTGCTTATAATTTCAGAAATGTGTCTTTTAAAAATAATTTTATTTAGTTTTAATGCATCCAGCTCCTCTTTTCAGGAAAGAAACACAATTATATTACAAAGATGTTTTACCGTAACTGCAGCAGGCCTCCAGTCTTTTCATTAAGCTCATATAGGTGATATTTCAGACCTTTAGAGCTCTGATGATAATTAAATTCTGCCATTCAAAGGCTGCAAATAACTTTAGTTTTGTTTAATCCCTGATTCAGATCTGATTTATGACTAGATTAACCATTAAGAAGGCTTTTTTATCATATATGCCTGCTGATAAAGTAATTAATTTATTAATTAATATGTTATCTTTCCACTGTGAGCACAACTAGAAATGGAAATCATATTAAAATTGAGACACTTCATTATGAGTCTAATTGGATAGAGATCACTTCAATATTCCAGACAATTAACCACCTGTTTGTTGTTAAACTGTACCTTTCCCCCCCCCCCAGATCTCTCTCCGGTCGTATAGTTGGAGGTGTGTGGTGGTTCTTCACTCTGATTATCATCTCCTCCTACACAGCCAACCTGGCTGCCTTCCTCACTGTGGAAAGGATGGTGTCCCCCATCGAGAGCGCAGAGGATCTAGCTAAGCAAACAGAGATTGCCTATGGAACTCTGGATGGAGGATCCACCAAAGAGTTCTTCAGGGTAAGAGAAAAAGTATGTTACTATACTCTTACAAAAAATGTGCAAAAATTGTGTTTTTATCAATAGCCTCACACATTGTGCCTTCGCTTTGTACTTTATCTACCAGTAAAAGGGGCATATTAATACTTCAAGGTAACAATATTCACCTCTAAGGTATTACTATGCACCCTTTAGGAGTAGATAAGGTACAAAGATTTGTTCACTAACCTGGTGAGAAGCTTTTGTAGCCCCAAAGGTACAATTTTTGCACATTTTATCCGTACATCGAGAACACAAAAAGTACTTTGCATATTTTAAATTCAAGTTTAGAAACGTGTAAAAAAAGAAGAAGAATGCCTTCCCTATAAGTCTGTGCTTCATGTTGTATATTTTCGTCTTCAGTTCTGAGTGAAACTATAAAGCCAGACTGTTTGTGACAGCTTTGTGAGAAGAAAAGTCAGATGTTATCCAATAATAATCATCACCCGTGCTGTAGCTTTAAAACCTTATTCATGGTCACGTTCAAAAGTTTGGGGTCGCAAAGATTCTGATGTTTTTGAAAGAAGTCTTTTATGTTCACCAGGGCTGCACATATTTGATCAAAAATACAGTAAAAACAGCAATATTGTGAAATATTATTACAATTTTAAAAAATATATTTTATTTTAATATATTTTAAAATGCAGTTTATTCCTCTGATGGAAAAACGGATTATAAAGCCTTTACTGTCACTTTTGATCAATTTAATGCATCCTTGCTGAATAAAAGTATTAAAAGAATCTTTCTTATCCCAAACGTTTGCACCCAAGTGTATTTTTAAATATGGTACAAAACAGCAGTTCTTTTAAACTATTACTTTTGATCAGTTTAATCATCGTGCACACATAAAATATTGAGGCAAACACAGAAATCGGACTTCTTAATCGGACTTCATTCATTATAACCCTCTTCCTCAGAGATCAAAGATCGCAGTATTTGAGAAGATGTGGTCCTACATGAAGTCTGCAGAGCCTTCTGTATTTGTGAAGACGACAGACGAAGGTGTTGTGCGGGTGAGGAAGTCCAAAGGGAAGTATGCTTATCTGCTGGAGTCCACTATGAATGAATACATTGAACAGCGCAAACCATGTGACACCATGAAGGTGGGAGGAAACCTGGACTCAAAGGGCTATGGAGTAGCCACACCTAAAGGATCGGCCCTGAGGTACACCTGAGCCTTATCATGCTTAAAAATGTTTTCTTTTTTGTCAATGATTATGAATCATTAAAAGTCTGAGAGTTTACAATGGAGAGATGTCTGAAGGCATTACAGTATACTTGGAGCTGAAGTGTGCAAGGGTTTCTCAGATAAATGGCTTACTCACAGTTGAAATTACACCAAATACACCAAAAATTGCACACTTCAACCTTAAATTTTAATGTCTATTTTTGAATTTTAAATCATATTTTAAAATTAATGTAATAAAGTAACTACAACTAAAGTTTTATCTTTATCTCTAAACTTTATCTTTGCTGAGAGTTCTGTATGGCCGAGTTTATATTTTTTCAGAGAAGCATCTGCTCTGTAAACTCTCATTTTATGTGTTGACTGAAATTAGTTTTAATTGTCTGTGTTTATGTTCTGTACCATCAACTCTCCTTACAACAAAATCATAATTCCATCATCAAGATTTGTCCATTTTTAATGTTTATGTGTGAATACCATGTTTCATCCTACTTGCATCTCACCACATTGACTAAATGCATTTCAATACTTCTGTTCTTTTATACATGAATCAAAGAACACATCCTTGAGAATAATGAGCCATTTTTAAATGGCTAACTCTGATTTGAATAAGAGCTGTGTGCCTGTTCAGTAGCATTCAACTATAGAAAATACTTCCTAAGAGTTGATTTCAACATCTTGGCTCCATTTAACAATACATACACCGATCAGGCATAAGATTATGACCACTGACAGGTGAAAGTGAAGGGCCAAATTGTGGTTGCTAGACGACTGGGTCAGAGCATCTCCAAAACTGCAGCTCTTGTGGGGTGTTCCCGGTCTGCAGTGGTCAGTATCTATCAAACGTGGTCCAAGGAAGGAACAGAGGTGAACCGGCGGCCAAGGCTCATTGATGCACGTGGGGAGCGAAGGCTGGCCCGTGTGGTCCGATCCATCAAACGAGCTACTGTAGCTCAAATTACTCAAGAAGTTTGTTCCATATGTGGCTGAAAAGCTGGAGACCAGTCAGGGTGCCTATGCTGACCCCTGTCCACCTCTGAAAGTGCCAACTGTGAGCTGGACCACGGAGCAATAGAAGAAGGTGGCCTGGTCTGATGAATCACGTTTTCTTTTACATCACGTGGAGAGCCGCTTACCTGGGGAACTCGTGGCACCAGGATGCACTATGGGAAGAAGGCAAGCCAGCGGAGGCAGTGTGATGCTTTGGGCAAAGTTCTGCTCGGGAACCTTGGGTCGTGCCATTCATGTGGATGTTACTTTGACACGTACCACCTGCCTAAGCATTGTTGCAGACCATGTACAACCTTTCGTGGACCAACACAATATTTGGAAGGTGGTCATAATGTTATGCTTGATTGAAGTACATTACCATTCAAAAGTTTGGGGTTGGAAAGATTTTTGAAATGTTTTTGCCACACTAAGACTACATTTATTTGATCAAAAACACTGTAAAAGCAGTAATATTATTACAATATAAAATAATTGCTTTTTATTTTAATATATATTAAAATGTTGTTTATTCTGTTATGGGAAAACTGAATTTTCAACATCATTACTCCAGTCTTCAGTGCCACATGATCCTTCTGAAATCATTCTGATATGCTGATTTGGTGCTCAACAAACATGTGTGGTTATTATCAATGTTGAAAACAGAAGTGCTGCTTAATATTTTTATGGAAATTGTGATACTCTTTTTCAGGATTCTTTTATAAATAGAAGACAGCAGGTTATTTTTGAACATTTATCCATTTAATGCATCCTATACACCTAAAATATTGCCTGTAATAATTCAAAAAAGATAAGGCAGAGACACATAAAAGGCAGTCTTATGGCGCATAAAGGCCTTTCAAACAGTAACACAAATGTTTCTCTCCTAGAAAACAGAGCAGTCTGCTTTCCAGTCCAGAGCCGATGAACATAATTAGATGTTGACCGTTGCCTTCTGGCATTTTAACCATCTTTCTCTCAAATTCACCTCTCATGTGCTCCGTTTCAGATGTTGAGATGGTCTTACCCATCATCATCCTCTCTGACATCCTTGTTGTCTTGTGTACCCTGCAGATTTCAGATTAATGGTCATGGATGAAGTTTGGCTTTGTTTTAGTCATCCATAAGCACGTCGGCCTCTTTCTCCCCCGTCTCGAGGGGTACAGAAAGAAGTCAGGGATTTTACAGAGAAAGACGCCGCAACATATACGAGAATGGGCCGCATTAAGACCGCTCTGGGTTTGATTGCAGAGTTGGGATTTCCCAAAATATGGAACGTACGGTGTCCTTCAACCACAACCACAGCGTATTAGATTTTCCAGAGCTAATCTACAGTAATATTGACTTAATCTGGGAATCCTCTTACGCAGACCATGCTGTGACAAAGGGCTTAAATCCAGAGCATCGCTAATTCGTCCTGTTTCCTCACCCACAATCCGGGTCTTGCTCAGTAAAATCTCTCATAATTTGGTCACAGTATTTTTTTTTTTTTTTTTTTTTCACTTTTTTACAGTACAACACAAGACAACTAATATTACATCAACAAGCCCAGCAGAGCCAGGCACACAGTCAGATCAGTTTTATGTTCTGTTCACTTCCTCTACGACTTACTAGACTCACTTTTATTTGACACAACCTCTGCCTCGCCGTATCATATCACCAATGCTGACCCAGCTTATTTTATTATCATTTCAAGAAACCCAGTAAACCTGGCAGTGTTAAAACTGAACGAGCAGGGCCTGTTGGACAAATTGAAAAACAAATGGTGGTACGACAAGGGAGAGTGTGGCAGCGGAGGAGGTGATTCCAAGGTCAGCCCCAATATGAGCTATCGAGCGGGTAACCACCACCTTGGGGGGTAACCGGCAACCTCAGTTAACAAACACCTCGGCTGCAGTTGTACACAAATTGAACGTATTCCAACTCAAAGCTTTTTTATTTAATGCGACTGAGATGTTTAAATGATTGACAGCCAATTATAACATTGAGTATCACACTCAAACTTGTGCAAATCCGAGTGTTTTCGATCTCTTGCCGGTTACCCAAAGTGATATAGTAATACACATCTTGCAGTAGGGAGAAAGGTCACAAAAGCTAGATGGAGTATTAATGCATATCACTTTGGCAGTGACAGTTTTCAAATTCTGTGACTGTGCTGTTCTTTCCTTTTTCTGTTTTTATTTTGTTTGTTTTCTTTTCTATTTATATGTAGACATGTAGAACACATCAAAACGTAATTATGGGTGTATGTTTGCTTAAATGCTGAATAACATAAGATAACATGGGTAATGTTATTTATGTTATTTTCCTGGTTGAAGAATCCCCGTAAACCTAGCGGTGTTGAAACTCAATGAGCAAGCCGTCTTAGACAAACTGAAAAACAAATGGTGGTACGATAAAGGGGAGTGTGGAAGCAAGGACTCCGCCAGAAAGGTCAGTTCACTCATTGGTCCTTTCCCTCACTTAGAGATCCAGCTTTAGCGTTTTACTAAAGGCCCTGTCCTCCCTCTCTTAAACACACACCACAGCCAACGCTCTGTCTCCAATCTGCCATTTACCCAGAGACTTGTGCGCACTGTCATCATGTTGCTGTCTGGCCCCTATTACATCCCACATTACAAAATAGATGTGATCCTTGTGGTGTATTTATAGAAATAGGCAACATAGTTTTTTTTTCCTCACTCACTTCAGTGCTTCTGCAAGGGCACTTTGTTCTGCGCTTACAGCATTTCCAAATTATTGAGCTTTTCCTGCTCATTTGGCCACATTCGCTAAGCTTGGTACACATTCATGTGTAAAACTCGAACCTCTTCACTCGCAAAAATGTTTTCACTAATAAATTCATGCACTTAAGGATAAAATCTATTCTTCTATTCTAAGTTCTATTCTATTATACATTATAAATACATAAATATTTTTAATTTAATTATATAGAGTTAATAAACTAAGAATATATATATATATATATTTTTTTTTTTTTTTTAAATATATAAACGTATATCTAATACGTAAACTGTTCTTAGCAGTCACATCTATTTTAAACAATTTTTCAGATATAACACTATTATACTATTTTACTTCAGGAAAGAATATTTCATAAGTATATTAAATAAATTCAGCTCCATTTGTCCAGTGAATTTATACATGAAGCCATAGAAGTAATAAGCAAAGAGATATTCCCACCTTGCAATAATTCTAGAGAAATTTTGTCAATACATGTTAAATGGACAAATCCATTATATAATTATATGAATGCATAAAATTTCAGCAATGAAGATAAACCAATATAATACACTGAGGTGCTCAGTAGTTGCTGTTCGGTACCTTTCCCCCCCATGATATCTAAACTCCTCCTCATGACAACAGCAACACATAAAGCCCAGAGCCAACCATCTATCTCAGCATGAGTAAATGGCAGTCTGGAGAGAAAAGCGTTGCCATGAAATGCCCTCTAACAGGATTGCTCTTCCCCTTTAGAGTCCTTCAGTGCTGTCTTGTCTCTGTCCAAAGACAATGTGCATGCCAATGGATGAGACCTCAATACGGTCGCCAAACAGATGCATGTCATTGACTCCCACCACCCCTGACGTGACGTCTCTGCCACCAGAGGCAGAGAGAGATGCCAAAGGGTCTCAATAATGAACTTTTGGCAAGAGATCTTAAAACAGAAGCCAAGAAATACTATAAACAAGACAAAAAAACTTGGTTTATACCTGCATGGTTTTAAATAATAATGAGGTATAGATATAGTTAAAATGTAAGTAGGGAGATATCTTTTTGATTCATATTTTACTATTAAATTTTTTTTTTAATTATTATTATTCATTTATAATACTTTGTTAAAAATGAAATCCCTATGCTGAGACAGCCAGAAATGACTGAAAGATTGTTTGTTCCAAGCTGATGCATGCGTTTGCATGATTTAGGTAACTTTTTTATTGCTGACTCATTTTATATACTGTGACAGAATAAATAGTTATCATAATATAGACGTATGGCCGAATGTATAAGTATCTAGATTTTGTTGTAGTGTATATTTATATCTTATTGCTGTAAATGTCATGTTGTGTGTTTATTGAATAGCTGTAATAGAAAGAGATCATTTATGTTGCTGTCCATATACAATATCTGTTTGTGTGACAGATCACAGTGCGAGTGTTTGATTGTCGTCTCTGCTCTGCAGGATAAGACCAGCGCTCTGAGCCTCAGTAATGTGGCTGGAGTTTTCTACATTCTGATTGGTGGGCTTGGGCTTGCCATGCTGGTGGCCCTTGTTGAGTTCTGTTACAAATCCAGAATCGAGTCTCGAAGGATGAAGGTGTGTAAAAACCATGATAACCCACCCCATTCAGCATCTACAGCCCACTATAGCGCAATATTTAGATCCGTCCGCATTTAATTATGGGCTTTGCATTTGGCACTTATAATGTTTTATAACTCCTATCGTATGCTGACCTCACTTCCTCTGGGGGATCTGGCAGAGGAACATGTTGGCATTTAGGTGGTAATTGTGGGTGGGTGTAAACATCATACCACCCACTGCACTTCTCTCTAATCCTGGAGCACATTGCTCTCAAATGCTTACAAAATTAAGAAGAATACAGTGACTTATATAGATTTAATTACCCACAAACCCATGTGATGACTCATAATTTGTCCTTCAAAGGGAAATCTGAGAAGTCATTTTTAAGATATGGTTAATGAAACGCACTGCATTGCCTAAATATACTTGTAGCATGTAGAAACGGCAATTTTGGTCACACTTTACAGCTACATTAAGTGGCCTTAACTACTATGTACTAACATAAAATACTGACAAGACTATGGATTTACTGTGTAACTACATGTTGTTCTGAAAATTCCCACATTTACTGCTAATGAGTTTGAGGGATGGTTAGGTTTAGGAGTGGGGTTGGGTTGGGTTAAGGTTAGTATTATGGGGGTTAGGTTTTGGGATAATGGTTGGTTTACTGTAACAGGTAAAGTTAACAGTGGAACTACAAAAGTTATTCAAATTCAAGTACTTTAAATGCAATTACAATGCGCCAACATGTATGTACATAGTAAGTAAATTGTACCAAATGGTTAAAGGGTTAGTTCAGCCAAAAATCAATGTCATTAATTTCTCACCCTCATGTCGTTCCAAACCCAGAAGATTTTCGTTCATCTTCGGAACACAAATGAAGATATTTTTGATGAAATCTGAGAGCCTTCTGTTTCTCCATAGACTGCCTTCACAACTTGAACTTTGACGCTTCAAAAAGTTCATAAAGAGATCGTAAAACTAATCCATATGAATTGAGCGGTTTAGTCCAAATTTTCTGAGAGACTCTATTGCTTTATATGAAGAATAGATTTTAGGCTTGAATTTAGGCTTTTACTCGCATATTGATCAACAAACATGAACAGAAGCTCAACCTATCTTGATTGACGCACAATATCAAACTTCTTCTGGAAGCTCAAACAAGCTGTGTAACACACAAGACTGAATCCCATTGGTTACGCAGCACGCTTCTGTATGTTTTGTTGATTAATAATGACAGAATTTTTTTCATTTTTGTGTGAACTATCCCTTTAAGTAAGGCCATCTAATAAAAAGTGTGATTGCGATTTTAAAATGTATTCGATGTATTGGATTGTCCTGATTCTATGATACTGAAACAGTACATTTGAGTGGGACTTATCAAAATAGACCTAATATGACTTGTTTTCTTCAGTGGAGAACAAAAAAAAAGATATTTAGAAAGATCTCTTTTGTTTGCTCATACAATGACAGACTTTGGGGTCTAGTGTTATTTTGGACCCTACTGACTTTCATTGTATGGACAAAAATAAATGAATTAAAAAAAAAAAAAAAAAAAAGTGTTCTGCAGAAGAAAGAAAGAAAGTTAACAAATATGGAATGACATTGGGTAGAGTACATGATGACAGAATTTTAGTTTTTAATTGTCTCTTTAAGTTTCACACTGCTATGTATTTCACCTTATGTAATGTGTATCTTTTTCCGCTACATGACAATCTTTTTTCTTCATTCTTCAAGTGTTAAGACATTACAATCGCATAACAGCCACATTTAAAATATCACAGCAACAAATCGCTGTTGCTTGCAGGCCAATTAGTCTGCATCAGCCTGAGCAACATAATCCCCAGCAATCCACTGAAGTGTGCTGGATCTAAATCATTTATTCGTCAAGGATGTACAAGCCAACATTCACATCATTAACTCCAGTTTCAAGCCTACAGGGTTTCATTATGTAAAATTGCTACATGAGAGAGTGGCTTCAAGTTAGTGTGGCACTGGTCTCATCATTGCTGCACTTGATGGCTGTTATTTTTCACCATTTCTTATCATGATTCATTGCCTGTACCGACTGAGCAAATCCTCACATCAAATGAAAAATCTTTACGCGTAATTGAGGTCAGAGCTGGTGCGAGCAGTTAGCCGGCTTTAAAACGGCACTCTCTTGCCGTTTCTGCTGTAATGCCTGTGCAATATGCTGTCTGTGTTTCTTTTCTTCTAGCAAATAATTGATGCGGCCATGCTCAGCTCCACACTGACCAGGATGGGCAGCGGAGGTGAGAACGGTCGTGTGATGGCCCATGACTTCCCCAAAGCTGCACAGACTCTGCCATGTATGGGCCAGGCGGCAGCCATGGGCCTCAGCACCACTGGGATGTAAATGGCCATCAGCCTCTCCGAGATCAGGGGACATCAGGAGACCAATGGAAAGAGTGGAGAGGAAGTGAGAGACACTGCAGCGTACAGCTCACCTGCCACTGAAGTACTGCCAAATGGATTCATGGACACACTTTGGGCTCCAAATGAAATTAGATAAGGAGGGAGGAAAATTACTTTTCTATTAACAAGATGTGGTTGTTTATTTCATTTCATTTATTTATTTTTTATTTCTTGGGAACTGCTCCGGTGCAATAAGGAGACTATTCGTGAGGTGTTTTTGTATGAAGCATCATTTTTGAGATTTGCGCTCATTTTCTTTTCTTCTGCCTTAGGACACATCTTTGACACACATCTCTGACTGTAAGAGGAACATTTTTACCCAAAATATTCTTAAACCATAGCTACACATCATTATTTATCATATAGTTCTGGTGGAATGAGTAAGATCTGTGCCACTAGCATCACCAAGAAGAATGGCAAAATAATGACCTCTGTCTGCCTTTGGTCAGACAAACAAATCTCATTACATTCAGGTGGGTTAGGATGCACACTGTATAGTGCTCACTAAATAGTTGCATATTAATATGGGAGAGGAAAAAGTATCTTAAAGGTATAGTTCATCCAAAAATGAAAATTCTGTCATCATTTACTCACCCTTGTGTTGTTCCAAACCTGTATGACTTTCTATTTCTTCTGTGGAAAATAAAAGAAGATAGTTTGAAAAAAAGAAAATCTCTCTTTTCACCCCATGCCGTTTTTTCCCCAATGTTTATGTCTCTGTTCACTATTATTGTTTGGACTAAATTTGAACTATTATCCAAAATATTATTTTATGTTCTACAAAATTAAGCAAGCCATACAGGTTTGGATCATCATGAGGTTGAGTAAATGACAACTTTCATTTACCCTGAGTATACTTCGTTTTTTGTTTGTTTGTTTGTTTGTTTTTATGTACGCTATACTGGGCTACAGCGTGTATTCGCTCAGTCAAAACTCACAGCCTTGGAAAGTAATCTTCAATTGACTCGTACGTTTACACGTACTTGAGCGTTTGACGCATGCGCAGTTTTGAGCAATCGCTCCCCACAAGTTTCAACCCATGTAAACATCTTTTTAAATTCTTTCATGCTATAGTTGGACAAATGAGGGTACTTCCTAACCTCTTTGCACAATCTCTCGTCTATGTAGGCCTCCGTTGTCTCTGTATCTTGCATACGTTCCGGTTTGTTCTATTTCTGCAGTTTTTCTTTGACTACCTTGTGAATTGCCACCCCAGTGCATGGTTGTCACCTTGTGGATAAACTAATTATTGCAACAACAACAAAAAAAAACGGCAGCTGCGCATACAAAGTAAACGTGGCTCCAAAAATCCAGTGGTGCACATACAGTATGCGCGTACTCTTCGAATTCACGTCGCACGCTGTACGCTGACTCTCGCATACGCATAAAAAGTGAACTATACTTTGGGCTTTTGGGTGAACTATCACTCTAACAGTGAGAAAAGTATACATTTTTACCTTTTAAGAAAAAATGATTAATTAAATGAGTGTTTGTTTGATGTCGTCTCATGAAAAACTAGGAAGTGTGCTGCATCAGTGTGTCAGCTTCATTGCACTGTCTACAAATGTCTTCCTTTCCAACCAGTTTGATTGGCAAGCCTCTCTAGGGAAGGTGAGTTCTTCCATAGGTGCGGAGAGGCTGATTACCAGTCCTGTCATTGTTACTGCTGTATCTCACAGTCTCACCCTTCACTTATGAACACTTTGGATCAATCACTGCTTCCCTATCCATGCCGCTCGATAGAGTCTGGGAGTTAAAGACGTCAGAAAGAGAAAAGGGGGTGTAGACTAAGCATGCGGCTCCACTTTTTGTGTTATCGTTCTGCCACTTCCCTTCTGTCTTCCTTTCCTGGTTTACATGACATTTCTCTGCTGAAGTAGCTGATGATATGTATACTACATCATTCCCACGCTGAACGGCTTATGAGGTCAGCTGACACGGTTGTGACAGAATTAACAGATTCAAGGGAAGCATGAGCACCCAGCAGACCATCTGCTTAGAAACTCCAAAACTTCTGTTTGTTATAATTTTGTCATTAGTTGAAATATTGTCAACAACGATTCCATGAAAAGCATTTTATGGAAATCTGCCTAGTAGCTGAGACAGGGACAACAACATGAATTGCTCGTGCTGTGAGATTAATAGCCTGACTCTAACGGTCCATTTGAGAGGAACAAAGTATGCTGGCAACAGCTTGTTTGCTTGTTGTTATTGCCGTTGCTTTATGCTCCAATAAAATGAGCACACATTTGGATTCATAGACATGAAAGAAATGATGTAATTAGTGAAGGATGATACTCAAGCCTATTGCATCTTAAACTGACTTTCTGAATTTTGAGGTGCCACATCAGGCCTTGCGTTTCTCTAACAGACTGGACACACCGATTCAAACTCAGAACAGGACGCGAGATGGATGACATGAACTCTCACGAACCTGATTATCAGATATTATGAATGAGCACGGGTAAAACTGAATGTCAATACTCTAAGCACAAGATCTTCATTCGGCCATTCAGGAGAACTTTCTCTGAGGCTCGGTGGTGAGCTTTTCTTTGTTTTGTATCCATCCTTGATACTTTGCCAGTGGACTTTAAGCAGTCCTCACATTGTCTGTCCTTTTTTTTGTCGATTCTATTTGTACAAAGTAGAGAGAATCAACCATAACACGACGTGGAACATTTGTGCTGACAAAACGGTGCTTTGTGGCCTTTGTTTTCCATTCTATGGGTTATTTGTTTCGTTTATTATATTTTGAATTATTTCTCGTCTTGTATTTAAAGTGAAATTCTGTACTTTAGATGTTTTTTTTTTGTTGGTTTTCACTTCTAGTTTTAAATAGGGCTGTCAATCGATTAAACATTTTAATCGAATGAATCATGATATGCCGATTAATTAATCAAATTAATCGCATACTGTGTGTTTCCATGTTTGCTGAGAAATAAAGAGAATTTTTAATTATAATTGTTTACAAATACAAGATTATTGTGGCATGGCAACATTAACTAGACATTAGTGATTTATATATTGTCAATAAGTCAGTTTATTGTTTCTTTCCATATCATTGAACATATGCACAGTCCATAATTCATTTTGCAATTGTTTTTTCAATTGGGAAACAGAAGATTGCTGTTACTCACTATTTATCATTGTGTTAATTTTATTATTGCTTATTTTAATCACACTAAATTAACCTATTACATTGACAGCCCTAGTTATACAAAAATCTCCTCTTTTTCACATTCACCTCACAAAATACATTTTAAAAACAGCAGCAAGATGTAACGGCAAGAACCAACATGTTGATGAGGAGTATTCAGAAATAAACTTTTCTTACTGAACGCTTTTTGTATTCTATCAAATTTTTTGCTTTTTTATGTGTCTATATTTTCTTTTCTTAAGGGTTAGTTCACCAAAAATGTTATTTCTGTCATTAATTACTCACTCTCGTGTCATTCCAAACCTGTAAGACCTTCGTTCATCTTCGAAACACAAATTAAGATATTTTTGATGAAATCTGAGGGGGTTTTTTTATCTCCCATAGAAAGCAACAAAAGTACCACATTCAAGGTCCAGAAACGTAGTAAAGACATTGTTAAAATAGTCCCTTGTGAGTACATGGTTCAATCTTAAACGGTTAGTTAACCCAAAAATGAAAATTCTGTCATTGATTACTCAACCTCATGTTGATCCAAAAGGTCCATATAGATACTACAGACACTGCAGTGGTTCAACCTTAATGTTATGAAACATCGTTATTTTTTCGTCATTATTTTCTTTCTTTTTTTTTTTTGTTTTTGTTTTTGCGAACAAAAAGTATTCTTGTCGCTTTATAAAATTAACGTTGAACCACTGCAGTCACGTTCACTATTTTAACCATGTCTTTAGCGTCTATAGCATTGTGAAAAAGTATTTGCCCCCTTCCACTTAAAAGTTTTAGATCATCAAACAAATTTAAATATTAGTCAAAGATAACACAAGTAAACACAAAATGAAGTTTTTAAATGAAGGTTGTTATTATTAAGGGGAAACAAAATCCAAACCTTCATGTCCCTGTGTGAAAAAGTGTTTGCCCCACCTGTTAAAACATAACTTAACCGTGGTTTATCACACCTGAGTTCAATTTCTCTAGCCACACCCAGGCCTGATTACTGCCACACCTGTTCTCAATCAAGAAATCACTTGAATAGGACCTGCCTGACAAAGTGAAGTAGACCAAAAGATCTTCAAAAGCTAGACATTATGCAGAGATCCAAAGAAATTCAGGAACAAATGAGAAAGAAAGTAATTGAAATCTATCAGGTTAAAGGTTATAAAGTCATTTCTAAAGCTTTTGGGACTCCAGCGAACCACAATGGCGAAAACTTTCTATGGGAGATTAAAAAAACCCTCTCAGATTTCATCAAAAATATCTTAATTTGTGTTCAGAGGATGAACAAAGGTCTTACAGGTTTGGAACGATATGAGGGTGAGTGATTAATGACAGAAATTAAATATTTGGGTGAACTAACCCTTTAACTAGCTAATGTTTGCATGTGTTTTAAGAATGAATAATACCAGAGTCTACAGGGCCAAGTCATCTACCTCTTATATCTTTCTGCTCAACATCATCAGATGAATTCATGTTCACGACTGAGCTGCTCTGATACAGAACATCTTGTTTGAGCTCTGTTGGCTCTCAGAGTGCTGTATTGATCTCTATAAATGCCACATTTGTTCTCTTCCTTCTGTTTCCCCCCATAGGCCTGGCCTTTCACTCACTTACTTCCAGCTCATGTTCAAGACATAGAAAGTGCCAAAGGCTTTTGTGCATTTGCAAAGTGTTCAGAAATTCAGCATATCTGAACTCTGCTTAATTGTGTGCCTACAGGTATGCATTCATCTCTGAGAGCTGAAGCTGAGAATTTTTGTATGGTTACTGAGGTGCCGAAATTCAAGACCCAGCTTGAGGTGCAGTTCTGTTTGGTGACGTTAAAGGGTTATGAAAATCCTGTTATTAATTACTCACCCTCATGTCATTCCACACCCATAAGATTTTCTTTCATCTTCGGAGCACAAATTAAGATATTTCTGATGAAATCTGAGAGCTTTCTGTCCCTTCATAGACATGCAAGTGAAACTTTGACGCTTCATAAAGAGATTGTAAGCCTAATCCATATGAATTGAGTGGTTTAATCCAAATTTTCTGAAGAGACATGATTGATGCTTGTGAAAAAAAACTTCTTGTGGAAGCTCAAACGTGCTGCGTAACACACAAGAACAAACCTCGTTGGTTCTCACACACAAGCAAACATGCTTGAGCTTCCGTTTAGTCACCTTTTTTATATACATGAACGTTTGACATTACGAAACTTGGATGTGGAAACCTGCTTGGATTTAGATTTGAAAACATTAACCATTTGCTATTTGCACAAAATCTGAAAAGTAGATAAGAAGTTATTAGAATTATTTCTGGAAAACTTGAATTGCACATGATTATTCACACCCTGCTCTCAATCACTCAATCATGTCCTGTCCTCCCCTCAAAATTTCTTAAATACATCAGAATAGAAAAAAATATACAAGTTCCCCAAATGTTCTTTACAAAACACAACAATCCACAGGCACTTACAATGACAGAATAGCATGACACAATCATAAGCAGACACCTCCTCAGATACCATGTGTCTGTACAGGAGTGAGCTTTAACTACGCTATACATTATTTGCATGTACTTACCAAGGAGGTGCATAATGAATGGTCAAGGTTTAGCATGACACAGTTCGCCCCTGCTGGTAGATGTTGTAACCACAAGTAGTGTAATTTGAATGTTTTTTTTTTAAAGTGAAATTCTGAAATGGTGTGTGTAAACAGTCACATTTATTGGGTTCGAGACTCAAGTACAGCCTTTATGGACTTGACGGAGCTTCACACATTATGCTTGCTTTTGCATAACCTTCCTAGTTAGCTAAAACGTGCTTACCTACTTCTGTTGCAGGGTGAATTTAGAATCCCCGAAATTCCCATGGATTTCCTTTTATTATCAAATGAGAAATGTTTAAATCATAAATACCATTTAGGTGGATATGTTTGTGTGACAAGCAGGGCGCAGCGAGAGCCATGAGAGAACTGTGCGAGGCCGTTGGCATGATTGCTGAGGAGCATCTCCTGCGCACTACACCGGTCTCGTGTCTCTCACGGAGGAGCTCCGGAAGCATAAAAGGTGGAGCGACAACAGTTAAGAATGAGAGAGAACCAGGCCTGGATTTTATGTTATGTTTCATTATGTTTATGTGGGTGGCATTTGACCGTGAGGAACTGCCTCCATTTTATGTTAGTTTTGTATTTTTTTATTTTATTATTATTAAATTTAAGTTGGTTTCTCTTTCGCTGGTTCCTGCCTCCTTCCCATATCTACTAACCTCGTTACAGTTTGGAACATGCTTGTCATTGTAAAAAAAAAAAAAATGAATATGTTAGCTGAAAAATCTAGTTGTCAACGTACAACAAAAATAAATTGTATTTTGTCAAAAGACAAAAAGCTTGCGAATGCAGACAGCTCCACGGCAGAAATTTGGTTTGATGAACACATACTGCTGCAGTGAATCACTGTTTGCCAAAAAAGAAGAAATCCTGAGAGATTTGCCCAAAATGATTGATCTCTTGAACTACTTTTGATTTGCTGTTCCATATTTTATGAGTCATATTCTTTTCCTCTTCTTCCTTTCAAATATTACCATTTGTTTTATTTAAAAAAAATATTTTATTAATAAAACATATTTATAATAAATATATATAAATTATTTTATATTACCATTCTACAGGGATAAAAAAAAGCCTGCCAGATATTCATCAAATTCAATTATCATATATTAAACTATTAAAAAGATAGTATTTTTTTATTTTACATATAATACAGTGAGTGTAAACAGCAACATATCATGGTTTTATGGAATTTTAAATGTCCATATTTCAAAGGTCACAACACCAAAGCCAGAGCTGTTTCAAGTCAGACTGATGCCTCGCTCACAACTTCATCCTTCTGTAAGCAAAAACTCATTTTTTTCCCCCTCAGTTCTCCTAAAACAGTTGCCATGCCAACCCATGCAATTCCATGCCTTAACTTGGGAAAGAGCCTCAGTGTTACCAACTTCTGTCCGTAAGCTGTTTTTCACATCATTTATTGCTCCTGCACACATACTCAAACAAACAGATTGCCTTTAAATCATTTGAGCTGTAGATGAAACTAAACACATGATTGCTAATATCAAAGCGTCCAGCTTCAGCATGTTTAGTAATGATCCATCATGAATGTATTGCATTAAAAGATAAAAGACTTGGTTATCTAACTCAAGAGCTGCTTGCAATTCATATGAACAAAAACAAGAGGGGTTTATGCATAATAAAGTCACCTATACAGACATCAGACCTCCAATGGATGACAAGCACACTGAGGTCTGATATCTATGACAATCATAACGACCATAATTTGGCTGGTGCTCTTGGCATTAATGATGTTAATTCATGTTGATTGACATTGCCATCTGACCTGCTAATAATAACTTCATCCAGTGCCGTTCTGTTATTGAAATGCTGTTTACTATACCTATCTGTCCTATAAAAGATAGATGTCATTGGTGCATCTGTCTGTGTGGCTGTATGAATTGTTTTTCAGAGCTTGTGTGGGAGGCTGCAAGCAAGAGTAGTGCTCCGTTTTGAATGATCATGGTAATTAGTGCAACGCACACACTGAACAGGAGCCATCTTGAAAATAGAACACGCACAGACAAATTAAAACAGTGTATTACTATGAGTGACATGTTTTTTCATTCTCTATCTCTGTTTCAGTTGGCTAATCTGACTTTTTATCTTTTCCTGCATGAGGATGAATAGATGGAAAAGGTATGATGGGACAACACCAACAACCGTACAATATCACAGGATTTTGTTGCTTGTTAAAGACAGAAAGGAGAAATAAAATGACAGGTTTATAGGCTCAAGCATCCATCATTTGGGAGTATTGATTTGACAGGTGAAGAATGAAGCTGAACTGTGTTGGCCCTTTTAACCCTAACAGCATAAACAGCTTCATTAGGATTCTAATGAATTCAAAATGTCTTTCAGCACCTTCTTTTATCCATATAATCACACTAAAGTTTCTGTTTAGATGGAGCAGCGGAGCAAAACAAAAATCCTATTCCACCCTGCGTGACCTGTAAAATTGATAGTTGAAAGAAAATCTCTCAACAACAAGCCAACTTTATCACCTGGTTCGACTTCAGATGTTTTCTCTTCGACAGTAGTTGAATAGCAATGTTGAATCTGTGCTTTGTGTCCTTTAGTCTGCAGTGACATCAACTGGCCAATTACAGAATTGACCTGTAATATTTTGTCCCTTTTTCTCTCTCTCTCTCTCTCTCTCTCTCACTTATTTTTCTTTTCCCATTTTGCAGCTGGCAATTTTATATTACCTTCTTTTATTTTATTTTATTTTATAATAAAAGAACCTTAAAAAACACCCTATGAAATTCAGTGGAACATGTATCCAGTGCCCTGGGACTTTTGTGCTGTGAGCACATTTGTTCTTGGTAACCAGTCTCCAGGCAGTCTGCAACAGCCCCAGGTGCTCTGTTTAAACAAAAAATGATTGACACGCCTGAGAACAACAGAGTAACTGCTTACGAATCTTGTTCTAACAGGTCGTGTGACTGAAACGTTGGAGGGACAAAGAGTGCCTAAATTGATTTGCATGTAGTACAACAAACACTGATGCTTCTCAAAGTTCTCCTTTCTCATAAGAGAATCAAGCATTTCGTGATCCTTCTCTAAACAGAATGGAGAACATCGTTGCAAAACAACAACATATCAAATATCACTGAGAGAGATTAAAGTTTAATGAGTTTAGGCCCGGGCAGTGATCAAAATAAGCCAGCTGAACTGTCTTTTAATATACAAACAACACTTAAAGTGACATAAGAATGTCTTTCTTCTTCATCTCTGCTCAAACCCGTTATAAGCCAAACTGGTTCTTCAGCTTTCAGGGAGAAACTTCTCATGTCAGCCAAACACCATCACAGTATCAGGTGTCTGCTGCTCTGAGATTACAGTACAAACAAGGTATTTTATATATATTATATTGTAGGATAAGTAAATACAGGCTAAGAATTCTGATTATAATTCTGATTGATTGAATGAATGCAGACATACTCTCAGTTTAGTAGCATTTATCCTACAATAACAGACCTAGTTCATATTGACGACAAGACGACTCGTGACAAAACATCATGTCCTCCCCCATATCAATATTAATGTCATGTTTAAATAGGAAATTTATCGTGTGTTTGAGTTCCTCTTATTGTATTATAAATAACGTTATAACTGTATTCTTATTGACAACGGCTCGCGCCTTATTACGTGTGTCTGAGTCAACGAGGCGCTGCTCGGGCGTGGCAGTACCTGCTGTGCTCGTGGCCGCGTTTGCGTGCGCGCGCATCTCAGGTGTCGTATCGTCCTCCGCTGCGCGAATAGCGCCGATGTAGAAAGTTTATTCGGGTATATTCAAATAAACCGAGGCGAAATCCAAAGGAAAAAATGTTTATCTCGTAGTTTCTTCTGATACAAAATAATGTTTTGGTTTTAAATGGCTTCATTTCGATAAGTTTTAACCCGTCGTTTAAATACTGAGTGATACAATGCAAGACATACACCTGCCATCCGATTCACTTATCAATGGTAAGAGAGTTTGTTTGCCAACTACCGTCAGTAATATAACTTGAATTGCAAGTAGTTTTGTTCATGTCTTTGTGTGATTGTGTGTCTATTGATTGAGTTCAGTTCGATACATGGTCAAAATTATGTCAGGCCTATTTCAAATTGTTGCACGTTATAATAGTTTGAACTCATCAGTATGTTCTCTTTCGGAAAGGATTTATGAATGACATCATGCTTATTATTAACATATGATAACATTTGCATAAAGGACAAACATTCTGATATCATCCTTTCAATAATGGCAGATGATTGTTGATGCCCGGAGCTTTCGTTGCATTGTTACCTATTAAATACTATGTAAACACCGCCTTTAAAAGGTGCTTTATACATGTAGATGCTTTAGAAATCAGATGATGATTTATATTATCATTATAATTGTTGTTATTAAAGTAGTTGTGTATGTTGTACTATGCTGTGTAGGTGTTGTTAGATTATCAACCTGAATAGAATTCTCTAAACTGTCATTTTACAACCTACTAAAATTGAAATGGGCTAAATACATAACCTACATACATTTTAAAATTTGAAATACAATTGAACAGAATGACAACCTGCAGTGACAAGTTCATTGCCCTTTTTGCCATGCTGTCAATGACATGCTCTTGTTTGATTTAGCTGTTTCATGTCACTAACACACACACACACACATATATATATATATGCATACATCCGTTTCATATTGATTTAACTGTTCCATGTCACTAATGCATTATATATATATTTGTATGTATATATACTGTATTGTGAATAAGCTAATGAATTTAGCCTGTTGTTGCAACATTCAGTTCCTCTTACTTCTTTTGATCAGGTTCAGTAATAAGGATCTTCTGTCCCACATCCGCCTCTGTTTGTGTGTTTGACATAGGTGTTAGCAACACGTCGTATAGTGTGGACAACTCCAATAAAAACTCTACAGTCAACACAGCACTTCACGCCATTGACAAATGGAGCAACTACAACTTCTGGACGGGCTTGTTACTGGCCGTGCTTTCAGCTTTCCTCATCGGTGGAAGTATTATCCTGAAAAAGAAAGCATTGCTGCGTTTGGCCAGAACTGGGGAGACGAGAGCAGGTCAGGTCATTTACATCAGTATTTACATAATACAAAGACTCCATGAAATTCTGACAAAATAAAACCTGTTTGATGTTTATACTTGAGTGTTCAGACTGTGCGACCAGCTATGCGTATGAGGGTATTTGGTGTAATGCTAATTGTTTTGCTTTACTGAATAGCAATTGCGAAATTGTCTCTGTTTGTGTTTAGCTAATAATCACAGAATTACCAGCGGGATTCATGACCTTTAATGAATGTTCTTTAATGTCGGTTTAGCTGAGGGAGGTCATGGATACCTGAAGGACTGGCTGTGGTGGGGAGGGCTTTTGACAAGTAAGTCCAATGCAAAGCAACCATGAATCATTTTCCTTTCATGATTTCTGACAGACTCGGTTAACATCCTGCTTTTTTTTTTTTTTTTTTTTTAAAGTGGGTGGAGGTGAAGCAGCAAACTTCACAGCATACATGTTTGCTCCAGCCACAGTGGTGACCCCTTTAGGAGCTCTCAGTGTTCTTATCAGGTAACGCCCCACCCTGTTTTATTTACTCTCACCAGTAGTTTATTTTACAAGCCTGAGTGAGAGGACCAGTATATTTTGAAATATATATGACTCTAATGGTAAATATCCTGATTCGCAGTATGTGTAATTAACCCTTAAATGCAAGAATGTTTCGCCAATCATTATTACGTATTTGGGTCTTTAGCAACCTGGATCTATAGCTAACACAGATGGATCTCTACCTGTCGCCATCATATAAAACTCTCCTGATTTCAGAGTAACAATCACAGAAGAATAAAATAAAGCATATTTCATTACCTTTTGGAGCTTGGCAGGGTTCGATTTGAGCGGATGTTTTATACCATCATCACTGTCCTCGTCAAAAATATCATTTGAACATCTTCAAAATCAATGTTTTGATTGCTGACAGCTTCTTCACCAAAGCCACCATTTCACATTTTTCTGATGATACTTCCTATTCTTTTGTTTTCTGCCAGCGGTTACTATGAGCGAAACGTCACTTAGTCACTGTGTATCAGACATTGTCACCTTGTGGAGTAATGGTGGATTGCACTTATTCGGTTATCAAAGATTCAATTATTGTTGTGCAGAAAAAACATACTTGCACTGTTACACACCTGGGGTTGATAGTGACCCTATACAATTTTTTACAAAAAATGAATGGGAAAACAGGTATTCTTTGATCATTTTATTCTTTTCTTGTTATATTGTTTATAATGAATTGATTGAGGAATACTAAGAAGGTTGATGTCTAACTTTAAAAAAATGAAAGAGGAGGAGGGTAGTGAATGCATTTAAGAGTTAAATCAAATTTAGCCGAGCCAGGGCCCAGCTGAGACCCCAAGTAACTGTACAGTACTGACACTTCTGGGGTTGTGGTGTTATGAATAATAAATGTAATTTTACTATAATACTAGTTTCATATTTTCAAAACATTGCTTTTAATTTTACAGTTTGTACATTACCAGTAAAAAATATGAATTTTTGTAAGAATTGTTTTTCATTTTTTGAAAGAAGTCTCTTATACTCACCAAGGCTGCATTAATTTGATCAAAAACACAGTAAAACAGAAGTTATTTATTATTACAATATAAAATATATTATAATGTTTTCCATTTGAATATATTTTAAAATGTCATTTATTCGTGTGAAAGCAAAGATGAGTTTTCAGCATCATTACCCCAGGCTTCCGTGTCACATGATGGTCCTTCAGAAATGATTCTAATATGCTGATTTGCTGCCATCCTCAATGCTGGAAACAGTTGTGCTGCCTAACGTGTTTGTGGAATCCGTGACACATTTTCACTAGATATTCAAAGAACATGTCAATTCACTTTGTCAATAACAAACAGTAAATTCACCATGAGATTATGCACTAATCTCCATATTTACCTACTGAAGTCACTAGATCATAGTTGAATTCCTTGAATGTCCTTCTCTCAGTATGAGTGAATTCTGGTAATGACCTTTTGTTTTTCTTTCTGGTGTTTTCTTTGGAACTTAATGGAAAGGTATTAATGTTAATGTTTATTTACTCTCTTCAGTGCAGTGCTGTCCTCCCACTTGTTTGGAGAAACAATGAATCTACTTGGAAAACTTGGCTGCATGCTCAGCATACTGGGAAGCACTATAATGGTTATACATGCACCTGAAGAGGAAGAAGTGACTACGCTTACAGAAATGACAAAGAAACTTCTGGATCCTGGTTAGTGTTACGATACCTTTAGTTACTGAACCGAAAACATGTTGTCATGAATAACAATAGCTTTTTTTTCTGCTTCTCCTGAAGGTTTTCTGGTGTTTGCCAGCATCCTACTGGTTGCCTGTGTGATCCTGATCTTCTACGTCTCTCCTCGCTTCGGTCAATCCAACATAATAGTCTACATCAGCATCTGTTCTCTGCTCGGATCGTTTACTGTGTCCTCGGTCAAGGGCCTCGGCATTGCGATCCGCACCATGTTCTCTGATCTTTCGGTGGCCCGTCACCCTCTCACCTGGATTCTTTTGCTGACCTTAATTGGATCCATCATCATCCAGGTCAACTATCTAAATAAGTCGCTGGACACCTTCAATACGCTCTTGGTGTACCCCATCTACTACGTCTTCTTCACCACCGTGGTCCTGAGCACTTCTGTGATTCTGTTTAAAGAGTGGGGAGCCATGTCAGGAGTAGATGTGGTGGGCACCGTCGGGGGCTTCTTGGTGATCGTGGTCGGGGTGAGCATGCTGCACATCTTCAAAGACTTGAATGTATGTTTTGAAGATCTGAGGAGCAATCTTTGTCAGCCACTAGGACAGGAGAGCCCCTCGAAGAGGGAAGACAAGCACATCCTCATAGAGCACATAGACAGCCTGCCGCCCATGAGAGAAGAAGGGCCCAGAGTCTTCATCATCAGCTGAGATTGTATCAAATATATATGGAAAATGCAATTTAGTAATATCCTCACTGTCTTAAAGGGATAGTTCACCTAAAAATGAAATTTCTGTCATTAATTACCCACTCTCATTGTCGTTCCAAACCCGTAAGACCTTCGTTGAGATCTTCGGAACACAAATTAAGATATTTTTGATGAAATCTGAGAGGTTTTTTTTTATCTTCAATAGAAAGCAATGAAATTACCGCAAAAACAAAACAAAAATAACGACATTATTCAACCATTTTTCCTCTTCCCTCCCTCTCAGTCTCAGTGAATGCAGTTCAGCGCTTCCGTGTTCTACGTCAGAACGCCAGCACAGTATTGGCTGGCTCCTGCGTCAGCATCACACGCATGCGTCACAGTGCTCACGTGAACAGCGTCGCCCAATACCGAGCTGCCGTTCGGACGTAAAAACACAGAAGCTCTGCAGTGCGTTCATTACGTCAGCTGCGAAGGAAACTGACAGAAATAAAGTTGTTATTTTTAGTATTCGCGTCGCCTCTACTACTGTAGTCACGTTGACTATTTTAAAGATGTCTTTTCTACTTCTCGGAACCCTGAATGTGGTAATTTGGTCATCAACAATATCTTAATGTGTGTTCTAAAGATGAACGAAGGTCTTACAGGTGTGGAATGACATGAGGTTGCGTAATTATTGACAGGAATTTCATTTTTGGGTGAACTAACCGTTTAATTGTTCATTTCCTCTGCTGAAGGTTGTTGTACTGTGACGCAGTAGTTTGGGTTGGCTGCTGCTGAGTACAGTGATGACGCAGACATTTTCTTCGAAAATACTATTTTGCTGTTGTGACATGAATGAACTTTAAGCAACTTTGGAAATATTTAAAGATTGAAACGGCATATACAGAAAATGACGCAGTAGAACTTCAAATGTTTCTGCTGAGAACTACCACCTAATTTACAAAACATTTAATCATTTTCGTCTTTTTTTTCTTGGATGCAACTGTGTGGGTAATCTCTCTAGAGAAATATTTGAAAATAGATCAAAATATATTTATTTACATAAATATTTGAATGGAAAAAAAACCAAACCAAAAAAACATTTCATGGGAAAATTATTACTGAATGTTTTGGCTAAATTGATAATGCTTTCTGTTGCTTCTACTATAAAGCAGTATCACATTCAGTGCTTGACTTTCCGTATTATATTTATTCAGATTTGAAAAAAAACATCCTCTGCATTGTGGGTTATTTGAGACTGTGTTGCTAGACAAGTGTTCATGTTAATCGGATCGCTCTAGAGTCAAGAGACAAGTTGACAAAACTGTATTTACCTTTTAAATCATTGACCAGAAAAGCACTGGGTCAAATGACTGTCAACAGAACTGTAGCCTGTGTGACAGTTGGCGTCTGTCTCTCTCAAGTAGCGTTTGGTTTGAACTAAAAAGATCAAAGTCTTTTAGGGTGACGATTTTTAAGTTATAATGTTTTTTAATATTTATTTATTTTAATTTTTTTTAAAAACCTCTACACCCAGTGATCACTGTGAAATGTTTATTACTTACAATGGCTTTTCCCTGAGAAATCCTAGTCAAATGTATAAAAAATACATTTGCATAAAAGGATTTAAAGTGTCTATTCATATTGTGTACTCAGGGAGAAGAACATTAAGAAAAATGTCTAAGAATGTCAAAGAAATGTATTTTAATGAAGTTAAGTATACAGATTTCATATTATTTTCACTTTGTGCTCCAGTATTCATTCACAGTCAAGGCAGTTGTTCCACAAAGACAGATTTCCTACCTAAATATCCCAGAGTTCATTGCAAGACCAACAGATCATAATGCAAAATTGTCTTTCTCAGTTGCACCAGTAGATGGCAAACTCTGCACACCAGTCAGCCCCACATCATCCAGGCATTCAGGTCTCCAAACTGCCTATTACACAGGGTTTTGTCCATGATTGCTTAGTGTTGCTATGATACAGTAATACAGAGACACTTAAAGGGACAGTATACCCAAAAATGAAAATTCTGTCATCATTTACTCACCCTCAAGTTGTTCCAAACCTTAATAAATTTCTTTGTTCTGTTGCACACAAAAGAAGAAATTTTAAAGAATGTCAGTAACCAAACAGTTGATATACCGCATTGACTTCTATGGATGTCAATGGGGCCCATCAACCGTTTTGGTTAATGATATTCATGACATTGAACATGTGTTCAAAAGAAGAAAGAAATTCATACATACATTTTCATCTTTTGAGTGAACTATCTCTTTAAATCCTAAGGGTCATAACACAGTCGGAACTGTCAATCAATTTGAATCAATTCACACATACATTTAAATACTTTCCACAGCTTTACTTTCATTTAATTATAGTTTTCCCAGAATATATGAATATTAACATAAGATACCACTTTAGATTAGACATACACACACACACACACACACACATATATATATATAAAAATAAAAATAGGAAACCAATCGACCCTTGGCAAAGACCCGCCCCCTTTAGTTACTGTTGCTATGTCCGACATGCTCTCTCACGCCACACATCATGTTCTCACACAGTGAAAAATACATCGTAGAGCAAAGAGAACACTGACTTGTGAAACAGTTTCATATTTAATATATCGTAAAAGAGGACACTGACAACACGTCGACAGACAAGACAGAGCAGGTTACATTTGATATGAAACAGTTTCATATTTAAAGTATTGTAATTTTTTAAAGAAGTTTAAACAATAAATACCATATAGTGACTCTTTAATGTGTCGTGAACCAACCACCTCTTTGTACTAGTTCAGAAGGAATGTTGTTTCAACAGCAGAAAGATGTGAGTGCACCAAATATTCAAGTTCAAGTTACTTGAGAACTCTGCTTTGTTGGACTGCTTTGTTGTGCAAAATGGCGGATTCAGGGTTATAATTGGTTAGATTGCCTGTCAATCAAACTGCCGGCGAAGGGTCAATTGGTACTTGTTTAAAAAAGAGCACATTTTTCAATCATTTCACAAAATTAATTTTGTTCCGTTTCAAATTATAAATCAATATATGCACTGTTATTTTATAATATAAAAACATCAAGATTATATCTATAATTAATAACATTTGTCATGAACTTATTGCGTGACAAGGTATGTTTTTCAGACTTTAGAGGACATTGTTCATAAATCATTGTGACAGCAGTTGGCTAAAAAATGACAAAAATGTTAAAGAAAATGTTTGAGATTTTTTATTTCATTTATTTATTTATTTATTTTACAACAATTGTTCTCAGATGCCACTTGGTTTTGGTATTTTGCATCTAATGCAGTGACATTTAAACATTTATGTGACTAAAGTGTCCCAAATGATGTCCAACACGACATTGAGCACAATATCGAGTCACTTTGTAATTCAAATGCCTCAAACCTTTGGCCAGTAAACATGAAATAAGTTATGGCACATACAAACAACAAAGTGTTTTCTGTAAGCCATTCCTCCCAGTTGTGACAGTGTGAGTGAAGTCATTTGATCCAGCTGCAGGACAGAGGCCATTTCATTTATTAGGGACAGCAGTATGACTGTGAGTTTAAATGGCTTCTATTGTTCTATTGTGCTCCCCCACTCACTCACTCACCCACACACACACATACACAGTTCCACTCGCAGTTGACACAACTGCATCACTGCAAGCACAGATGTTTTTCCTTGATTGTGGAATACAGGGAGATGGACACAGAAAGTTCAAGGCAAAGAAATACAACCATCATTCCCTGTTGTCACATTCCCACAGACATATTCATCATCGGCCAATCGGTGTTCAACAAGCAGGTACTGTGACAGATACCACACCTATGACAGGCGCCAGCACGTGGAGAATAGATACAAAGAGCCTTGAGTGTACGGAAGACTCGAGGAAAGACAGGAAGAAAACAGGCGCTGTTTCAAGAATCTGAATGCGATTCATGTGGACTCTCTTGGAAAGGGCACAAAAAGTTTAGATCAGCAAGGAAACAACATAAGAAGGACTCGCCGTCCGAGACACAGAGCAAAGTGTGGACGATGGACGCATGGCTGAATGAAGTGCAGAAGCATCCAGCCCTGTACGTCTTTTTCTGTTCTGTAACCTTCAGGATTCTTCACAGGTTCCTGCAGACTGTCCCCAGCCCCGGCATAGTGGACACAGACCCCTGGAGGACGTGGAAATGGAGGAACCTCTCAGTGTCACTCGTCCACTCACTGCTGACCGGCACCTGGGCCGTCGCCTGGTGAGTCCTTTTAGTTTTCTTTCAAATTGATATGAATTGTGTCACCAAACAGTTTAAAGGCAGTTTATAGCTTCTTTCATTATATATAGTTTGTACTACTAATAACATAAACGTTATTGAATGTTCATATACAGCACTTAACCTTCAGTTACAGATCTTTCAGTTTAGAAACAGGAAAAACTTGCATGACCGGCATGGATTGAGAGAATGAGTGATTGTGTAACTTAAAAGTAATCATAACACCATTACTATTGTCAGAGTATGAATCACTTCTACCCAAGAATTTGAATCAGCAATGGACTTTTTCACTCTTTTTTCTATTCTGTGGTGTCTGTTGTATTTCGATCCTCTGGTTGACATGGTCAACAGCTTGCATGAATCTGTCTGTGTGTCGACAGTGTCATAGAGCATCCTGTGATGGTGCATGAAATCCACTCCACCTACACCCCTTCAGCCTACATGCTAGTCGTCGTCTCATCTGGTCAGTAAACACGTCCTCATATGAGGAACACTTTGCACTAACATACAGTAAAATGCAACACAACGAACCTAGAACTTTGACACAAGTAGTAAGTGAATAAATCATTATCCAACTATTTATCTGATGTTCTCCTGTGTACAAGCATATAGAAAACTCTGTCTTGCCACTGATCTAATGAGAAGATTTGAAGTTGTTCTGCAACTCAGGTCTTTGGAATGATTTTGTAGAAAATTAACACTTAAAAGCTGCAAAAATACTGTATTTAAACTGTGTATATTATATATACTGTACATGTGAGCATGTGAGAATATGTGTGTGTATGTATGTATAAATATCCAGTATTTATAATATTATTTTAAAGTTTTAACTTATACACACACAAATGTGTGCGTGTTTGTATATATATATATATATATATATATATATATATATATATATATATATAAAACATTTCTTATTATTTTAAGTGTTGAAAACAGTTGTGCTGGTTAATATTTTTGTAGAACCTGTGCTTTTTTTTTTTCTAGAATCTTTGGTGAATAGAAGGTTTAAAATAGCAGGTCTTTACTATCACTTGATTGTTTTAATGCAGCCTTGTTGAATTAAAAACTATTCGTTAACCTGACCCCAAACTTTTATTAATCAAGATTATTGTAGTCAAAGAAATGTTGAAAGGACTGAAACCCCAGAGATTAATCTGAGAATCTATAGAAACTGCACCAAACACTGACACCTTTATCACCGATTGTGTGACACTAAACAGTTTCACATACAAAGACTGGAAATCGTAACATTTAACCGTCTTATAATAAAACACTGTTTATTTTAAGGGTTTTGTTTAATTTTAATTTAATTCAGCATTGATCTCCTTCAACAGGGTACTTCATTCAGGATGCTGGCGACATTATTTTTAGTGGATACGCAAAAGCATCTTGGGAGTTTTTACTTCACCATGCCATGGTAAGTCAATACACAGGTTATCATGGAAGGCTGTGGAACATTTTGTTAAAAATGCTAGGCAAAGTCATAAAAAGTCTATTATTTAGACCTGGATAATGTCACAACTTGTTCTGGATGAAAAGCTTGAGATTCAGAACAAAGTTTCTTGAGCAATCCAGTTATTGATTTTGAACACACAGATTATAGTGGGCTCAACCCTAATCCTGAAGCGGGGTGTGTGCACAGCCACAGTGATCATTACACAACATTCCCAGTATACTCGAAGGGAACTTGCCATTTGTACTTTGTACATATATATGATTTATTTTTATTTCTGTGGCAAGGCTTCATCCTGAAAAAAAGAGAAAAAATCCATGCAATTCTAGCAAGTTGAAACAATAATGACAAAACACCTGCCCAGAAAGACACTCATAAGCAACAAAGCAGAGTTCAAAACTCTTGGAAAGTGTTACTCGGTTCTCCCTATTGGTTGGATTGATATATAGCTATATTTGGTTGAAAGGCCCTAAACATTTTCACATACTTGTAAATGTTCATTCACACTAGGGGAATAGAAAACATCTAAAATACACTTTTAGGTGTTTGTTTTATTGCACTTTTTCTATTTGCATCTGTAGACTTCAATAACACTCAATTTTGTTGAAGATTTTATTCCTAAAAACAACACACACACACACACACACATTCTTTTGACAGTATTTTCTGATTTATGGAGTGATAAAAAGAGATATCCAAATATCTCCCATTTAAAATCCTTTGACTAATATGTCACCAATTTAATTTAATTTACATAATGTATATCATTTTGAGCCTGCTTTTATTCAATGTTCAGATTTCTGTTGTGGAAATATATACAGATTAGTGTATATTTAATTATTATATATATATTTAATTACATATTTACCCATTTCAGAAAACATATCATACAAAATGTTCGCAATTGACCCTTCGCTGGCAGTTTGATTGACAGGCGACCTAACCAATCATAACTCCGAATCCGCCATTGAGTGTGTATTGTGTGTACTCACGATTTTCCGCACTGATCGGTTCACGAGCTACAGCGATATGTCACGAGACATTAAAAAATGTTACTATATTTTAAATATGAAAGTGTTTCATATGTCCTCTTTGCTTCGCACCCATGATGTGTGGCGTGAGAGCGCATAGCTTAAAGGGGGTCAATTCTTAATGTAATCAATCAACTGAAGAAATGTGGTGATATCTAACATTATATCCAACATTGGTGTCTTAACTGTGTATCTTTCCCTGTAGGTGATCTGGTGTTTCCTGTACGCCGTGTTCACACATCAGTATGTGGCCGGTGCAGTGGTGGCTTTATTTGTGGAGGTGAACAGTGTGTTCCTGCACGCACGTTTACTGCTCAAACTGGCTAAGGTGGCCCATAACTCTTTCATCTACACTGTTAATAAACTGTTGAATGTGGTGACCTACGTGACCTTCCGGCTTGGAGCACAGTTTTACATCACCTGGTACCTCATACATCACTACTCGACATTGGATCATGCTTTCTACTTCCTGATAACCATGATGCTCATGAACATCATGATTCTCATCTATTTCTACCGCCTCCTTCGAACCGACTTCTTCAACAGGCGTCGTCCTCACAACAGTGTTCCTAAATTTGCTGAGGACTAAACTAACAGATGCTGATGTCTATCAGTCCATAAACCAAAGACTGAATTCAAGTGACTGTTAACAACATTTATGCAAAGGATATCTGTTCTGAACAGATACACCTCACCAGAGACAGTCTGATGCCAATCAGAGACTTTTTAGAATAAAACATCTATTTAGAATTTTTGAAAAAGGGGTTAAAACTTAAACTCAATAAACAACTTTAAACTCAAGAGTCATGGTAGCCAATTGTTTAAGAATCTGTTACAGATGGGTTTTACACTGCAAAAAATGATTTTCTTGGTATTTTTGCCTTGTTTTCCAGCACAAATAATAATGCGTCTCATTCACTAAGCAAGCATGCGTACGCACAAATTTATTCTAAATTTACGAAAAAAACTAGGAACAAGTGAAACCATTCGTAAGCAAAAATTACACCCTGGGTGGCGTTATCAATGCGTTAAGATGACGCTTTTATCCATATTTCATGTTAAATAATTGAAAGGAATGGGGGTTCATTCTCCAAATTCATTAACTTTGAAACACGGTTAAGAAAAATCTGTACCCGCGTGTTGCAAATTAGGGAAGTTCTCATGAAAAATAGAACTAGTCCATGCAATTATTAGTGATGAGACCCATTATCTTATGTAATTTTGCTTTTCTAGTAAATGTATGTTGATTTAAGAATGTTTAGATGTTTATACTGAAAAATAATACTAAGAAAGTAACTTTTGCAGTGCAGTTAATCCAAGTCAAGGGTCATCATAACCTATCCAAAGACATGAAAATATCCTAACAATGTCATTAGTATCACCTTATTTTATTTTTTATATAAAAATGTGTAAAAAATCAAATGTTTTATATTCAGTCACAATTGTGACTGGTGGGATAATATACTGAATTAACATATTGCTGCAGTAATCAAAATTCTTATATGGCATATGTCAATCTAGTTATTAACATGTTTCGTCACATTCTAGGGTTACAATTATACATAATTCCATTATACAACACTTATGAATACTGAGATAAAAAAATTACAAACATCAAAGTATTTCAAAAATGTTACTTTATTGTAACATATATAATAATATTGTTATATTAGTGCAACAAGTATTTGAAACATCAGTACTGTAACTTATTTGTAACGTTTGAACTTTTAATTTATTGCAATATTCCCTGGAACTTTTTCCATTGCAACGCTTTAGTGCAAGTGCAACCTTCCCTAAAAATTGCAATTGGATATTTCATTCTGTATCACTTTTGTTTCCATTAACATATTTACTCATTCCATGACCCCACTCATAAAAACCGAATAACTGTGAATTCATTTATTAATACTAGACACCTTAAAGATAATGTGTACCAAAAATCTTTGTCATATCTTTATGTTAACATACTTTCCTAACCTTTGCTTTGATGCAGCCATCATCTTCTGATGGTACAAACACAAATTAAACTGCTCTGGTCATGTGACAATTTGCACTAACCATGTGAAACTTCACAAATTTAATTGAGAACCTTTATTTTTTCCATATATGCAAGAAATGCACTAAAACACTAGTCAGTATATAAATTAAATATAAATTATATACTTTCTTTACTTTTACCAATAGGATTAAACGGGTTTATCTAAACTGTTAAACAACATTATTTTAATTAGCAATGAATGAATAAACGAAGTATTTTCCCATAACGGTAGCTGCGGGGTAAAGTGTGTCAGATTCGAATACGAAGTAATAGCGATATCAAGCTTTGCACCCAAATGCAGAAATGAATTAAACCAGCTTTATAAATTCCTTCTGAGAGAGCACTGAAGGGGAATTCAACCTTAAAAAATATCAAGTATCTTCCTAAATAAATTATGCATTAGAAACGAAGCTCTCTCAGAAGAGCAAAGTTACCTCAGTCCTGCAGAAATCGCACCATTTCACATTGCCCTGAACACATGGTGGTTGGACTGTTCATTCAGGAAAACGGACATACATTCATTTTTTACACGACAAAAAAATGCTTTACACTAAAACAATACTTAAATGTGCAAATTTATATGTCATCACCAATGCGGAGTATCTTAAAATTATAGTGAAAAAGACGCTGGTGTCTGTGACGTCACAAACTACCTTGTCACCAATCATGTCAACGTACATGCATCTCATTATCAGTGAACTAGCAGTGGAGTCTCGATAAGACAGGTTCTGCTGATATGAAAAATCGATTTATCAATGTTTGATGAATATTATGAAGAACTATATGCCTGTCTCAACCGACATTCTGAGTTTTTTGCGTTTGTAAGGATACTTGTTATAAGGCAGCTGACTGACTCCGAGATGACGAACCGGAACATGGTTTGTGTAACATTTGCAACACACTATTAGCTGTTTGATAGCAGTGACTCCATATAATCATGTCAATTACGGTTAAGTGTCTGATGTTGTAGAGAACGACACCATTGTGATGCGTTCGCCTCAGGTCGAGCGAGTTCATCTCTGGGCTGACGTGAGCGAGTGGAGGCGGGGCTAATTTGCATATTCCTCATTAAATTAGGAAAGAGTGTCCAGTTACATTCAAACTGTTTTAAGGCGTGAAGAAAGTTTCACAAGACAAAACGTTTAAACATGACATTTTGGAGATCACAAGAGTTTTGAAAGGACAAAATTAACTACAGGGTAACTTTAACCTTTCCACATCCTTTATGAATATCTAAAAAAAAAAAAAATTCAACAATAAAAAGTTTGGAATGAGAGTGAATTACATTTTGCAAAAATCATTTGAGGTTGTATTTCAAATTTAATTATTGAACCATTGTCAGACTTTGTGGTCTCAGTTATTTTTGAATAACCTGATGCAAATCACTCATTGATCGTGGTATAACTGGAAAATATTTGGCTTTGTACCTCTCCGAGGAAAACCCAAGGTAAGCCTCTGTCCCACTATTTATTTCCCACCCCTAAAGATGAATCTAAAAACGCTGCCCCACACTCAATGGGCTGAGTCAGGAATTCAGAACCTAACTGGATCGTATGAATGGAATAACAGGAAACAGTTGATGCATGAATCCGTGGTCATGATGCACAAACTTCAATTCTTATGTACAATAATTCTTATATTTAATACATATTAGATGAATGATAATTAGACAATATTAACCTGCTGATGCTCTAGTTGTGATTAATTACACTAAAACAAAGAAAAACCCAAATTAACATTTTAGAGGAATGGCCCTTCTCAAACCATAGAAATTAATTCTAAACTAGTATTTTAACAAGTGTAAACAAATGACGCCACAAGAGCAAAAACAGTTTTTACAAACATTTATTCTTCTGTACATCTGACCAAGAACACTTTAGATGATGCCGATCTGTAAGGAAAAAAGACGACAATCAGCACAGATCAGAGCACAAACATTTCACAAAAATGGCAACAAAGCATCAGTGGTTCCTTTGAATGCATCACGATCATTCAGACAGAATTGTAGTTTACATCATTTGCAAAGATTGAAAATTCCTCAGCAGCCAATTCTAGCTACGTGAAGCCGACAACACATCTACCAGTTTGATACATCTGTGAACATTATTTTACCTTGTTGGCAACATCCAAGGCATCGTAATCTGGTGCAAGACGAACGTACGCCTTCTTTTCACCATCAGGCCTGCAGGGAGCAATAAAGCATTTAGAACACATTTCATCACCTCACAAATTTGACAATACTCTTCCTGTGCATCAGTGGTTCCTTTGAGAACATCATGTTTCAGAGTAATGATTATCTTTACATCATTGCACAGCTTCTCCCACAATGATTATCATTCTAGCAGACCTCATTGGTCAAAAATTGCTTTAAAACAGTGGTTCTCAAACTTTATGACTCAAAGGCCCCATTAGCAACAAGGCTCCCCGATATTAGCCATTTTCCAGTATTTCTGTTGTAATTGACAAAACGGTTTCATTTTTTTTTTTTATCTCTTTAATAGCATTGACATACTAAATGAAGCATCTATATATGTGCTCCCATTAAATTATTGAAGGGGAATTTTACAATTTTATTCATAATAACATATATATATATATAAAAACATTGGTTTTCCATTTTTAGCATTTTCATTCAGAGTTTGATTATTTTATTATATTCATAATTCATTCATTTCAATATTAATTGAGGTCACCTTGGAGCGTCACAGAGGTCCCGAGGTGACACGAGATTGAGAACCACTGCATTGGACATGATGAATAAACTCATTCTACCTGATCAGTGTGTTGACTTTAGCCACATCGATGTCGTACAGTTTCTTGACGGCGTGTTTAATTTGATGCTTGTTAGCTTTGACGTCAACAATGAACACCAGAGTGTTGTTGTCCTCAATCTTCTTCATGGCTGACTCAGTGGTCAGAGGGAACTTGATAATGGCATAATGGTCCAGCCTGGCAGAATGAAAGACATCAATAAGCTCATGCAAGCCCTGCATCGAATTTATGCTTTAGTTCCATCTATATCTCAATATTGAAATGAGGATGCATCAGTGTTTCAAAAAAAATTGTAATCACGTAAGTTCATGCTTTGATCGCAATTCCCATCATTTGCATCCTAAAACATCTGATTTTAAAACTATTTGACTTGTCAACTAACAAAGCAAACAGTTGCACTCTGGACTTGTGGGAGTCACAAAGCACAAAATAGCATGCTGGTCTCACTTGTTTCTGCGTGGAGCGCTCTTCCTAGGGTACTTAGGCTGCCTCCTCAGACGCAGGGTCTTGGGCCGGCGGAAGGTTGGGGTGGTCCTGATCTTCTTCTTCCTCTGGTTGTGGACACCCTTCAGCACAGCCTTCTTGGCTTTAAGGGCCTTGGACTTGGCCTCGGTCTTAGCCGGGACAGCTGTAGAAAGATTTACAAATTGAGGCCATACAATATTGCCAAAGAAGTCTACATGAGACACCATGAATGAGTACAACGTTCAGACCAGCGTTTTCACATAAGCATTTTATTGCGTCATTATAAAATGTAAGGGACTTTTGTCAGTTTAGTTTGTTCATGTATATTAACGCGTACATAATCAGCTCTAAATGATTCAAACTCAAATTTGCTGAAAATTAAAAACGTTATAGTTTTCGAGGCTGTGTGAATGACTCTTTAAATCAGTGAACTAACTGGTAATGAATGAGAAACGGATAGATATTGGTAGCCACGTGTGTGTGTGTGTGTGTACTAGCTAACGATCACAATCTAATGAGGTGTCATTTACTTATATTTGACTCTGTGCAGTCTGAACGGAAAGTAAATAACCAGTTTATACCAACTGGTTAATGGTTTTAGCACGCGGACAGTCTGAGAGAATGACACTGCGAGCGCATGTAGCTCAATTTCGTTAGCTTGCTAACCGCGGATCTGACGGAGGACGTCTCACTTCGACACTTCTTGCATTAAAACAATGTTATTCCACTCAACACGCCCAATAAATACACTAAAGACAAACATAGCTATATCAACTACATTTAAGTAAAGATAAAGATGTGCATAATCAGAATAAACTTCATTTTAAAACTGTAAAATCTTTAAACCTAACGCACCTTCCTTCTTCGCCTTCGGTGCCATGTTGGGAAAGGAAGAACGAGAGGGGTTTCCTTCAGTATATCGCAGGGGTTCACGTTAACAGACAGTCATCGCGAGAAGACCGCTGGGCATTGTAGGTAATGTAGTTAAAATGCGCGCTGTAAATATCGAGCGCAGCAGCCACAGGAGACCGGGGGCGAGAGCACTTATGTTAAGCACAGTTACGCAGTGGTCTTTACTTGTTTATATATTTCGTGCATTTGCCGCAAAACCTAATAGCCTACAAAACAATATTTGCTTCAAAAAATGTGTCGACTAAATAACAACCTAATGCGAATTTACTGTCAAGTCTTAAATGTAGTCTAACGTTTCTTGTAGAATGTGAAAAAAGCCTTCTGCCTTTCGAGGTAAGGTGATTTTTTTATATAAATATTTAACATTACTGTTATGTTTATATTTTACGTTTGTTTCTCCCACTAGTCACAGGACAGGATGGTTCAGTGTTTGTTTTGGTGTGGTCTCTAAAGCTCTCACATGATGAACGCTCTCCCCCCTGTGAAAGGAGACAGGATCATCCGTGAACTCCCTTTGGTAACATTTTTTGTATTTTTAGTTAATTATTAATTTTGTATCAATGCACATCTTTATACTTCTCCCTAGTGTCTTTCTCAGAATTACACCACTGAACACATACATTGTGGATTACTTTGTTGAATAACTGAGTGTAATTCTTAAAGCCAGACTCAACTGGACCAGATTATTATGTAAAAGGCGATCTTTTTGTTTTGTCTTGTTTGAATGTTTTAAAGCCTAACCCTACTAATTTATATTGGTCTATTTATTCAGTACTTCACAAGGGATGCTGCAGTGCACACCAAAGATGGCTTTAATATTACTGTTAGAGAGGCATGTCAAGGACAGAAAACAGGGTAAGGTAACTCTTTTTCTCCATTTCCATTAACCGTATTGTTTTGATATTTTTATTAACATTTATTAAGCCTTTTTCCACACGGGGACCTACAGTGCAAGCAAAACCTCACACACAAACCATGTAGATTGGTTTAGACTGGATATATGATGCAAATGTGAAATGCAATATAAATGAACATTATTTTATTGTAAATATTTTCAGACTGAATGTAGCCAAGGTCATTGTAGTTGGTGATGTAGCAGTTGGGAAGACGTGTTTAATAAATAGGTGAGATGTTAGTTTACTATTCTCAATTCAGATCTCATAGTGCTTTTACTGATACATTTATATTTTACTAAATGAATCCCAGCAGTGTGTAATAAAAAAGTACTGCTTCATTAACTATAATTGTTAATATTCCTGACCTGAAGATTCTGTAAAGACAGTTTTGACAAGACGTACAAGGCGACTATTGGAGTGGATTTTGAGATGGAGAGATTTGAGGTCCTCGGGGTGCCCTTCAGTTTGCAGTTGTGAGTTTTGTGTATTTAATGGGTTTAACAGTCATTCATATGGTTGCATCCTTCGATCGTGGACCTCTTTCTCTTTGCAGGTGGGACACAGCAGGTCAAGAAAGATTTAGATGCATAGCATCCACATACTACAGAGGAGCTCAAGGTAAAAAACAGACTATATTAAAGGGTTAGTTCACCCAAAAACGAAAATTCTGTCATTAATAGCTCACACTGTTGTCGTTCCAAACCCTTAAGACTTTTGTTCATCTTCGGAACACAAATAATGAAATCTGAGAGCTTTCTGTCCTTCCATAGACAGCAATGCAAGGCCTAGAAAGGTAGTAAAGACGACATCATTAAAATAGTCCATGTGACTGCAGTGGTTCAACCTTAATTTTAAAAAGTGATGAGAATACTTTTTGTGCGCAAAACCCTCCCAAAAATAATGACTTTCTTCAACAATTTCTTCTCTTCCTGAGGCTGCTTAATCGAGCCTGCTCATGTCAGCACCGTGACGCATGTCCAAATGCCGGCTCAGCATTGGTCGACGCTGCACACGTGAGCAGCCGGCGTTCTGAGGTAGAACACGGAAGAGCTGCACTCCATTCACTACGTCAACTGTGTAGGAGACTGACATGGAAGAGAAGAATATACATTTGTTATGTTGTTTTGTTTTTGCACACAAAAAGTATTCTCATCGCTTCATAAAATAAAGGTTGTTTTATTTTGTATTTGAACTTCTTTCTTTAGTACCTTTCTGGATCTTAAGAGTGGTAATTAAATTGCTGTCAATTGAGGAGTCAGAGAGAAAGCTTTCGGATTTCATCAAAAATACCTTACTTTATGTTTGGAATGACATGAGGGTGAGTAACTGATGACAGAATTTTCATTTTTGGGTGAACTAAATCTTTAAGGTTGAACCACTGTAGTCGCATGGACTAATTTAACGATGTCTTTATTACCTTTCTGGGCCTTGAAAGTGGTAATTGCTTTCTATATGGGAACTCAAATTTCATTAAAAATATCTTAATTTGTGTTCCGATGACGAACGAAGGTCTTACAGATGAGGAACGACATGAGGGTGAGTAATTAATGACAGAAATGTCATTTTTGGGCAATTGTACAAAAACTATTTGTCTTGTGTTTCCAGCCATCATCGTTGTTTTTGACCTGAGCAATTATAACTCTTTGGATAATGCGAGGTACAGTATGACCACTTCTTTGGTTTGAAACACTTGTCTGAAAAGTCATGAACCATGTCTGTTTTCTCTCACCTGTTTCTGTTTATTCAGAGAGTGGCTTGAAGATGCCATGAGAGACAATGACCCTTCTAGTGTTCTTCTTTTCCTCGTGGGAACCAAGAAGGATCTTAGTGTGAGTTATTAAATTATCACTTTTAAGCCATTTAAAAAGACAATGCCACACTGTGGCACACTGCACATGATGTTGACATAGAAGAGTCCCCTTGACTTTTTTAAGAAAAAATGGATATGGATGCATGAAATTATATTATCCCAAAGTAATCCCAAAAGTATTGGCTTGAGATGACTAGTCTTGGTGAATATTTCTCTCCTATAGCATCCAGATCTGTTGGCCCAAATGGAGCAAGAAGCTGTTAAACTTTCTGAAGAGATCAGAGCAGAATATTGGGCCGTCTCTGCCCTGTCAGGTACAGTAAAGTGTTTAAAGTGATTAATAGACATTTAATAGCAGATGTTTTGAATCAAAGTAGTTGCAAAAGCAGATCAAAATATACTGTGCAGTAATGACAAAATCATTCAGAATTTATGAAAGATTAAAATGTTGAATGTTGATGCCATTCAAAAGTTTGGGGTAAGATTTTGTGTGTTAAATAAATGAATCCTGCTATTCAGCAAGGATGCATTAAATTGGTCAAAAGTGAAAATAAAGACATGTCACAAAAGGTTTGTGTTTCAAATAAATGTCATTCTTTTGAACTTTATTTTCACCAGAGAATGTGGGAAAAAAATGTATAATTGAAAAACTGCATTATATTCCAGCGGAAACTGCCATTATTGACAATAATTATTAATAATTGAGCAGAAAATCAGCATATTAGAATGATTTCTGAAGGATCGTGTGACACTGAAGACTGGAGTAATGATGCTGAAAATTCTGAGTTGCCAAAACAGGAATAAATGACATTTTAAATTATATTAAAAAATACTCATTTCAAATAGTTTTTAATTGTATTATTTCACAATATTGCTGTTTTTGCTGAATTTTTGAGCAAATAAAAGCCGTCTAGGGGAACATACGAGACTTCATTCAAAAATAGTAAACAAATGATTCCAAACTTTTGATGACATTATATGTATTATTTCTGCTGTCCTCCACAGGGGAAAGTGTAAGAGACTTCTTCCTCCGGGTCGCATCACTTACCTTTGAGGCGACCGTATTATCTGAGCTGGAGAGGAACAATTCTAGACAAGCTTGCGATATCGTCAGTAAGTTCTTGTTCAATAAAGTCTAAGTAAAGGGATAGTCAACAAAACATTAAAAGAAGACATTTTGAAGAATGTTAGTCACAAAACAATTTTGGTTCGCATTAACTTCCATGTTTATTGACCATATAATGGATGTCGTTTGGAACCAGCATTCTTCAAAATATGTTCTATTATTTTTCCACAGAAGTGAGAAAGTCATACATGTTTTGGAATGGCATGAAAATGAGTAAATTATGGCAGAACTTTAATTTTTGGGTGAACTATTCCATTAACAAGTTAAACATTCACTCTTTAGGCTCATTTCAAACATTTTATTTCGGTTTTACTTGGGAAATCTTTCAGTATGGTCATACATCAACTTTTCTCACAGTCGCAAATTATTTGTTCACTCCACAGAAATTTCTAATAATAACGAAAGTTTTAAGAAGAAGCAATCAAACTGCTGTCATTGACGGAACGTATGCAACGCTTCAGTGGATCTGATCAAATGGGAACAGAGGTGACCCTTGAATACAAACTTTGTGATGATGTCCCATAATGCCCTGACACAAATCTCTTGGTGAAAGAAGAAAATAATACAAACCAAAGACTTGGCCAGTGAGACAATGAGGGGATCTCAACAATAATCTCCTGAAAGTATTTGCAGATGTATTAATGAATGCCATGAGGTTCCACTTATTTTAATTATTAATCTAGTACTTTTACATTTTCTGCATCCACAGTTACATTTCATGATTATGTGGATACACAGTTTGTCATAGACTCTCAAATAACCAGGATTAAGTGAGTATTATTTTGTCTGTAAGTGTGTTAAGTGTGTTTTTGTTCCAAGCAGTGCCAGAGATGATATATATATATATATATATATATATATAAAATCTAGAATCTTTAAATACTTGATGACATTTAGTCTATCAGTTTTACATTAAATGATGCAAATCCCTGTATTTAAGACAGTCATGACTTCTGCCTTCACATTTCATTTTTATGCTAGAAAACCGTGTTTAGTGGTGTACTTAAGAGGTCACATTAAATGCCCTCCTGGCAGTTCTGAGTGGATTTTAATTTGTAAATGCAGCCCTTGTTTTTCATTGCATCATGAGTTTCTCTGGCTAATATGATACATATGCCAGCACTCATGACCACAGGCTCTGCTGCCGTCTGCTCCGACACGAGATTCCCACTGTGAGCTAAATGGAAGGATTGTTAGACGTAAAATGAAGCATCACTCAAGCAAATCAACAAACTTGTATACATGACTGTATTCTTTTCTGAAAATTGAGAGGCAATAAAGGCTATGAATTTAAGTATGGATTGTGTCAAAAGAAATTTTGAATTGTTGGAATTTTGGTCCACTTGTAGTTTTGCATTACATATGACAGCTTGTAGAATCTGCTCGAGTCTCTTAAGAATCAGAGCCATTCAAATTCCAATGATCGTCACATGGTAAACAGCATAATGCAGCCTCTTTAGCAGTATCTTAAAATCACAGCCGTTTGAAATTAATTATCTAAGGTCTGAAGCTTGAAGACAGAGACTCAAACCTCTTCTTTACTAACGGATATCAGTAGACTTGAGAAACTGACTACTTCAATAAAAACACTTGAATCAGAGGAGTTTAATTTTGACATCTTTATCAAATGAAAAGAAATGAAATGGATATCAGCAATGAAATACACTGAACAGTGAACGGTATAGACACTTTGAGCTCACTTCCTGACCTGAAGGTATAGTGCAGCTTCAGTGCTAAAAGAACACATGATCAGGTCAGAAACACTTCCCAGGATTTGGAAGATTCACTATATGTGTTGGGGGGATGTCTGAAAATATTGTTACAGTATAAGAAGCCTGTTCATAAAGTTCTCTTTGCTTAAATGTCACACTTTCAGTCTATAGTAATACATTGGATTGTACATGAAGGAAAGAAGAGAGTTTAAAACAGCGTGTGTGCCAACACCTTCAGGAAGTCTGACCAGCAAAGATGCATTCACAAACACACAAACAGCCTCCAAACTGAAAAAGCAAAAAACTCAAGAGGTCTCAACACCTTTTAGCGCAATAGTTCAGTTTACTTGTATAAGCAGTGACATCTGATTCTGAACTTCAAAAATGAATAGATAAATGAATGGGTTCAGCAAACCTTAAAAACATCATTCTTCAAAGTTTAGAATTCAAAATATGTTCTGATCGCTGAAATGGTCCACAAAGACATGGCATTTACAGGATCTCTTTTAAAGTCACACTTCATTTTCGAGTAGATAAATCTCCCGAGTGCTTTATTCTTTTACGTAACAGCTCGACAGAACACGGATTTTAAATCATTACAGTGCTCTGGTTCATACTGACACAGGGTTTTATTTCAATGTTTTAAGCCAGATACAAAAAGAAAAGCTCTCTCAGTGGCCCTGAACTAATGATCTTACGTTGAATTGAATACCAGCTCCGATGGGCACATTCATGCAGCGTCTCATGCGTTAAGCCTTTTCCTTTTAAATTTAGTTATAAAACAAACTAATGAAAAAGGGGGTGCATTCTGCACATACTTAAAAAAAGAAAAAGAAAGAAAAAACTTTCGTGACAAACTTTTATTGTAGGTCCATTTCCTATTGGTTTGTCATCACCATATTTCAAGTGTTTGTCTTTGTATCAGTAGCTCTGAATGACTCAAAGAAATACTTCTAGCAGCGGAAGAGAGCAAAAGACGGAGAGTGAGGGATGGGATGTGGATGGATGGGGTTTTATATATGGAGATGTCTGAACACCCCTTCCCTTCTCCTATCGGTCCATCTCGTCCAAGAGGGGAGTGGCGTCTCCGGCGATGGACATGGGCGTGCTTTCGATCATGGGGCTGGGCGAAGGTCGGGGCGTCATGCGGGGTGTCTTTTGCTTCCGGCGCTCTGCTTCTTTCTCCTGCAGCCATTGTTCAGCCATCTTACCCCAATCCACAGCAGTGTGGGAACTTGTCCTGCAGGGAACGCATATAGAGTTTTAGTACTTATTAGACCATAATAATATAAACCAGCCAAAATTAAAACAATATAAAGCCGAAATTCAATCTGTTCGTCATTAACAGCGATCGCGTCTCTTCAGAACATTTGGACAAAACCTCTCAAGTCATATGGATTAGTTTTAATGGATTGCTTCCCTTATGAACTTTCTGAAGCATCAAAGAAATCAGTAGTGGCACTCACTTGGGCTGTGGCGTCCGCACTCTCGATGATGAGGATGATGATGATGGAGTGGAGGACGAATGCTGATGGTGTCCGTGTGAGGACTGCGGTGTGCTGCTGGGATACTGGGGCGTGGTCATGGTCTGCTGCTGGCCAGGTGTGGTGTACGAGTAGCTGGGCGTCATCATAGGTGTGGCCATTGGCTGCTGGGGCGTTGCGAATACCTTGAAAATGTGGAAAGGCAAGGAAAGAATATTTAATATTAGCGAGATCCGTTTTGATTCGGTAGGATAAAGAGGCAAATAAGTGAAGGTCTCGTACGTGATAAGCGCTGCTGCTGCTGCCGCCTCCTCCTGCACTGCTGCCACCACTGTAACCATACTGACTGGAGGCCCACTGGGCCGGCGTTGTGTTGGGGTTCTGGCCCTGCCCTGTAACCGCTGCTATGGCGTTGAACATCTGGGATGTCATGTTTCGTGGGAGAGCGTTGACGGCTCGAGTCAAGTCTGAGAGAGAGGGGAAAGGTTGCGTTTTAAAATACATTTAAGAGGAGAACCATCTGAAGAAAACCTGTTGTTTTCAGGGGAGATGTCAGCATGTCTAACGTACCCGCAATGTTAATGTTGGCAGGTGTAGCGTTCACTGATGCTGGTGTTCGCGTTCTGCTGCTGGTTGGTGTGACACCTTTAGAGAGATAACAACACAGCATTAAAAGGAATACAATTATGCTAGGCCAGAAATGGGGTTCAGATGGAGACTACTAACCTGGCACAGGATCCTGGTAGTGGTCCTTGAACCAGCGGAAGAGACCATTGACTGTAGGGAATATCTGAGACCGATACCTAAAGCCATCTGGAGTGATGGTTACATATTCTATCCTACAAAACAAAAGACCAAAAGCAAAACATTTTATATATATATATAAAATATATAAAAGCATGTGTTCTAGTGCCCTGTTCTGGTTGGGTAGTGAGCGTTACCTCGGCTTCCCTCTAGGCTGGTAACCCAGGAGAAATTTGCCTGGTAAGTCTCTACAAGCCGAAACGAAGTAGGGGATGAATGTCGGCTTCTCTTTCTTGGACCTTATAAGAAGCTCCTCCATTTTCTGTACAAAGGCAACCATGGATAAATGCACAACTCCTAATGTACAATTTACAGAGGCCATTTGAACTCTAACACAGAATATAAATCAAGATGGAGAACAGGAAAATGGTAGACCCTCAGAATTATAACATACCTTCCTATCACCCCCATGGCACTCATGGAAGTACTTGTGGCCGAGCAGATCTCTCGCAAACGCTGCCATGGGCTGAACATATCTGGCTGTGATTTCATCCAGATCCTCAAATTCCTGCAGACAACCACGACTACTGTTAGAATTCAGATATACTGTATGAGAGAGTGCGCTTCTCCACTATCGTTCCGAAGTTTGGGGTCAAGATTTTTATTTATTCATTTATTTATTAATATTTTTAAAATTAACTTTCATTTAGCAAGGATGCATTAAAATGATCAAAAGTGCCAGTAATGACATTTTTTAATATTAAAAAAAATTATTACAGGTTTTCTGGTCTTCTGAACTTTCAATTGATCAAATTCTGAAAAATAAAAATGTATTACAGTTTTCACAAAAATAATAATAAACTGTGACTTGATCAATAAATAGCATATTAGAATGATTTCGGAAGGATCACGTGACACTGAAGACTTAAGAATTAATTAATTAATTTTTAAAATATATTCAAAACACAGATTTCAAATTGTAATAATATTTGACAATACGACTATATTTTTGATCAAATAAAAGCAGTGTTGATGGGCATAAGAGACTTTTTAAAAACATTAAAAATTAAAAAAAAGATTTCTTACTGACCCCAAACCTTTTGTGCGCATGTGCGCCATGTAGCAACAGCTTACCTCATTGTTGATCCAGAGAGTATGTCCAAGGCTGAAGGCATTCTCTTTGCCCTCCTCACGCACATCCACATGCTGATAGATCCCATCAGCCACCTTCCACGTGACCGTCAGGTGGTTCTCCCCTTTACTGCTGGGTCGAATAACTACGTCACCCTGGTCCATGGATTCCATCATCTTCTCCGCTTGTTTGAAGTTGATGTTGTGGAAGGATGGGTGAGCGATCACACGCTTAATGTAAGCTAGAGAAAGAAAACGACAGTCATACCTGCATCATTTCAAAAGATGGTAAACACTCTCAAAAAGAGATTTGGTCAATACTGACTGGTTCTCTGCTGTTTCTTCTTATGCTCCTCTTCCTGTTTAACATCATCTGTCTCAGCATCAAAGTCATAGTATGTGTCTTTGGGAAGCTTCCATTCGTTGTTCTTGTCACTCAGATCAGATGTTCTACAAGTGAGGTCCACATTGAACTTCTCAATGTCAATCTTCATGATGCGGCAGTGCACCGTCATGCCAACCTAACAGTGGAGATTCAGGCATAAGAGTGTCAAAAGGAGATTGGCTTGTTTTTTTCCATAACTTTTGTAAGGCGACATATTTGACATATATAAATGACAGATAACGTAAAGAAAAGACATAAGATATTAGCTCACCTTGACCCTCTCCTCAGGGTGCTTGACCACCTTGTCACTAAGAAACTTGGTTGGGATAAAGCCCATGACGGCGTTATCTAACCTGGTTCTCACACCGATGGCTTGACCAGGACAGGAGCCGCTGTCAAAGTGATTCCACACCTGAGAAAAACAACAACATCATCATCATGACAAGCATTTTGCTGATGTTGAAAAGCTAAAACTTGCACAATCTCATTCCTTTGAAAGTTTACAGAAAATATTCCCACCTCACTGAGCTCAGGAAAGTTGTCCTGCTGGCAAAAAGGACACTGCCAGAGTCCCGTCTCATCATTACGAATGGCCTGGTCGTAACTCTCTCGCCCTGTGGCCTTCTGTGAGCGATGCCAGTCACCACACAGGTGATGAGTTTACCTATATGTGCACAGAGATTGACAAAAATATTTCCAACTGTATCAAGACCGAGCATCTCTAAAATATGTAAATCTGTAGGTTTATAATTATAGATTACCCTATGATCCTTTATAATATCTAAAAACATTCAGGTAGTACTTACCAATGTAGAAGGTCTCAGGCGTCTCCTTGGTGAGCATGTTAAAGACCTCCTCAGTGTTGGGAGGCCTGTAAGGGGCTCTCAAATCTTTATATCTACAGCTGAGCTCCGCTCGGATGTCATACAGTGTAATTCCCTTATTGCCATAACCCTGAAAGAAAGAAAAACAACAAAAAAAAACATGGTTACAGGAAAACTGCCTATTTCAGTTAAGCGCATGGTTGAACGGCTTATGCTGTATTCCTAGATTGTCGCTTTGGATAAATGTGTTCACTAACATTAACATAAGCGTACTAGACAAAATTAAGAACAAAACAAAGCTCACCTGTCTCTCCAGCTCTTCAGCAAAGGCATCCAGATCCAGGTCCTTCAGTCTCTCTGGGTTCTCAAGGATCTCCTCTAGTGCTCCAGCTGGGTTGGCATCTTCTGCCGACTCGTCGTACTCTAGAGCATCCACTGCCATTTTACGCGCCCACTCATATGTTTCAGGGTGCACTCGGGAACCATCCAGAACCTCAATGTAAGAGTCAGTGCTGCAGAGTGAAAGACGACATTACTTATTCTGAAAGCAAAGTGATTAAGAGTGAGCTGGAGGTCATTCTCTCTCTCTCTCTCTCTCTCTCACACACACACACACACACAAACAAACAAACAAACACTACATTTTGCATCTTACCTGTCTCCAAGAGAGGCGGTGTCAATCTTGATAAAGCCAGCGCAGTTAATAAAGACTTTGGGACCCATATGGCACATGGTGACCAACTGGGTCCGGTTCTCTAACCTAGTGTTGTTCTGTTTAAGAATCTGAGGAACATTGGGAAGGTGCAGAAGATGTTTTCAACATTGTGTGATTTAGTTCTACCAAAATATCTTAACCCATTATCTAGACAAATAGAGAACATTTTTAAAGGTGGAAAAACAGAATGATCATCAAAAGTGAAAATACAGATTTTTGGAGAATGTCTCACCTTGAGCAGGTGGGAGCCTTTTCTAGGTCCGAGGCCACAGATGTACTGGACCAGGCTCTGAGTGTAAGGGTGAGCGATGGCACGGTTCACATCCACACCAACTTCGTTCACCCGGTTTATAAACTCACAGTAGAGAGCGCCCAGAAGCTCCTCTTTCACTACATGCTCCTGAGTAATATTTGAATGATAATACATGAGAATTGATCAGAGGACATGATCAATCAGAGGTAGTTAAGAATCTGCTCAACACTTGTGTCTTGGTATTGAAATCCGTACTTTTGAAAACCCTAGTGTGCAATGGACAATTGATTACGCCGATGAGTTGCTCCAACCCTAGTTTTAAAACATAAATGGCAGAAGTCGTAAGACTAAAAAATGTGCTGGTACCTGCAAGGGATGCAGTTTCAAACACAGAATGTCATCATCAGTGCTGCAGACTTGGGCAAATTCCACTAGGGGGTCCTGAATTTTCCGAGCCACAGACACAGCTTGGCGAAGCAGAGGTGGGTAGTCTCTGAAATCCGCCTGTGAGAGGAGCAGTATGTGAAAGAAACATTAGGAAAGGTGTTGGAAATATTGTAAAATTTGTTGTTACCTCACTGCACTGACCTCAGACTTCTTGCTGTTCATATAAAGCACAGCCAGCTCATTGTCCACCAGCTCCACTCCCACAGCAGGCAAAGAGGAGTCCTGCTCCAGCTCACTGATGGTGCGCTTGATGTCCTCCATCACCATATGAGCATCACTAAACACATCCAGATACAGGATTAACATGTGGCTCAATAAAAGTTTAAACCATATGGCATTTTTAGAAAAAAAAGGAGCATCAATAAACACACCGATTTTCCCCAGCAACTGCAACAACATGTGGCTTCTTACTAAGGAGGAATTTCTTGAGGTTTTCAATGTCTTGAAGCTATGGAGACACAACATATGTTTTAGAAGCCAACTGAAACTAACAAACAGCTCAATAGTAAAGGCAGGGCGTCTGTTTCTTTACCTTTTTCTCTCTTTCATCCTCTCTCCACGCATTTCTTCTCTTCAGGAAATAAGGTAGCCGGAGGAAGTCCACAACCTCTCCTTCACCATTGATGAGGGAACAGAAAACTGGTGTGTCTCTATTGAAACACAAGAAAACAGTCTCAGATACCATTCAAAAGTATAAAAGGACTGATAAAAATTCCGGCCAATTAACTGATAAATAGTGGTTATTCTATTAAAAAACAAAATTGTAAGTGTAAAATTATTTAGGGATGAATTCATAATAACAGTGTTTGATAATTCCTTAACAGGAGCGATGAAAAACTATAACGACATGTAGGATAAACGGCAGGACAACCAAAGAATGCAATCACATAACGTAAAAATAAAGTAAAGAATTTTGATTCACTTTAAGTCTGAATTAGAGAAACTAAATGCACATTAAATTCACAATATTTGACAATAACCGATAATGCATCCCTATTCAATTTCAAGTGAAATTTTCTCTCACTCAGTACAAATACATTACCTGCCGGAAGCAAAGGCCACCCCAAGTACACGAATACCCTTTCCTTGTGACTCATCCATAAGGTCATCGTCCTCCTCTACCTGCTGATCAGGCCGATAAGGAGCCACCTTCAGGCAGTTATACAGCTTCTTGCAACAAGACTGCACCACAGACACAAGAAACAAATCAATTTGTTTTATACCGCAATTTGGTACATTAACTGCTGGGTAGCTTTTAAAGGAAATGCATGCAATCAATGTGGCACCTTAACAATATTCTCCTTGGCTTCAGCGATGAGCTTATTTTTTAGTTCCTTGGCCATCTGTGGATACAAGAACTGCTGAAGAGAACGTTCAATGGCAAGTGTCCTCTGCTTGTTCCATTCTTGCACCTGGTGACTGAACTCATCCCTGTAGTAGAACTGCTTAATCTCATCAAAGTATGTCTGATCACCATACCTGTAAAGATGACAAACAACACTGCTCCGTACCTCTTGTATATAATCCTTAACTTTTGTTTCTTGATACTGAATTCAGGTTTTTAATCAAGCTAAAAATTCTCAGGACACATCTATACCCTTTGACTCCCACAAGGTCAATGCAGATGTCTATGGCGAGCAGGCCTTCCTCCTCAGCCAGGCACATCTTCAAGAACTGATCTCCACTGAGTTCTTTCACAGGCTTGTTCTTCAGGTACTTGAAGGAATAAGCATAGTGCGCCTCATCCACATCCTGAGAAACATGACAGACATTAGCTGATGTGGAATTACTGACAAAAGAGCAAACAATGCAGTCACTAGCACATAAGTTCATTCTGGGATTAAATAGAAGTTCACTACACTAACTAATGCAAAACCAATGCCTATATGCATCTACAGAATTCATTCTAGCTAAAACTCTAACACAACAGAACTCTGCTGGGATGGGAAAGTTGCTATTCTGCCAATACCCTTTCCTTGACGAATATGGTTAAGCAAAAAAAAAAAAAAAGTAGAAGATAAACAAAAATACAACAGTTAATAAAATGATGATACAATACTGACATTCATACATAATAGTAGTAAAAGTACCAACCTTCTTTCCCTTCTTAGTTGGCTTGATGTTAATCTTGGCCCTCTCCTGGAAGGTCTGTCTGAGCACGTGCCTGACCAGAGGTTCACGGGCAATCTGCATGGCTACCATGTAGCGAGCGCCTTCCAGAACAGTCTCCGGGGTGTTAAATTGACTATGAAAACATGAATAAATGTATGATTTATGAAAAAATATGCAAATTGCTTACTTTTTCGGTAAGCAGTGGGTAACAGACTTGATTACAGAACAATTTTTAATAAGATACAATTTCAATTTTGCATTGATCCATTACCTGCACACATAATCCTTGGCCAGCTCCAAAGGCTCTGCAGGGAACTGCTCGGTTTCATGCCTCTGATAACTGTCTCGCAAGTTTTCTCCAAACTGCTCTGGGGTCAGACCAAACTTCTTGGCTAGACCATCTAATACAAATAAAAGTGTGAATGAATTCATAACTTTCAAAGTTACATTATAATTATATAATATGCACATAATTATATAAAAAGAAAAATAATACTATTAAGACTTTTTTCCACTTTACATAATCCTATCATATTATATAACATATAGGCCTCTTTTTTTTGGTTGATCAGATCACAAGTGGACAAGGGAGACACATTCTCGTTTACACCTGGTTTTATAATCAGTCTCTCGTCCACTTTCTTCGAGGGTAGGGTCAATGGGCAGGTAAATGTATTGGCTTTTTCAGATCTTTCGATATAATGGATGAAACAAACAAGCAATTTATATATGCCAGGAGATGGAAAAAAAAAAATAAGTTTCTGTTCTGACAGTCACAAGACCATGGCGAATGCGGTGAGTGCATGTTAGAAATCAGGAACGGCGAAAGAACATTGTGATTGGTTGGTTTTGTGTTTTCAAACCAAACTTGGGTCTTCAGCCAACAAAGTTTAAATTCCATCTGGCTAGAGCGTTTCTCATAATGTCTTTTGTGGCTGTTTGAATGTCGAAAGGGGACAAGCTCTAAATGTTTTACACCCCGTTTACACCTATATTTAGCATCGTCCCCTTGTGATCCAATCAACCAAAATGCACATTAAGACCAGGTGTAAACAGGGCCATTAAATGTGTTGCTAAACATTTATGTTAGAAAATAAAAAAAATGTTAAAATTTAACCTTTTTGCAGTGGGTCTGGGAAAATGTTTTCCCCCCTTCAAAAATGTTTATATATTGTTGAGTCTTATTTATATTTGCAGGATGTACACACCAAGGCCTGCACTCTGGCAGATGCTGTACATATCTCTGCGGGAGGCTTGTTTCAGATCTGGCCCCTTCTGCTCCTCTTCTTCCTCTTCCTCCTCCACTTCTGCTTCTTCCCCTAGCAGAACAACAACAAAAAAGTGTTAGTTTAATGCATGGCTGAATATCATGATTGGCTCAATTCAATGAAAACAGGGCTATACCATCTTCCTCTGACACTTCCTTGATCTTCTTCAATTTTTTTTTGCTGGCCTTGGTTGCATTTTGCATCTTAGGAATATCTCGGCCATAGTAGAGCAGGAAGTGGTTGTAGACGTCTCCCAGCTCATCAAGAGACTGGACATCTTTTAGTCTGTCAAAACAGAAAGAACAAGTGATTGCTGTGGACAGCGTAATACCTTAGAAAGCTTGTTAGGTTGGTATTCATACCTCTCCATATCAGCAGTGTCTAGGGGACGAGTCGAGTCGGCCAGTGGCTTGTCAGGGTCAGCTGAAATCTGCTCAAATTGATAAGACTGCATTCGCTGGAATAGACGTGTCAGATTCTGCTTTCTGGTCTTTAGCTGGGTCCACTGAGGAGGACAGCATAAACGGCCACATTTAACTGACAAATTCAAACAAAAAGCAGCAACCACAATGCATTCTGAGAACATTATGATTGTGCCTTTACCTTCTCATCCCACTGCCACACCTTCCACAGATCATTAATGTTCAGCTCTGGTTCCACATACTCCTTCCTATAGAATGCAATAAAGGGAACCTGTAGGACAGAAGAGAGAAGAGACAAGTTAATATCTGATGATCTGACTATCAAATAAGCATAAAGGCTGTGACACACCAAGCCAACGTCAAAGAACTAGCGGTGACGAAAGCCGACGGTGTCGCTCTTTGCGTCAGCCGTGTCTAGAACAACCAAAAGGTCTGTGTGCGCGTGTAAGGAACAGCTATATCAGCGGGCATCAATAGTGTATATTTGTCTTGGTTTTTCTTTTTGAATGACTAGGACTGCAGACATGCAAACCATAAACAAAGCAGCACTTGCTCACCATTTTGTATATCAATCATTTCATTTTTTTCATTGCAGGTGGCTCATGTTAAGAAAATATTTGCGTATTGGAATGCTCAGGTGTGATGATGGGGAAAAAAAACAAAACAAAACAAAACAGCCTTTTGTTGTTGCCGTTCTTGACTTCTTTGCTTGCTTTGAACACTGACGGCTGATGCTGATTCAACATGCTTAAGGGCAAACTGCCCCAAGCGTGCCACACAAACTGCAAAAATTAGCCCAACAGATATTCACAGACAGCCGACCGTAGGCTTGGTGTGTTATGGCCCTAATACACAGCCCCACCCATGACTATACCTCAAAGTGTTGATTCCTCATAAAGTTCAGGGCTTCTTTGATTTTAGCAATAGTACTGGGGCCCTTTCTGCTGAAATTAGTGGTTGTCCCACGATCCAGGTAGTCTGTGCTCTCCTATCGAGTAAACCAAAACAAAATAAGCATAGAAGTTAGCTTAGCGCTATGTTATAAACATCATGATATACAAACATTTAGTTCCTACCTGCATAGAGATGGTTGGTGTAGAGAAAGCATTCCTGTAAATCCATTCAGCTTCTTCCTCCAGCTCATCATCCTCAGCAGGCTTTACGGGGATAGTCCTCAACTGCATATGACAAGAGGATATGAAAAATCCTCATTGCAAGCCATTAAAGGGGAAACTCATATACACATAGCCTAACGCTGATCCTCACCTGGAATCTTTCTGGCATGTCTGTAGAGCGGATCTCATTGTCCTGATCGGTCATGTGGCTGCTCTCCAGCTCACTGGGCTCATAGATTTCAAAGATGCTGCGACGGCCAACTCTTCTCTTGGTCTGCTTTTTCGGTCGATCCCATGACTCATCATCTTGATCCTCCTCTTCCTCTTCCGCATGATCATACGCCTCAGTGTCGAACTCAGCAAAGTCAAAATCACCCCCGAAAATCTCTTGAGCTTCTTGCAAAGCACTGGAATGTCAGAAAAGAGAACAACACAAGGGATAAGAAAGTCATCAGGTTGAAGGCCATGTGAATCAGGTATCTAGTTCATAATACTGTAAGGTTTGATTTTCCTGCTAAGATAAAGCTGAAATCAGGCATCCTGCAATAAAGCAATAAAACTCATCTGGAGAGAAGACTTCAAAGGAATAGGACAACGCCTTGCCCCCCAACTGTCCTCCCTCAGCTATGTGACCAGCCCCCCCTCTCCCCTCTCCTTTCTCCCCCTGATCCAAATCACTGAAGTTCTCCAAGGATGCATATGTACTATGTATTATGTATCTTGTGAATCTATTATTTTCCAATTTCATGTTTGGTATCATTTTAAATGTCTCAGTGCGATTGATAAAATGGTCTCAGTTTCACAGCAGTCACTAGTATTATGAGAAAGTTTGAAAACTTAGGAGAATTCTGTTCTCTTCAAGCAGACCACCTCCTCTCCCCCAAAGCCAGGTGTGGGGGCAATAAATATTTACAACTGTTTTGTTTCTGGTCTGGGTATTTAAGGGAAAAGACAAAGCAGCAAGAGGGGACATTCTGTAACCAGAACCCCCGCATAGAGATGATGAATGTCTTTTAAGACTTCCATCCGCCATCTCTATGTGTATGCATAACTTTAAATACTCTTAGAGAAATCTTTTGAGTAATTGATGTTATGTATTTATTATATTTGAATTGTGTAATTATGTAATTGGCATTGAAACATTTTTACCTGATAAATAAATTGTTACATCTTGATTTATTTTGAATTCGTCTGAAATCCTTTGTTACCGGTAGATTTATGAAGTCTTCTCGTTTCCGTAATGAGTAGTTGCCAGGATAGTCATATTGAAATCGTAATATATGGAGCAGGGAGCACAATATTAAGGTTTTCAGATTTCTGACTATTATGACTTAACATGTTATAGTATTGTGACTAAATCGAATGGCATTTTTATGAGAATAAGCAGGTTGGCGATTCCATAATTGTGTTTTTTAGTAAACACTATAATTCCTCTGTTTTGATTCTAAACTGGCCCTCTTACGTCGTTGGAGGCGTTACAGCTGGACGGTCCATGTGCGACGAGAACACCCGAATGAAAGGACAATTGAAAATTAAGAGAAATCAAAGAAATCAAAGATCTAAATTAATTCACATTTAATTGCGCGATTAGCTATTAATGTTATATCAGGAACATTACCCATTAGAGATCGTTTACAATTGGAGTCAGATCGAGCGAGAAGCTAAAGTAAAACTTAATCTAAAATCATAAAAACTAATGTGAATTTAACGCGGCCGCTGAAAAGATTTACACGCAAAATTCCCTTCACCCGGGCTGACGGATTCCTACATTGGGCCGACAGGCGGAGCTTTACAAAGTGGTGACGTTTCCTCCGTGATCTCGTATACTGAGATGGCGAGTATCTTATCAGCGGGAATATTGGAATTGCAACAAGCAAGGTTTGGACTTCTCTTTCTTCAGCAGTTGTGGTAAGTTGATTCTTATTTACCTTTTTAGAAGTGTTAAGAAACCGGTGATGTTGGAAAATGTTTAGAAAACAACATTACTTCTGAGGTAAATGATAAAGGCAGTGTAGAAGAGAAATGAAATCCCTTGCTATAGATATTAAAATCTCTTTGTTTGCCTACGCAACAAGAGATAAAAATTTTATTTGTGGTGCTCACAAGAGAGATGTAAAACCTAAATTCTGAGGAAAAATGTCCAGCTACATGTTTATTTGCTTTGCTGCAACAAAGTTGCAACACTGAAAATAAGCAAATGATCGTGTTAACTTGTGTATGATTGGATGAACCAAAAATGACAAGGAAAAGATCTCTCACTAAAATCCTTTGTGTGTGAGATGTGAAGTTGGACAAAACAATGTGAAATTGTGCCCTCCAGCAGACTTGTGTTTGTCCCGCCTTTCTTCTCATATCCAAATGGACTCGCAAAAGAATGCAATTGATAAGATCTTAGCCCAACAATAAGAAAATTGTGTCCAATTCTATATTGTAGTCACAAAATCTTTAAATTGAGAAATGATTTGACCCATACTCTCAGTATTTGCAGTTTGTTGAATGTTCACAGCATAAAAGGCTGGAACTGGCTCCCAATTTGGCCTGTTGCTGCGTACACAATACACATGCTGGCACAGCTGGAGCTGCAGGCCCAAATGCCTGCTAAAAGATCAGTGAGAAGATAACAGGTCACTCTGGACAAATTACTCAGTAGAGATTCTCTTGAGACCAGCAAATAAAATGATTTTAATTGATATTGTTTTAATATAATGTAATTTATATTATGATTACATCATGATATATTATATTATAATGGTCAGGGATGACCTTTAATCTCATGATGATTTAAGCATTAGTTTGGAAGAAAAAAGAATGTTGGAGGAGAACAGAAGGAATTAGCATGTAGAAAGATGGAACGAGTATGTAGACATAAGTTGGGAGGTGTTGGAAGAATTGTGAAGGATCAATGGAAGGTTTCAAGTTTGTAATTGTGATACACACATTGTTCCCATAGAACACACTTTCCTAAGTGGGAAACTCTGCTATTTTCCATATAGCTGCAGTTAAACCATATATAGGAGCATAGAATTGCCAGAAGGCTACAATGTGGTTCACAATTTGCATTAAACATAAATTGTTATGAAAGAAAATGGAAGGAAAATTCTAACTAATGGGAAAGAATTTCTTGGTCTTTTATCTATGCAAGAATCTTTAATGAGAAACATTATAATGCCCAGTATTACCAACTAATAGTATCAACCTGATTGATATCTTGAATAGGATAAATCCATTCAAGATTAAAACATGATTAAATTTGATTTTATTGATCTGTAACCCAATGACAATGGAAGGTACAAGTTTTGATTTTCATTTGCAACAAAACCAAAAACAGAGTGGTGCAAGTGTTAGCAAACTTCTCTCTGGGAGCGATAGATCATATAGAATTTGATTAGGTGGATTATTTTACTGGACATGTAATGAAAGTGTGTGATGTTAATATCAGGAAGAAATTCTAGTGTCTTTACAGATCACAGAGATGCAAATGGTCAAGGGTTTGAATGGCACCATAAACACCAATTGTTAAGCAAACAGCACAGCACCACAAATGGTGACCTGATGCTTTGATCACAGATCTGGCTAGTGTAAACAGCAGCATTTGAGGAGACTTCCGCAGGAGACCTGGGTGTCACAATGCTCACAGCACAGCAGACTGTATAAGCACAGCTGCAATAGCAATTCAAGGTGTAAAAGTCTCTGACAATGCTGAAACACCAGCAGTCAGATCTGACCATTAACATTTAGTTTATCTGGGCTTTTCTTTGCAGAAATATGATCATAATAATGACCCATGTCTCTGCAAACTAAAACAAATGTTCTTCAATTGGCATAAAATCTTAACAGATTAAAGCCATCTACAACAACTGTCTGGCTAAGACCACTCCAGAAAATTTTGAGATAGCACTATCTATCTTAGTGCAATTTGTGAAAAGTTCCAGATTAGATTGCCTTTCTCCCTGTGTCTGTTTTCCTTTTCAGATGGACTGATTCCACAACACACACACAGCTTGACATGCAGGAGATGGGTGTGTAGAAACTTCAAGAGGCCATTCACACCTCACAACACTCACAGACTCATGGCCTTCCAGTGTAGAACTGGAACTAAATTATACAACACAGATTATGGTAGGATAGAAACCCCCCATCTCCTATACACGAACATACAGTACATATACATTCACTACTAAAACACCTCTACCTGGCATAGATCATGACTATCCAGGCGAAAATTATACACATTATGCAAATCTAGCATACATCATTCACCTCCATACATATAGGACGATGGAAATTATTTTCATAATTTCTTTTTGATTGTGTCAAACAATTTTGAGATGTTATAGTCTTGTCAATTTCCTGTATGGAAAGACTATAATTTGGGTAGGACATGTGCATGGCTATAGTCACACCTCAATTCTCATTCAAATTCCACAATCAAGATCTACATGAGATTTGTTCAACATTGCAACTAATCTCTAGGACAAAATTTACTATGTCCAGTCCTTGGCATTGTTGAAAGCTGGGAGGGCCCCCTAGTTTCCAACATATGACTAATGACAATAAAATTACATCTAACTGAAATGCAGATATTTCTGTAGATCAGTTACATAATTCCAGGTCAGAGCTGCATTATTGAGTGTGACTTAGCTTGTACATCAAATTCACAAATGATGATTATTGAAACTAGAAGTTTTTATTTAAACTCTTTGTTTTTGTAAAATCTCATTCTCATTTTGATCTGATTGAAACCTTAGATTTGCATTTGAAGTTTGATTATTATATAGACAATTTTATAACTATGAAATTGTGTATCATTATGTTTGATTATGTAATATATTTTAATTATGTATACCACTGGTAAATATACTAGTTATATTAACTCTCTGCTACTTTTCCTTTAATTCATCCAGACCAAGTCTAAATTCCACTACCATGTCACAGTGATAGTGAAGAATCTGGTGACTAAATGAGACCTGCTAATTAATTATAAGACTCTGGAAGGGAGACCTTATTTACCTTTCGCACTTTTGATATGAGTTCAACATGTGTTGTTATTTTGTGGTCTTGTGTTTTTCATCTTGCTATAACACCAAAGTCATTCGTGTTCAAGTGTTGTATGATCACTCAAAAGTTGTTCAGATGTCTCACACGCAATGGAGCGTCATTTGGTGAAATGAATCCTTCGCCTATGGAGATTTGACTTCACAGAGGGTCAATTAAAAGTCCTGGGGAGGATAGAGAAGTTTCCGCAAAGTGTAATGAGACTTTCAACTGACACGTTCTGATCATACCTACCAACACTGCAGACTTTGCATAACCAGTCATTTCTACAGACTGAATTCCACCACAACTAATTGCAGGTGAAAGCAAGCCCAACCAAGAGGATCAAAGACTGTTCTGTCCAGTTGCTGCAACATCACTCTACACATAAAGAGACTGTGTGTCACTGAGGTGCGTTGTACGGTGCTTTCTTCGTAATGCTCAACCTGCCTTAGTGTTGTTATTTCAGGTGACAACTTGACTCCTGCACCCATCAACCAGCGCTGCTGAATACAGGTGCCAGCCTTATGAACACTAAAAATAACACCCAAAGTATGGAAGCAGGAAAATTATCTAAAGGTGGCCCCTCCGGACTCATCTGAATTTGCCCCAAGGGGCCAACGGGCGTCTGTAAGGTTTGATTTTCCTGCTAAGATAAAGCTGAAATCAGGCATCCTGCAATAAAGCAATAAAACTCATCTGGAGAGAAGACTTCAAAGGAATAGGACAACGCCTTGCCCCCCAACTGTCCTCCCTCAGCTATGTGACCAGCCCCCCCTCTCCCCTCTCCTTTCTCCCCCTGATCCAAATCACTGAAGTTCTCCAAGGATGCATATGTACTATGTATTATGTATCTTGTGAATCTATTATTTTCCAATTTCATGTTTGGTATCATTTTAAATGTCTCAGTGCGATTGATAAAATGGTCTCAGTTTCACAGCAGTCACTAGTATTATGAGAAAGTTTGAAAACTTAGGAGAATTCTGTTCTCTTCAAGCAGACCACCTCCTCTCCCCCAAAGCCAGGTGTGGGGGCAATAAATATTTACAACTGTTTTGTTTCTGGTCTGGGTATTTAAGGGAAAAGACAAAGCAGCAAGAGGGGACATTCTGTAACCAGAACCCCCGCATAGAGATGATGAATGTCTTTTAAGACTTCCATCCGCCATCTCTATGTGTATGCATAACTTTAAATACTCTTAGAGAAATCTTTTGAGTAATTGATGTTATGTATTTATTATATTTGAATTGTGTAATTATGTAATTGGCATTGAAACATTTTTACCTGATAAATAAATTGTTACATCTTGATTTATTTTGAATTCGTCTGAAATCCTTTGTTACCGGTAGATTTATGAAGTCTTCTCGTTTCCGTAATGAGTAGTTGCCAGGATAGTCATATTGAAATCGTAATATATGGAGCAGGGAGCACAATATTAAGGTTTTCAGATTTCTGACTATTATGACTTAACATGTTATAGTATTGTGACTAAATCGAATGGCATTTTTATGAGAATAAGCAGGTTGGCGATTCCATAATTGTGTTTTTTAGTAAACACTATAATTCCTCTGTTTTGATTCTAAACTGGCCCTCTTACGTCGTTGGAGGCGTTACAGCTGGACGGTCCATGTGCGACGAGAACACCCGAATGAAAGGACAATTGAAAATTAAGAGAAATCAAAGAAATCAAAGATCTAAATTAATTCACATTTAATTGCGCGATTAGCTATTAATGTTATATCAGGAACATTACCCATTAGAGATCGTTTACAATTGGAGTCAGATCGAGCGAGAAGCTAAAGTAAAACTTAATCTAAAATCATAAAAACTAATGTGAATTTAACGCGGCCGCTGAAAAGATTTACACGCAAAATTCCCTTCACCCGGGCTGACGGATTCCTACATTGGGCCGACAGGCGGAGCTTTACAATACCAAAGAAGGAAGTCCATACATCACCAAAACACTTTCTACAGTTTAAACAACTTACGCATCAGTGTAGCCTGAGAATTTCTTTCCCTTCTTTTTAGTGATGGGCTGTCCATCATCATCCACAATGAAATCATCAATGTCTGCAAAAATTGAAAAAAAAGAAAAAGAAAAAAAAAAAAAAATCACTAAAATTCCACAGAATTGTAACACAAGAATTCAAATCCATGATGAATAGAGTAAATGTCTTTTCTACCAGATTCCTCATCATCTTCCTCCTCTTCATCATCTCTTGGGTGAAGTGTGTCCACAGCCTCTCCGTCCTCCACCTCTCCATCTCCGTCACCATCCCCAGTGAAGATCTCATCAGCGATCAGGTCTTTCTCATCATCTTCCCCCTCATCATCCATGGTTTTTACACGAGAATACTTCTTTTTCTGAACACACATGATTTTTGTATGAATTCAAAAGTGTTGCACTGGAATCATTTAAATTAGTTAAAAACCTGCAATTGAGAAGAAGCAAGAACTTTGGTGACTCACCCTCCTCTTCACTTTCACTCCTAAATTCTCCTCAATGAGGTCCAGATCATCATCATCCAGATAGTCATCATAACCTGACAGATACAAACACACATTCCTTAATGAGAACTAAGGTTGAGCTAAATAGAAAAGCAATATAGAAAAAAGAATATTGAATTTTGCATTCTTAATGTTTTTTTCCCCCAAATCAGAGCGCATTTACTTTTAGCCAAAATGATTCAAAAAATTAGATGCAAGAAATAAAAATCTAGCTAAAGTAATAATCAAGACATGTTTTCCCTAAATGAACAGTGGAAGTACATTATAGTACTCACAATGCAACCATCTAACCAAAAAAGCCATGCAAGTATTTCCTAAACAAATCTGAGTGATGATGCAATGCTTCAGATGACTGAATCAGAGTTCTGTCAACTGAATCAATCAACTGAAACGAGTAGTTTGAACAGTTTTACAAAAATTAACTAGATTTATCAACTTGAACACTGTTTTTGCTACTGAAATATAAATCACAGACACTGTTAATGGTTTATTGCTCTCATACTCACAAGTCATGACACAAGGAATCATCACAACTAGGGGTGGGTATCGTTTGAATTTTAGTGATTCCAATTCCGATTCTGCTTATCGATTCCGATTCTTTTCGATTCCCAGTTTCGATTCCAGTAAGGTAAAAACATTTAATCAAACAATTATATCAAACATGTTTATCCTATGTTTTTTGGCAGAAAGTTTTGTTGCAGCTGATTCCCATGAACAAAAATCTAAAGAACACTAACATTTTCCTATGGTTTAACAAAAATACATCCAGCAAAATCAACTGATATTAACTGATATAAATTTCCAAAATCATTAAAGACAAGTAGAGTAATAAAATAAGAACAAAATGAGAAATTAACAAATTAGCAGTAGCACAAATAAATACACCTGAAGACCAAAAGAACAGTTATGATCAGTTATGATGAAAAACCATGGCAGGTTTATTAGGCTGCTGTCACTTTAAGACCTTTCTTTCTCAAACGTTTATTTTCACTTAAGAAATAACCGACTGCGTTTAAGAATATTTTGTAGGGGTGTAGCGATTCACAAAACTGACGGTTCAGTTCGTACCTCGGTTTTGAAGTCACGGTTCGGTACAGCAGGGAGAGAAAACTTGTAACAATCTTATAAACTGCACATGAGGCAGTTTTTGCATTAACTTCTAAATCCAATTATAAAATTATGTTTTTACTCAAATTTATTGTTGAAATATAATATGCATTTATTTAAACATATATGAAATCAAGACATCACTAACAAGTTACATAAAATATAATGAATATATAGGCTAATAGTGCATATATTTAACATAAGAGTTCATTTCCCTGGCGAACTAACAAGCTGTGGCTTCGTCAGAGGTAAATGCTACGTGACAGTATTTACATGCTGTTTTATTGATGTCCTTCTGCCTTTGAAACACTGATTGAGCGATTACATGAGATATTATACTTTACAGTAAGTTGTACTGTATTTTTCAACATACCTTGATGTTAGTTCACATTTATTCTGTAACTAGTATTAAAAGAAGAGATGATAGCGTTCCCTGCTGTCGCTTGAAATTGAGACGCCTGTACAGTGATCTGTCACATCACATCAATGAGTGTCAAATGGCATTTTTTGAGTTGAATTTCATGATAAAATGGACAGAATTCTAAAGATGACACTTTGTTTCTTATTAAAAGTAACAAAACGTGGAGCTTATTGCGATTATTGGTAGTTAATGGTGGCTAGGCTACAACGCAGTATTCGTCATGTGATCTACAAAGTGTTCAGTACGCCCTGAGAGTATAGCAATAAGTACAGTAGGTGGCGTATGGGTTCGGTTCGAATGTCGTTTCACCCCTAATATTTTGACAATTTTGTGTGTATTTGTGCGTTCAAGCACAAAAGGATACGTACAGTATTATGCATTATATGAGGCGCGGCTCTCTGTGTGCGCGCGCGAGTGCCCAATTGGATTCTCTTTTGTGACTTCTTGCACTCGAAAATGGTTTGAAGACAAGAATCGATGAGCAGAATCAAATTTATTTTATTACTAGGATCCGAATACAGAACTGAAATTGATTATCAATTCCCAACCCTAATCACAACATTATTAAAATGACACGTTCTTTAGGAAAGTTAAAGTATACATAGAACCATTGATTTACTCAATAAAATAGTTGTGATCATATTGTGAATTTGCACACAGCCCTAATGAGAACATTTATTCAGAAGGATTTACTAATGTGGCTTTATCAGAGTAACCTACTTCGTTTCCTGCGCCGATGACGGACCTCTTCACCAGAGTCACTGTCCTCTGCCGCACTTTGTGCTTCCCCCGGTCCTTCCTCTTCCACGTCACCATCATCGATGAGTCCTCTGAGGTTTCCGTGCTCATCCTGATCTTCAGTATTCTCTTCTTCCTCCTCCTCTTCTGGAGACAACAACACAAGCAATGAATTAACCATAGCAGCACCCTAAAATGTGGTTCCTGGTAGTATTCCTTCCCTGGATGTGGCTTTAAGTAGGAAACATATTACCATCATCTTCCATAAATCTCTGCGTCTTCTTGGGCTTCAGGTCTTTCTCCTCGAACTCCTCCTCTGACTCCTCGGCCTCGCTCTCGATGAAGTCAGACATATTTGCAAGGCCTGTGTGAAAATCAAAACAGTACTTTAATTTTTTCAAGGGATCTGTGACAAATGTGATACGGCTATGATAAATATGGAATAGCATTCATTAGGTATGGATAGAAACAGTATTAAATGATAAGACCCTTGTCATAACCGGTAAAATTATAAGTATAAAAACTGGTGACTTAAATCAATTATTTTTGCACTAGATATTCAAAACAGCACTTTGTTTCATATGTTAACCTAATGTTTATTTGAAATAACACAACATCTCAGTATTACTCTTGTATATACAGGCCTTTTTATACCAATAATAATTTAGCTTGGCCAAGGAATTTGAGGCGCACACTTACTAAGGTTATACCTATAAGAAATACACCGAAAGATAACGATGAATCAAACGTAAACAGTAAACAACTTGTTCTTTTTTTGTTATATAACCATGTAATGCCTCTATCCGCAACACTGTGGGAGATCGAGGCCCACATGCTAACAGCTAACCTATACGGTAAGAAAAACAACCCCGAGAATTAACTTATATGCCACTTTCAAAAACACATAACGTTAACTGAAACTAAGCCTCTAGCACGAAAGCACACTTACTTTTCCTTGCGAGGGAGCTCGATTACGTTAAATACCCGAAAACAAGCGCCGAGCTGAAGAACGAAGCGTCTCTTTGAAGAAGCTTGATAGTGACAACAAAAATGGCTGAGGGTTACAGTAGAGATTCTGATTCCGGTAAACACACATTTAACTTCCGGTCTGGATAAATTCATTTGCTGATATCGTTGTGTCCGTTTATAATATGAGTTGATTGAGAAACCATTATTGACATTTTTTTCAAAAGTGCTACTTATTATAATTATATTTTTTATTCAAGTTTACCACATAAGCATACTCATGTTTTTACCTGACACTGTAGTTTCTTACACAGATATAGAAGTGTAACTCACATATGAGTATATCAGTGGTTTCTCCAAACCTGAAGACGGCGCTCTAACTTTTAGCGATTCACGCGCTCCACGTGACGTCAGTTAGGGGTTTTAAAGATTAGTTTTTGCGTAAGGCTCAACAAGCCATGGACAATTTGTGGTTCTTGCGCGTTCGGTTGTCCATAACAGTGTTACTGTCATGTATGTTTACATTGTCCCCTGGCAGTGAGATGAATTTTGTAACCTGCGGGTCGGTGGTGAAGCTGCTCAATGTGAAACACAACGTTAGATTACACTCTCATGATGTTCGCTATGGATCCGGTGAGTGACTCCCATTCATGGAAGTGATTTAAACTTTGGTGCTATTGAAATATCATTTAACAACCGTCACTTATATTGTATTAGGTTGGAATAGTTTGAAAAGTGCGTTTCATTTTTAAGTATATTTTATAATTATGCCTTCAGAAAGCTAACAGTGTTGAAATTTCACATTAGAAAACTTCTGTTTCTTTCTCGTTCTCGTGATAAAAGACAAAAGTAATAAACCATAAGCTTTTAGATGTTCTGGAGGGTTTAAAAGCATATACTCTTGCTGACGCACTATATACTTATACTATGCACCATGTACTCAATGTTTGAAGACGGTGATTTGAGTTACTTATCGCGGTATTTGAAGTGCGTTTTCAGTGTGAACACTCTATAGCTGTGTCCGAAACCGCCCACTCGTTCACCTCGTTCACTCGTTCACTAACCCCTATATAGTGCATGACAGTTGAGCGCACTATATCAGCAAAGAGTGAACGAAAATGAGTGAGCGAATTCAGACGCTGATGTTAATAGCATTTCGTCATGAACATTTCCTATAGCCGTCTGTAATATGTCCTGTTTAGCTTAATGAATTGAATATTACTGTTTATTTGTCATGTTTATTGAGAATAAAGAGAGAATAAAAACACCTGTGTCATGCTATTTAGTAAATTTATATTTAAAAATAACAGAACAAAAACACTACACTGTCACATTTGTTTATAAAAAAATATAATGGTAAATAAATACAATATAAACAACAGTATACAATGTACAACAGTTCACTAACATATGAGATAAATCGACCAAATTATCATATGATAATAAGTATATATATTATGATATAAACCTGTATCATTTCGCTTCAAAATATCTTTACAAAGATCTTCTAATTAATAAAAAAAATTACACTTACATTTGTAGAAGTTGCCGCTTCCCGTATTGCCGTCCGCCATATTTATTTTTCTTTCGAGCTCGATCGTCTTATCGCGTTGGATTTTGGGTAACGCCGCTGTAACGAGTGTACATCGAATGTACACTCAAAATCAGAGAGCATTGTGGGTAAAAGTAGTGAACGAATGTAGGGAATGAAGTCGTTCACTCAGAATTCGGACAGCACTACAAAATGGTCAACACCCGATATAGTGCACTATATAGTGGATAGGGAGTGATTTCAGACACAGCTTATGTGTTCTGCTGAACAGCATAGAATAGTGCATATGTGCACAAATAGGGATGCACTTTCTCTCTGTGGTCTGTTAATGTCATGATTTAATTCCAGGTAGTGGGCAGCAGTCAGTGACCGGTGTGACCGCAGTGGAGGACAGTAACAGTTACTGGAGTGTGCGGGGCACCAGTGATGCTGCATGTCATCGAGGGACTCCGGTACAGTGCGGACAGAACATCCGACTGACCCATGTGAACACGGGCCGCAATCTACACAGCCACTACTTTACTTCCCCGCTTTCTTCAAATCAGGTTTTAATATTTCATCTTTTTTTTGTAATGTAGAGGTACTGGATGTACAGTTAATATTACAATAAGCAGTGCAAGTTTTCTTAAAAAAAGTCTTCCCATTTAGGAGGTCAGTGCCTTTGGGGAGAACGGTGAGGGTGACAATCTGGACGAGTGGACCATTCTTTGCTCGGGCTCAGTGTGGCAGCGCGATGAGTCCGTTCGGTTCCGTCACACGGCCACCGAGGCCCTGCTGTCTGTGACGGGCGAGCAGTATGGCAGACCCATCCACGGCCAGAGAGAAGTGCACGGCATGATGATCAGCAGCTCGCACAGCTACTGGAGAACAATGGAGGGCATCTTCATGAAACCCAGTGAGACTGGATCCAGGGATTTCAGCAGTCCATTACACACTGAGTTTTAGAGAAACCTGATGAACTCTTAATTTGATAGAGTTCTGTTCTTTCTTTACCAGTTGGTCCAGAAAAAGGATCCTTGAGTTATGAAAAACAGTTTGATAAATCAAATTGTGCCTCATGTTCATTTTTAACACTTGAAGCATATGATTTTATATTGCACAGCATATACTGTTCAAAAGTTTGGGGTCAGTACGTTTTTTTTTTTTTGCTTGAAAGAAATTGATACATTTATTCAGCAAGGACACATTAAATGGTGTGATTTATATTTAAAATTCATCAAAGAATCCTGAAAAAATTTTCAACTGTTTCTTCAGCTGCAAACGATCATATTATAATGATTTCTGAAGGATCATCCGACACCAAAGACTGGAGTAATGATGCTCAAAATTCACAGGAATAAATTACTTTTTTTTTTTTAAATAGAAAAGTTATTTAAAATTGTAAAAATATTTCCCAATTTTGTGTTTTTAACTTTTTTTTTTCTTGATGAGCATAAGAGACTTTCAAAAACATGAATCTTACTGACCCTAAACTTTTGAAAGGTGGTGTATAATAATGCAAACAGACATTTTGGAAGGCACAAAGAAGCCACTTTCATCTTTTCAAACCAATGCTCAGAATTCCACAATTTTACAGATTTCATAATTATAAGGCAAAATTTCAGAGTTTCAACACAAGTTTTAACTTGTGGCATGAATGTTTTGAGAATGTTTAATGGAGATTAATATACAAAAATCATGGTCATCTGTTTGCATCTTACAAGTAATAATTTAAAACATTAATTATAATTAAAAAAAGAACAGCAAATTTTAAGTCATAAAAAAGTTACCCACAACTTTTCTCAAAACGACAACAACAACTGCACACTAAACAAACTTGAATTGCTTGATGCTCGGTGTAAAAAAAACACTACAGCAGCACTACAGCAGCAGAGCTACATTATATTGCAGCAGTATTAACATGGATCTTATTGAGAGACTTATGCTGTGAGAGACTCTGATGTTTTAGGCTATTTTTCTAAAGGAAAACACAAGTCTCTTATGATAAAAGCTCCTGTACAGCCATTAGTATAATAGTAACACTCTGGTAAAGCAAGTATCTGTCTCCTAATAAGGCATTTTTTTTAAGTATATATTGAGTAGGTAACATCATTTTTAAAACAAGTGCCTTTTTACTTTTTATTCAATCAAAATGAAACATAATTGATAAAAGTAGATTTCTTGAGAATGTTAATTTGAGGTGACCTGTAAATGTATTTTTTACATGGTTGGGGTCACAGCTGTATAACGGAGAACTACTCCGTACGCATTTACTCCTCAAACAGACTCTGGAGTTTATTACCTCAGACCATCACATTCTACTTCAGGCCTTGGAAAACAGTATTTTTGTTTAAATATGTCAGTATCCTTTGATGGTTGTGTAGATTCTTTAAATTAAAGAGATCAAGACTGGCTTATTCATTTATGGTCCTTCTTTTGTCATATTTAAATATGCACAGTTTGAGAAGAGAAGTGCAGAAAAAATAGCATGTCATTTATTTTAGTCTTATTTGTAGAAAATGCAATTGTGCCCCTGCTGGGCCAAACAATAATAAAAAAAAAAATGATGATGATGATGATGGTAACAATTATTGGATGCAAATATATGTTTATTATGTTCAATAAATAATTTTCTTTTATTCATATTCTTTACATGTAATGATACATTTTTTTAGAAACCATATTGCTGTAATCTGACTGTCAATCCACATCCTGCATGCATTATGTATGCTGTTTTGCATATTAATAATCCGTCTTTTGATATAATCCATAAAAATACATACATATAAAAATTTATTTGGCATGCTTCAAATTCATGATGACGTTAGGATCTGGATTGAGAGTAAATTATTTTAAAAATTCCATCAACCTTTGCAAGATTAAAAATAAACAAATAAAATACTAATATAAAACATAAATAGTATTAATCAACAAAATATAAAATACAGTGTCAAATAAAACCTGGACCAATTTATATTTTCAAAGTGCCCATAAACTAGAGGGTTTTTTAATATAGATAGATTGTATTTTCTAACAACAAAATGGCAACAAGCAGAGGAATACATAGAGTAACAGCTAATAAAAACGATGCTAGACATTTTTAAACTTGAGTCCACCAATCTGCCTCTGTGACAATTGAAAGAAATTGCAAAGGTAATTATTCCTATAACATATGAAAATAACAAGGTGTAACACTTTAAACTGATACCGTACCTGACAAAAGTTTAGAAACATAGCAATTTATTCATGTTTTTCTAAACATGTACTCTCATATACTTACCAAGGCTGCCTTTATTAATCAAAACTACAGTAAAAAAAGTAATATTGCGAAATATTTATTTCTTGTGATGGCAAAGCTGAATTTTCAGTATCATTTTATTATTATTATTATTATTATTATTATTATTATCAATGTTGAAAACGGTTTTTGCTGCTTAATTCTTTTTGTGGAAATGGTAATACTTTTTTCAGGATTCTTTGATGAATAGAAAGTCCAATTAACAGCATTTATTTGCCTTTATTAAACAGAAATCTTTTATAAAGTTAGAAATGTCTTTACTGTCACTTTTGATCAATTTAATACATCCTGGATGAATAAAACTGTTTTGTTTCCAAACGTTTGACAGGTACTGTATATATGGAATTTATACTGAATTACACTCCTATTTCCAAAATATTTTTGGTAAAAGTTTCTTTCTTCTTTACCACTGTTACGTCACAATTATTTACCTCTAATCTTTCAGCCCAGTAGATGGAGCCATTGATTAGGAGGTTTCCTCATTTCAAAGCACAGACTGACAGAGTAAAAAGCACCAGCCCTCAATCAAGCCGTTCGGTGACACTGGAAAACTGACAGGAACTTTGTTCACTAAACTGTTCCCAATAATCCGCGTTTCTTTTGCAGTGTATTTTGGCACAGAATGCTGGTATTGTTTCAGATAAGATTTGCTCACAGGAAGGAAACAATGGGAGTTCAGACATTTAGACTGATGCTCTCAGCAAATGCCTGCGAACAGTACAGACATTGATTAAGCACTGCATTAGTGTTCTGAACATGCAAACATGACACGGTCAAACAGACGACTCTTTTGTGTGGCACTATATGCATAAATACACATGCAATATTCAGGGGTGTGTGACAAACATCTGTTAAGAATACACAATAATAAGGGACACAGAAAAGGAGACTGATGTGCTCACACATTATAAATATATAGACAAACCGGTAGACAAATACTTATATTACACACATAGACTCTAACTGTAAAAGAAAAAAGTGCTATTTTAGAGATTGACCAGTTTACTTCTGGTTGATTCAGAGCAATTTATGTTGCATTCACTGACTCTCTGAACCTGAGAGTGAATAAAAACTCAAAATGGACCAAAAAGTCCAACTATGTAGCATAGACACTTCCGCAGAAGTTCAGTGTCGTATATTTAAACCAGACAATATATGCAAACATTGAGAAGACCTTGATACTACATTTAAAATCAAAGAGCTCTATACTCTCTTCTTCTGTGTAGACACACAAAACTAGAGATTATTGGGTAATTAAATGAATGAAACAGACTTCTAATTTCCATATAAAACAACAATTCTGTTTACACACAATGCACAAGGTGTACCACAAAATGGAGTTGTGTGGAATTTGGAATATGGAATCTGTTAATGTACAGCCACAAAACGTTTGTATCTCAAATGATGAAGCGAACAATGAGAAATCAGGCTGTTTCTCACACTGGGTACTATACACTCAAAATGTTGGGGTCAGTAAGATTTTAAAATGTTTTCGAAAGAAGTTTCTAATGCTCACAAAGGCTGCATTTATTTGATCAGAAAGAGTAAAACAGAAATATTGTGACACAAATTTTAAATGAATTTAATTAAATCAGCAGCCACTGCTCCAGTATTCTTCAGTGTCACATGATCAATGCTAAAAACAGTTGTGCTACTGCTGTGATTCTTTAACAATAAAAGTTAAAAAGAACAGCATTTATTTGAAACAGAAATCTTTTGTAATATCATAAATGTCTTTACTGTAACTTTTGATCAGTTTAAAGGTATAATAAGCGATTACTGAGAAACACTAGCGGCTGCATTTACACTGCAAGTCTTAAAGCACAGGTCCGATCTTTTGACCATATCCGATTTTTTGGCCTTCCTGTTTATTTACTTTAGACTCAAATGGTATCCGATTTCTGTGTTTACATTAATTCCCTCAAAAAAAGGTTGTTGGTGAACGCTTTACTATGCAAATGGTATTAATATTATTTATATATTCCACATCGCCATGATTATTTGCCAACATGGGCAGGGTAACAGCTGTCATGGATGTTTTGCAGCGCGAAATCTGACGAATATACGGTGGGGAGAACAAGTATTTGATACACTGCCGATTTTGCAGGTTTGCAAGTCTGTAATTTTTTATCATAGGTACTCTTCAACTGTGAGTGACGGAATCTAAAACAAAAATATATGATTTTTAAATAATTAATTTGTATTTTATTGTATGACATAAGTATTTGATCACCTACCAACCAGTAAGAATTCGGCAGTTTTTCTTTACGAAGCCCTCCTGTTCTCCACTCATTACCTGTATTAACTGCACCTGTTTGAACTCGTTACCTGTATAAAAGACACCTGTCCACACACTCAATCAAACAGACTCCAACCTCTCCACAATGGCCAAGACCAGAGAGCTTTGTAAGGACATCAGGGATAAAAATTGTAGACCTGCACAAGGCTGGGATGGACTACAGGACAGTAGGCAGGCAGCTTGGTGAGATGGTGCAATTATTAGATAATGGAAGAAGTTGAAGATGACGGTCAATCTCCCTCGGTCTGGGGCACCATGCAAGATCTCACCTCGTGGGGCATCAATGATCATGAGGAAGGTGAGGGATCAGCCCAGAACTACACGGCAAGACCTGGTCAATGACCTGAAGAGAGCTGGGACCACAGTCTCAAAGAAAACCATTAGTAACACACTATGCTGTCATGGATTAAAATCTTGCAACACACACAAGGGCCCCCTGCTCAAGCCAGCGCATGTCCAGGCCCGCCTAAAGTTTGCCAATGACCATCTGGATGATCCAGAGGAGGAATGGGAGAAGGTCATGTGGTCTGATGAGACAAAAATAGAGCTTTTTGGTCTAAACTCCACTTGCCAAGTTTGGAGGAAGAAGAAGGATGAGTACAACCCCAAAAACACCATCCCAAATGTGAAGCATGGAGGTGGAAACATCATCCTTTGGAGATGCTTTTCTGCAAAGGGGACAGGATGACTGCACGGGGGAAGATGGATGGGGCGACTCTTGGCCAACAACCTCCTTGCCTCAGTAAGAGCATTGAAAATGGATCGTGGCTGGGTCTTCCAGCATGACAACGACCCGAAACACACAGCCCGGGCAACTAAGGAGTGTCTCCGTAAGAAGCATCTAAAGATCCTGGAGTGGCCTAGTCAGTCTCCAGACCTGAACCCAATAGAAAATCTTTGGAGGGAGCTGAAAGTCCGTATTGCCCAGCGACAGCCCCGAAACCTGAAGGATCTGGAGAAGGTCTGTATGGAGGAGAGGACCAAAATCCCTGCTGCAGTGTGTGCAAACCTGGTCAAGAACTACAGGAAACATATGATCTCTGTAATTGCAAACAAAGGTTTCTGTATCAAATATTAAGTTCTGCTTTTCTGATGTATCAAATACTTATGTCATGCAATAAAAAGCAAATTAATTACTTAAAAATCATACAATGTGATTTTCTGGATTTTTGTTTTAGATTCCATCACTCACAGTTGAAGAGTACCTATGATAAAAATGACAGACTTCCACATGCTTTATAAGTGGGCAAACCTCAAATACCTGTTCACCCCACTGTCTCTGAACGGATATAGACTGAAAAAGGGTCATTTTGAAAAAATTCAAGTTTGTTATTTTATCTATGACTCATTAGATCTACAGTTCAGAAGTGAAATAAAGTAGAATGATGAGAGAACTTTTATTTCAATGAATTCTGATAACGAGAAAAAGCAAGAGAGAGAGAGCGTTCAAGCTGTTAAGTTATCACCTCTTTGCTGAGAAATATGATTTCAGTTGTGAAGCTTATTTATAAAATTCACCCAACAGAGGTTGAAAACCAGCTGCTGAGCAATTTCTTTCCAATAGGAAAATATATCTAGATATATAGACATAAAGTTCCCACCTACCTCAATAAAAAAGCTGCGAGTTTTTGTGTGAGCGCATAGATCACGTCTGTTTCATAATGCCACATTAAAATGATATATTTTTATAGGCAAACGTGTCACCGCCTCACCTCACCATATATTGCAAAAAAGGTTTTTCTGGCAATTAAAAAAAAAAGATTATTTCTCAAAACTGCAACTCGCATTTATAATTATAATTCACCTGGAGTATATAAAGTCAATCATTCTTTAAAAATGGCGTGGTATGTTTGGACAGAAGACGAGACAGAGCATTATTTAAACTCATAAAAGACAAAAACAATAAATAAATGCCACAATTTATCAAGATCTCAAAGCAGATACGAGAGAGAAACACCCAGAAACACCTCATACGCAGCCTTTCCTTGCCATTAATACTTGGATAACACGGCTATCTCCTTCGATTAAAAATAATATACTTAAACCTGCTAACATTCGTTTCCATGAATTTAAGAATGACCTGTCGCAAGAGGAAAAAATTACGTTTAAGTCGATTGGAAATGCTGTTATTTCGCAGTAGTTTTTATCAACATTTAGAAAATATCGCAAAAGTTTTGCGCAAATCTGTAAAGAATACCCGGCTACTGTTGAAAGTGGTTCTGACATTTTACCACCACACTTGTAGCCAATCAGCAGTAGGGGGCGTGTCCACTCATAATGCAGGACAAGGGAGATTTGAAGACAGACTGTAGGGACATTACAAAAGAGAAAAGGTCAGAAGAATATCAGTGAAAAATGAAGGGTTATATCAGAAAAGCTTTTCAGCTCTGGAGAGACCTATAAGTGGGGAGGCCTGAAAACGGACACTGAGGTTGCCTTGCTTCTGCTCCATATGTGAATAACATTGATTTTGAGTGTCATTGTTTGTCTGGAGCTGGTGTGCGGCTGTAGACTAACAACAAACTCTTGCTTGTATATACTCTTGTGCACTGTAGGTTCATTTTCACGTTATTTTTCAGATAGCATTATTTTGCTTCACTTCAGCTTTGATAAAGAGTCATTCACTCTTGCATTGTGTTTGTGTATTTCAGGGCCGAAGCAATGAAGGGAGTGTGTGTTTGGGCTGATTTCAAATATCAGCAGTTTCTCAGAAATTGCTTACTGCACTTTTAATGTATCCTTGCTGAATAGAAGTATTAATTTTTTTTACAAATAAAAAAAAAACTTTGTGACCCCAAACTTTTGAGCGGTAGTGTACATCTTACTATTTTTTTGATGTTGTTGTCATTTAATCTTTTATTTCTTACCCTACTTAATTTTATGTTCTTAAATGATGTTGAAATATTTTGTTTTACTTATTTTTAAACATCTTCCCTTCCCTCTCTCTCAATTATGCTATGGTAATATAAATAAACTTGCCTCACCTTGGAAATGTACCAAAGTGGTGATGTTTAAACGCTCAAATAGCTTCTGGTTCATTCCTCAAATCAGATTCATCAGATGAATTGTGGGTACAGTATTCCATGCAGGTTGTATCCTACATATTTTGGTAATTCTTTGCATGTACAAAGTATACTGCATACCGTAAATATCCATACCCAACAGTCCCTTCCACAATAAACAATATTCCACAAAATGAATGATTTACATAAATGAGCTCAGAACAAATCGGACATTGCATTTGAGATGAACATGCACACACTCTTGATGCCAGACATCCTGCGGTGGCTCTGTTGGACAGGCTGCCAATCACTCCTCATCGTTCCCATCTGACATAGCTTGGAGTGAGATAAAGTACAAAGTCGTCGCCTATCAAAGACGGGGAATGAGAAAAACGCAGCGCAGAGGGACACAGGATGTTATTGCATTAAATGGTGTTCAGTGAGGAGCCCTTGTATGTCCCTGTCAAGCAGATGATGGAGGACATTCCTCACTGTTGTTTCTGTCTGTCACAATCACAATCCACATAATAAATATAAGAGAGAAAACTGGCTTGGGATTCACTGTGGGCTCCCCAGCACTCTTCAAACTAAAAGAAAGTGGAGTTTTTAACGCGTGTTTCTTAAGCAGAGGTCAGATCAACCAGGGTTCACAGTGGGCAGGGCTACTCCATGCCATTCCGCAACATCTGATTGGCTGCGATGAGCATGACGCTGATGATGAAGGCCATTGCAAAAGCGCAGATGAGGCTCTTGCGGACACACGTCTGACGGTTCTTCTTTTTCGAATGCACTGATGGAGTAGAACAGAGCATATATGAAAGACACAGAAGAGCTGCTTCTGTGCACAGGTTACACTGCTATGGAGCATTAGACATCAATGAGAAGAGATGACAGCACACAATGAGCATAAGCCATCCAAACAATGATCTAGCAGTGCTGTTGATCTCTGTGCATAATGAGGCTTTGAATATGCACAATAATGAAATAAAACGTGGCTCCGCTGAGCTGCCTTACCGGACTCGATGCAAGTCGCACACACACACACATTCGGCTGAAACTGTTTAAGGGCACAGTGTGGGCCAATAAAGGATATATTTTAAAACAATGTGACAGACTAATTGGATTTTGAGGCATGAAATTGTTACATTTTATTCACCTTTTTCTCAGGCCAGTAGATTCAATTTCATTTAATTTGTGTTGTTATTCTTTGCTGCACATTGAGATTAAATATTGAACCGCTGAAACATTATTGGATACGAACTGCTACAATAATTTCCCTGTTTCTGAATTCCATTCATTCCCATTACTTTTGTAGGCTGATGAAAACATCTGGTTCAATTATGCTTCAAAAGGGGGTGCAATTTTTAATCCATAGCCAAATTCAAAAGTAAACTGTGAAGATTGGTTTGAATGGTATTTCTTACTGGGAGTAAAGAAAACATTATGCAAGTTGTTTTCATTTGTGAACCTGGAAGACAAAACCATTATATATCATATTTGAAGCGATAGCCAACAATTGAACAATTCCTTTTATGCCAAAAATCATTAGGATATTAAGTAAAGATAATGTTCCATGAAGATATTTTGTAAATTTCCTATCGTAAATATATCAAAAATGTATTTTCGTAATATATGCGCTGCTACGACTCCTGTTTGTGTGTCTCTCTTTAAGAGCCAACAGAAATGGAAACCAAATAGGTAGCACAATAATTCTTTTTGCATACAGAATCAGAGACTTTACACGCTCAGATCATTCCTCCAATATGCTCCTGTAGCGTTATTTTCAGCACAAACTGAGTTTACAACAAAAATAATGCACAGGCGATAACTGAAAACAAATATATAGATTTCATGTGGTGTTTTTGCTCATAACTTCATGAAAAGTGCACTGATCATAGATCATCACGTCACCATTTAAAGGATGCAGATTTTTATGATTAAAATGAGCCCAAAAACAACATAATCCATTGTGTCGATCACGAGATATTCTTCACCAAATGATGCAACATATGTGGCTAAAAACATTTCTTTTTGTACAATTTGTTATCCAGTGTTCCTGGAACCATCTATGCTTATGTTCCAATGTGAAATAACACAAAATAGGTATCATTTTAAAGATTAGAAAATCTTTTTACTGCATATAGCCATTTAGATGAACTCTTAGGGAGTGCTGAGTAGTCCCTATAAACCGGAGTGTAGCACCCATCGGCGCCAAAAAAATACAAACAAAAATGTAGATTTCAAGTGGTATTTTTACTCATAACAGATCGGAGAAAATGGCACATCATTATTTAAAGTAGATTCTCCTGATTAAAATGATTAAAATCAACATAATCCCTTGCATCGATCATGAGATATTCCTCATGGAAGAACGATTTTAAAAATGCCCATTGGTTGGTGTCAAGGGCTAAACAAAAAGGCTACCTTGGTTCCAAATGCTGTAACTTTTCATTACTTCATGCTATTACCACAAAATCCAGAAGCAGCTCACATGTAGGAGAACTTTATCTTATTTCCTTCCTGAATTATTGCATCTCAAATAAGAAAGATATGTAAAAATCATAATAAATATTATATATTTGTTTGTATTTTCTCAGCAGTTTTTGAGAATGTCCAATTGTAATGTAATTTATATATATATTTTTCGTGTTTTAAAAGGGTTCTATCAAATGATTTGACTCTCCTTGCTATAGTTTTGGAGTTATGAGTTTTTACTTTTACTGAGTTGTAACTCAGAAAAAAAAACTCTAAAAATGCCTTCAGCTCACTCTTTAAAGGCGATTTTCTCAATATTTAGATTTTTTTGCACCCTCAGATTCCAGATTTTCAAAAAGTTGTATCTCAGCCAAAAATTGTCCTCTCCAAACAATACATCAAGGGAAAGCTTATTTATTCAGCTTTCAGATGTTGTATTGTTAAAAAAATGACGAATTTATAATATGATTTTCATCCATAAAAACATATAAAGTACTGAGATTACAGAACTCTCATCTCATTAAATGGCCAGTTTCTGGGCAAACACAGCAGGCTAATAGTCTGGCTCCGGAAGTAAAAATCCATAAAGAAATGGATTTTTAATAATAACATCTAAATTTTTGAAGACCTACTATGAGCTCTGAGATTGTGAAGCGATGATATATGCATCTGCAGAAGCTAAAATTCAATGTGGTTTCAGCTTCATTTAAAAAACAAGCTTCTAGTTGGAAACGCCGATCAGAGAAGTTGCTGTTACCATGAATAAATGACTAGTTGATAATACTGTCAATAATTTTGTATATCATCATTTTTGATTCAATTCATTTTTAATGTGTTATGAGAGGAGTACTTCACTGCTTCATAAAAGACATTAAAACAGTTTGATTTGGATTACAAAAGTATTTGATAAAGTTTTTTATGTTAGCTTAAAACTTTTTATTGAAGATGTTTTTGAAATGCCTGTGTAGTAAAAAAAAATGAAAAAATACAATAACACTTTACAATAAGGTACATTAGTTAACCACATTAGTTAGCATGAACTAATAATGAACTGCACTTTTACAGCATTTATTTATCTTTGTTAATGTTAATTTCAACATTCACTAATATATAATTAAAATCTTGTTAACATTAATTAATGCACTGTGAACTAACATGAACAAACAATGAACAACTGTATTTTGATTAACTAATGTTAATGAAGATTAGTAAATAGAGTAACAAATGTATTGCTAATGGTTAGTTCATGTTAGTTAATACATTAACTAATGTTTAACTAATGAACCTTATTGTAAAATGTTACCAAAAATACATACAGGCTCCTGAAAAACTGGCCGTTTACTGCTACACTTTATTGTCAAGTGAAGGTGGAAATAAAATATTTTTGTTGGTATTCATACAGATCTGAATTCTCGAGTACTGTCAGAGTTTTAAGCATCACCTCACTGAAGCTTTGCAAAGTTTCCAGTGTCGGTAAACAATTGTTGCATGATCCGTCAATTAATATGAAATTGTTCTCTTTGCTATTTACCTCCCTGAAATTCGGTCTGGCAGTTTCCTGAGTTCTCCTTCAAGCTCTCTTCCTCTGTGACGATAATGTTCTCGATGTCCTTCATGGTAAGGTGGTCTCTGAAGGCGTGGAACAGGACATGTTTGAGCTCCTCCAGGGACATCTGTTGCATGTCAAACTGCAGGGTGGAAACACAAGAGGCCTGCCGTCAAATCTCAGCACGGCTGGACTGTCAATGCTTCTCTGTGGGGCAGTGCTGCTAGAGTGATTTATTATGGGACAATTTCCTTCAACTGATAGTTTTGAGAAGTGAAGCTAGTAGGAATAGAGGGAAAAAAAAACAGATGTTCACTATACAGTCACTACGCTAATCAATTGTTTATTTGCTCAATCACACTCATGTTTGCTCAATCTAATGCACATTGAAAAGAAGCACAGCACACTCAAAATTGATCATCATACTGGACAATCTTTCTGACGCAAACTGAGATGTGAATCAACAATGATGTTTAAGTGTGTAATAGTTCTCAACATCTACTGTCCTTCAACCAAAAAAAAAAAACCTCAACAGAAACACACTTCAGCTAAAAAATGTCATTTCAGACATCCAATTAGCACAGCAGCTCTGTCCTCATTGAACTGCAATGCTTGTAGTGACAGCACTACACTTGTGACCTCAAGCTGGCTGAAAGCTGAATAAAGAAGAGAAGAAGAGAAGGAGGAGGCAAAGTTGGGCTGGTTCAATTATTCAGAATCACTGAGAGACAGACTTGAACTTTTCCAATTTCCCAGGAAACTCTATGTCATGGGTCTTCTCAGAAACCTTGAATGAGCTTTGGTGGCGGGGGTGTTATCCTGTCTTGGCGGAATCAATAAATTATTGAACTGTATGAGAAAATATGTATTACATTGCTGAGAGCGTCCTTCTCCATGATTCCATCCACTCAAATGCATTTTTTTCTATAAACTCTTGAAATCTTTGCCCGGTGTTCCAAAGTGTTTTCATTGATGCTGCTCAATAACATAAAATGTACATGTGTGTAAATGAAGTGATTATCTGCTTATTATTGACTAAACAAACAAAAAAAGGTCAAAACTTCAAACTTGAAGAATTTGAAAATGGTCAAACTTACGACAGTTTCACTTTATTTTGATAGTCTTCAGATATTCTACTAACTTTAAATAACTACATGTCTACTAACTCTCATTAATTTGCAACTACATGCCAACTAAAGGCTGGAATACATTACACATTTTTTGCCCAGATTATTGAACCGATAGTCTGGACATGTTGATGCTAGTGGCCGAAAGTCAGAGCCAGTCTGCAGATTTGAGTTGACAGATTTCCCAGAAAATCGTGTAGTGTATGGTGGTCACAGACTCTTCAAAATCTTCAAAGTTTGATTCCAACAAATAAGAGGATATCAAACATGCTCGATATTTTGAGCCGATTTTGCACGTTTCTTTTCGTGAATTTGTTGCGATCGGAATGACCTGAAAGTCTGTTAATGTGTGACCCTATGATGCCCAGTTTTTCCTCTATAACTATTTACAAAAGTCGGCAAAAGTCTTTAGAGAATTAGTAGACTGTTAGGTTACACTGTAAAAAAAAAATATTTTCTTGATTTGTAATCACAACATTGTTCTTCTGTCAAATCAACTTAGATAATTAATGTGGTTCAGATAATATTTTGAGTTTCTGTTGACTAATCCAATCACCTTCATTGCATGAACTCAAATTTTTAATTTCAATGAACCCAAAATTAAGGCAACCAGGTAACTTACTTTTTTAAGTAAAACCAACAATTCTTTCTACAGGGTAGGGTTTTTATAATAAGTAGACAAACCTGGAAAGTTATTTATAGTCAGTAGAATGTCAAAATAAAATGCTAGCAGAAATTAAGCAGTCTACTAATACTCCAATGATGGCAACTGACGTAATTTAAAAGTTAATTATAGTTAGTAGAACGATTAAAGTGGACTTATTGAAAGTGAAATTATTTTATTTTCATCACAATACACAGCAACCTTTGAATGAACATTCATGAAGCTTTTTGCCCTCAAATGTTGTGGTTATGGCCTCTAGTGGTAGTAGCTGGACCATTCTAGCCAGCCAAACCTTGATCCCTTGCAAACACACATCGTTTTTATGCCCTTAAGAAACTCCTGGGGATACAGTTCAGATAAAGAACCAATAGTAATCTGATGTTATCACAAGAGTGTCCTGTCAGAGAATGTCACTTAAACAAAGCCATGCGTAAAGCCTCTATGAGACATTATCAACCTGGGATTGTCTCTTCTGAGGGGTGAGATGACAGCACTGAGAGTGTATCTCTGTCATTCAACCACTCACACCCATCCAGACATATACTCTCATGGGATCTCTTCAACCAATTTCAGTTCTTTTCCAGCGCTGTCTATTCTCTCACTCTGAAAGAAAACTATATGAAAGAGACCTATTGATGTCTATTGATGAACTCTGCAATATCAAAGCATTCCTTGTATTACACTGTGTTTTTCCCTTATTAGCTGCCCTACTTTCTACAGCCTATAAGTAGCAAAGCCAAAAAATATGATGCAATAAAAATAGAAGAGATTGAATCCTTGTTGTGTTAACAAGGCATCCAGTTCTAATGTTCAAGCTCTTCACATGACCAATACCTGCTTGACATTAAGTGTGGCAATTTGCTGCAAGTTGTTTCATGGGTTTTGAAGCTCTCTATCAACATAATTGCACTTACTTAGAGTGTGCTTGAAAATAAATTTGCATTATGGTTACATAGCAGACTTTAATGAGATGATTTGAAAAGAATATTGTAGGAGTCTATTACTGTAGACCACAGACGCATGAGCTGTGGGGAAGACTACACTCTAAAAAACGTCTGTAAAAATAGGGCACAATGTACCTACATTGAGTTGTGTTTTACTGGAGAATGTTCAGGTAATGAGCTGCCAATACTTTTTCAGTTATTTTAAGGATTTATTTTTTACAGTGTAGTAATATTTATTATTATTATTATTAATATTAATAATAATAATATTAATTATAATATTACAAGGTAATATTGTGAGATATTATTACAATTTAAAATATTTTTGAATATATTTTCAAATGTAATTTACTTCTATGATGACAAAGCTTTTTTTTTTTTTTTAAACCAGCTAGTACTCCAGTCTTCAGTGTCACATGGTCTTACAGAAATCATTTTAATATGCTGATTTCGTGATCTAGGAACGGTTCGTATTACTTTTTGATTATTGTGTTATTTATTCTAACTTAATGTGTCCGTGCTGAATAAAAGTTTTCATTTCTATTAATTTTTTAGACAATCATATTTTTTTACATTTTATATCTGTACTGTTTAGCCAAATAACACGTGAGGTATTTCTTGCCAGACTTGCAAAGCTAGCACGGCTCCAACTAAAACATTACCATGCAGCATGGAAATTAATTAAATTAAAAAAAAAAGTCTTTTACAGCAAAAAACAAAAAAATATCGTCACATGATACATTCTTTTTCTTTCACATTCCGTTTGACTTGATGACATCAGTAAAGGAGCGATCTTGTAGGAGGTCTGCAAGATCGCTTCTTTACCAGTGCGTGAGTAAATGCTAATGTTTGTGTGTGTGTGTGTGTGTGTGTGTGACTGCTGGCTGTAATCCACGCAGTCTGTTTGATTTGACAGGCATTTCAAAGGCCTCTGATTACTCCAAATTTATACTTACTGTGTTGCTTATTTTGTGGCGGCACTAAAAGCCTGTATTGATTCCCATCATTGACCATCAATCCTGAAGTACCGGCCAGTAGAGCAGGTGATTAATGTTTCAATTACCTGAACGCTCTCATTTTAATGGCAGGTACATGATTAATGTGAGAATGAAAATACCTCTGTAAAATGATTTGGGAGAGCTCTCATAAAGAAAAACAGAACAAACAAATTCATAATAATTAACTATAATTCAGAGAGTTAAAATGCCTGTTAATTATTTCCAAATTCTTGTGAATTTACATATTGAACATCTTGCATACACAGTTTGTATTCAATACATGCCTAAGATTTAAAATGGTGTCTCTGCAGGCAGCTCATTAAATTAATCAGAGCAATTGTGTCTTAATATTTCAAGCTCACTGTTTGCTATTGCCTTCCCCTCCAAAACCTAGACCCGATGTTAAAAGTGTGTCTGGATTGTGGCCAGTTCTCATGTCAAATGGCTAAGCGGATCTGCACATAGGGGGAGATGGGCCATGGAGAAATCTGTCAGCGGCTGATGTCTTTGGTTGACCCATTGAGCAAGGGACGAGGCGGTAAATGTCGTGTTGAAGGTGTCCAGACACATTTGTCACAATGAAATAGGAGCTTGGCTTCCCATTCCTGTCTGCCTGCTCCCCTCTATAACTCACAGTCACATTAATACTGATATAAAGAGATAAGCTTCACTGAAGTGAGGAGAGAAGAGTGAAGGACCATATCAGCTGACTACGGACACAGCATAGAACTAAAATTTGTTTTCATTAGCACTGATTAAAGACAGGGTAGGTGATTTGCTTCAAAAAATGTTTTGTTGTTTTGTTATGCTGGTTGAAAGTCTCTGCACATCCCAACAGCAATCGCTATGTTCATTTATATGTATTTATATCATCTGTGGAACGCGTAAGCCCATAAAATATTCATTCAATCATATCCCTTGGCCTGAGGGATGGGATTCGATGTCTTACCTGCCTTTCAACGTATGTTTTTACCCTTGCACACCTTGTTCGCACAGACATCGTACATTAGCAGCAAGTTTCATGCCATGCAGAGTTAATATCCAGTCAGGAGCACCGCACCCAAAACAGCAGCCACATTTTACAGTTCCTTCTCAACCAAATCAATAAGCTTATGCTGTATTTTTGTCATATCTACCATACTTTGTGGAAAACTCAGAGCAGTTTGTGACTCGAATGTATGCATTTCAATGGCAACACTATCAACACCGATGGTACAGGTCAGCTCCTGTTGTTTATGGTCATTATTACTATAACGTTATGTGAGACATAGTTTAACGCCGTCGCTCATGATGCTTTTTGTTTGCTCCCTGCTGTATGTGTTTTGAAAAAGGTGTGGCTTTGGAGACGCTTTGAAGGAAGGGTATGACCTTATGCTTTCAAAGTTTGCTCTCCAAAAATGACCTATGCTACCTTTAAGTTATTTGCGATGGTCAAGTCAATATTTCCTTAAAAACATGCATTGAATTAAGGAGGATGAACATAATTCAAAGATATTATTGTGGGCCCTTTCTAAAAGTATTTATTTATATAATATTATAAAAAATTTATTTATATCTATTTATTTATTTACTACTAATAATAATTTATTATTATTTTCATTATTATAATTATTATATCTCTCTGAACTCCCAGTGGACTCAAAAAATACTCAGCATTATTTCACACATTTGTGCGCCTGTATAATCTTGCATAACGCGTACAGGATAAACATTTTTGGCTTGCAGTCCACCATAGAGAGCTGAGCTCCGATTTGACCCCCAAAACTGCAAAGTAAAATTCGGAAAGCAAGCAGGATTTACTGGATCAAAATGCTCATAATTATTTCAGTGAAACTGGCACATGTAGTTGGCTCAGCAGTCCGAAGAGCCGCCCAAAACACCTGGCGAGAAAGTTACATTGGAAGGAATACTGTTAGCGCAGTTCCTGTGGGAGCCATGGCAGGGTACTGCAGTAGCAGTATCGAGTTAAAGTTCTCCCAAAATGAAAATTATCTCATGATTTACTCACACTCAAGCCATCCTAGGTGTCATAGTTATGTGTCTGTCGATCTGTTCCTTGTTTTGAGTTCAGTCCTATCACCTGTCAAGTGTTCTTTATTTTGAGTTCCTGTCTGTCATTGTCTCCATTATTAGTTAATTTACGTCAGCTGTGTCTTGTCTGTAATCATGTCTGTCACCTGTGCCCTACTCGTTATCCTCGTGTTCATCTGTAAATATTCCCTCTGTGTCAGTCCAGTCTTTGTCTGTCGTTAAAGTTGTGTGTAGTCTTTTAACCTGTTTTCCTGCCTGTATTCTTTGATTCATTAAACTGTTCTACGTGAAGCCGTCTTCTTCGTGCCTTCTTCCAAGTCAACACGTTACACTAGGAGTATATGACAATCTCCTTTCAGACAAACATAATCAGAGATGTATTAAAAAAAATATCCTTAGTCCTCCAAGATTTATAATGGTGTGAATGGGGGGCCACGTTTAAAAAAAAAAGCATCAATCCATAATAAAAGTAACCCATACTGCTCTAGGTGGTTAATAAAGGACTTTTGAAGTGAAGCGATGAGTTTTTGCAAGCAAAATATCCGTATTTAAAACTTTATAAATTAACAACTAGCTTCCGGCGGATGACCATACGCATGCTGTCCAAGTCGAAATAAGCTTAGACGCCTCTCACAGTTCAAACAAATAGGGGTGTGCAAAAAACTCAAGCTTCTCTTCTCTAATATCGAAATTTCTGAGCTTCTAATTAGTAACCGGTGTTTTGTTTTGCTCTCTCCCTTGTGCCTCTGCGTTCGTCATTGCGTCATTGCGTTGAGGCAAAGGTTGCTCTTCCGTCTAAATCGACTTGCGCAGTATGTATAGGATTACCCGCAGGAAGCTAGCTATTTGAATTCATAAAGTTTTAAATACGGATATTTTTCTTACAGAAATGCATCCCTTTGCTTCAAAAGGTCTTTATTAACCCTCTGGAGACATATGGATTACTTTGATTATGGATCGATGCATTGTTTTTAAAAACCTTGGAGGACTAAGTATATTCATGCACATACAGGATAAAGATACACCTAGGATGGCTTGAGGGTGAGTAAATCATGGAATATTTTTCGGATGAACTATCCCTTTAAGCATGGCACTGCAGTGGTATCATCGAGCTCCTGTGCGAATTGTAAGCGGACTAGAGGTTTGCCGCTGAGTTTGGAGAGTATCCTGCCACTGCATCCACAGCAAGGAGTCTAGGAATTACAGTATGTGAGGCTCACCAATGTCGCAGAAGGGGCAGGAGCTTCTAACCTGGGAAGAACAGGCTCGATGACCCCCAAAGTGGGCCAATGCAGAAAGCAGAAAAGGAAACCATAAAAATAACTCACATGGCATTCCCATTCCCTCCTGATGTGAGTCCTAAACTATGAGAGTATGCGAGGGCACATACCCTCAAAAGGGGGAGAGTCTGGCACCTCCAGTCACGAAAAACTCGGATGGAATGTCCAATGATTATAAACATGATCACACTGCAGTTCAGAAGGGGAAGCCACCACTGCATCCAACGGTAGTCTCTAACTTGGGTTGATTTGAGTTGTGAGGCGACAACTAAAGGAAGGCGTGGGTTAGATGGGCTTGTTTGAAGCCAAACAAAAATAGGCCAAAATATATAAAAAATCCCATACCGAAGATGCACATTGCACTAAAATACTGTTATGCAAAATGAAAATGACTATATCGTAGTGATCACAAAACCTAATATCAAGCACAGTTTTATCATTGGTAGAATATAAAATATTTCCATACATGCATTTCTATCAAATATAATATATGCAAAATGTCAAATCTTTAACCCATGGGGGAAAATAAACCTGCGGCCACCGTCTAAAAGTAGCCCAAATTCACGGAAAAACCGCAGACTTGGCAAACTTGTTGATGAGGATGAGAGTTGCAGTTGGGGTGGCTGCGGAACTCTTGCCAGTGACCGCAGTAGATTGCTGGCTGGGATGAGCGGTGGACGAGGAACCGGTGGTCGGAGATAAAGGCTGAAGCTGTAGAGGGTTGAAGGCGATCTGCCTAGTCCATGTGAGGATTTGCTTCGGTGCTTCAGTTTGGTAAAGGACAAGTTGGTGTTATCAGAGGGAAAAAGCTCAATGTCCTGAAAGTTGGACATGATATTAGATTTGGGAGGGCCAAATGGCAAAAGAACTGATGCCAGGAAGAAGAGGCTGCTTTTCTATTGCGTTATTAATTAGAAGATTAGATGGAAGTACTACTCCCGAAATTATTTTTAATAACTTCACTTCCACTTGTACTTTAGTACAAATTCCTTATATTGAAGGATTTTTTTCTCTTTTCTCCTTATTTTTCAATCTGGAATATATTTCTGACAAAATATGTTAATTTTTAAAATAACTAACTGTATTAAACTAACATGTTAAATTGACATGTCTATTTTTTTCATCTGCCACTTTTAATTGGGTGCTTTTTTTTCTTTGGCCCCTAAAAGCCACAGCTGAATCCAAGTAAGCTGATCCTTAATCAAGACAAGATGATTCAGAATATCTCATACAGTCTGCCAATCGATACTATATCACTCCGTCAAGACATCAGGGGGGACCGTCTGTGGTGTCTTATCAGAGACTCCAACATCTTATTACTGTGTGCCAAAAAAAAAGCACTGAAAAATCATTTGAGGAACTGCAGTGATATGCCTCTACTACAACTTGTATGTATACCCTTGAACTACAAGTACATACACAAACACACACATAAAATTGTCTTCTGTGAAATCATTTCCAAGGCACTAACAGCCTGTAATTCAGCTGCCAGTTCTGCAACTGTCACTTTGGGAAGTGTGAACTGAACAGATGGCATTTGGGCGTGAATGGTACGTTTGGGAGCAGGGTGATTGTAACAGGAGGGTCTGGGGTTCATCAGCCATCCATTACTTCACATGGACTAATTTTCATTCAGCTCCGTGAACCCTAGACTAATATTACCTCTACTTACTCTATTAGCAGCTATAGTAGATTAAATACTTGCACCATGACCTGGCTAAATATTGGTTTAAATTTCACTGCTCAGAGTCTAGTGTGGTCATGGCACGCACACACACACATCCAGATTTGCATGTATGCATACAGTACTCACCATTCATTGCATTATCAAGCCAAAAACACTCGCAAAGACTAAACCAATAAGGGTGACGAGCTGATTATATATACGAGGTATAAGACATAACCAATGCAGTGTCTCTGTCACAGTCTCCACATGTGACATTTGACATAGTTAGGACCCATCTGCTCGTGGGCCTGATTGTTATCGCATCATGTTAATGACTGCCAGTGTGAACGAAGCAATGCATCTGTCCTACTTTCATCCCCTTTCCATTAGCTGAAGTGTCCTAGAGGATGGAAGGCAATCAACAGGATAATTGCAGACCAGCAGCCATGAGAGAATTACAAGCAGAAAACACATGCCATCAACCACTAACCTTTTCTCTTCTCAAAGTTTTTTCTCAACACACAGACATATGCAGTGATAAAATAATCAGAATTTTGATTTAATCAGAGTTTGTGATTTCCGGCGACCAGAAGCAACCGTGGGCGTGTCCAGCAATGCGACAAAGTTGAGAAAAGTTTCACTTTATGCAAATGAGCAGCGACTGCCAATGGGAGTGAAGACATGGGAGCACATGTGTGAGATGCTGTTGTCAAGTGAAGGCAAGATGGAGAAGATAACATTGCCATGAGCGATTTCTGCCCACATATAATAGAAAAATTATGCTTGGAAAACGTGTCAGAAATTGTCTGCATTCTGAGTGATCCGTGCATTGACAGTCATTCATCTTGTTCATGAAATTATATATTATGCCCTGCTGCACTTTATATTCAAATGCTTTCCCTTCCAGACTGTTCATTTTAACGGCAAAAAGCAGATTCCTTGTTGAATTACAATTTTGTATATTTTACCAGCAATGCATTTCTTTTCTGATCAGATTTTGAAAATCCATATGACCATTTGTGTAGCCCATCAATCAAATTCGTCCATCTTTAGAAACAATGCCCACTATGACTAAAAATACAAACTATAGAGCACCACTAAAGCAATGATAGGTGTCTGATATATATATATATATATATGGCATGCCTTTCAGGAAATGATTGCATTTATAATACAATGTTTGAGTATATGGAGTGAAACTCTGAATATACAGTATCTCACAGAACTGAGTACACCCCCCACATTTTTGTAAATATTTTATTATATCTTTTCATCTTTTCAACACTGAAGAAATTATATTTTGCTACAATATAAAGTATTGTAGGGGATTTTACAGTCAAAGACCCTAAAGACCAGATATGATAAATGAAGACCCAGAGTCAGAGTTTAAAAAAATAAATTGAAGAAAATTTTACTGAAGAATAGTTTGCAGTTTCATCAGCAGAAGCAGCTTCAAGTCTCACAAGGAGTTCGTAGGCCGCTCTCTCTCTCTCATATATTCACATTTCCAGAACAATTATACTCTAACAGAGTCCACTAACTACGTCATTATTAAGATACTGATTGGTTAAGAAAACTACACAAAACTGGTAATTTTCCACACATGGACAGATAGTCAGAAGCATATCTCCTTCCATTATGATGCTGACGATCAGACACCGAACTTAGGCACAGAATGTCCTGTTAAGTCAGGACAAGGCGTCGGCACGTCTCAAGCAGAGTCCCAGTTGTCCACTAGTTCCCATAACGGACCTGTAGAGAACACTGAGCGCACATACAAAGATACACATGATTCACAGCTTCTTCAAGGCTGAAGTTGATCTGAGCTCTGCACTAAACAGGACACTTTTCCAAAACATATTGATAAGTTGTACTTTTCTCTCAGTCCGAGGTACAGACAATATACATAATTATTTTTTTATAGTGTTCGAAAATGAAAAGGAAAATAAATTCTTTAACATAAGTTGAAGTTAGTCATTCTAAATAATTCAATATTTAGAAAGATAACTTCATGAAAAATCACTCAATATACAGGGAGTGCAGAATTATTAGGCAAATGAGTATTTTGACCACATCATCCTCGTTATGCATGTTGTCTTACTCCAAGCTGTATAGGCTGGAAAGCCTACTACCAATTAAGCATATTAGGTGATGTGCATCTCTGTAATGAGAAGGGGTGTGGTCTAATGACATCAACACCCTATATCAGGTGTGCATAATTATTAGGCAACTTCCTTTCCTTTGGCCAAATGGGTCAAAAGAAGGACTTGACAGGCTCAGAAAAGTAAAAAATAGTGAGATATATTGCAGAGGGATGCAGAAGTCTTGAAATAGCCAAGCTTCTGAAGCGTGATCATCGAACAATCAAGCGTTTCATTCAAAATAGTCAGCAGGGTCGCAAGAAGCGTGTGGAAAAACCAAGGCGCAAAATAACTGCCCGTGAACTGAGAAAAGTCAAGCGTGCAGCTGCCAAGATGCCACTTGCCACCAGTTTGGCCATATTTCAGAGCTGCAACATCACTGGAGTGCCCAAAAGCACAAGGTGTGCAATACTCAGAGACATGGCCAAGGTAAGAAAGGCAGAAAGTCGACCATCACTGAACAAGACACACAAGCTGAAACGTCAAGACTGGGCCATGAAATATCTGAAGACTGATTTTTCTAAGGTTTTATGGACTGATGAAATGAGAGTGAGTCTTGATGGGCCAGATGGATGGGCCCGTGGCTGGATTGGTAAAGGGCAGAGAGCTCCAGTCCGACTCAGACGCCAGCAAGGTGGAGGTGGAGTACTGGTTTGGGCTGGTATCATCAAAGATGAGCTTGTGGGGCCTTTTCAGGTTGAGGATGGAGTCAAGCTCAACTCCCAGTCCTACTGCCAGTTTCTGGAAGACACCTTCTTCAAGCAGTGGTACAGGAAGAAGTCTACATCCTTCAAGAAAAACATGATTTTCATGCAGGGCAATGCTCCATCACACGGGTCCAAGTACTCCACAGCGTGGCTGGCAAGAAAGGGTATAAAAGAAGAAAATCTAATGATATGGCCTCCTTGTTCACCTGATCTGAACCCCATTGAGAACCTGTGGTCCATCATCAAATGTGCGATTTACAAGGAGGGAAAACGGTACACCTCTCTGAACAGTGTCTGGGAGGCTGTGGTTGCTGCTGCACGCAATGTTGATGGTGAACAGATCAAAACACTGACAGAATCCATGGATGGCAGGCTTTTGAGTGTCCTTGCAAAGAAAGGTGGCTATATTGGTCACTGATTTGTTTTTGTTTGGTTTTTGAATGTCAGAAATGTATATTTGTGAATGTTGAGATGTTATATTGGTTTCACTGGTAAAAATAAATAATTGAAATGGGTATAAATTTGTTTTTTGTTAAGGTGCCTAATAATTATGCACAGTAATAGTCACCTGCACACACAGATATCCCCCTAAAATAGCTAAAACTAAAAACTAAAAACTAAAACTTCCAAAAATATTCAGCTTTGATATTAATGAGTTTTTTGTGTTCATTGAGAACATGGTTGTTGTTCAATAATAAAATTAATCCTCAAAAATACAACTTGCCTAATAATTCTGCACTCCCTGTATATATATATATATATATATATATATATATATATACAGTACTGTGCAAAAGTTTTAGGCAGGTGTGAAAAAATGCTGTAAAGTAAGAATGCTTTCAAAAATAGACATGTTAATAGTTTATATTTATCAATTAACAAAATGCAAAGTGAGTGAACAGAAGAAAAATCTACATCAAATCAATATTTGGTGTGACCACCCTTTGCCTTCAAAACAGCATCAATTCTTCTAGGTACACTTGCACACAGTTTTTGAAGGAACTCGGCAGGTAGGTTGGCCCAAACATCTTGGAGAACTAACCACAGTTCCTCTGTGGATTTAGGCAGCCTCAGTTGCTTCTCTCTCTTCATGTAATCCCAGACAGACTCGATGATGTTGAGATCAGGGCTCTGTGGGGGCCATACCATCACTTCCAGGACTCCTTGTTCTTCTTTACACTGAAGATAGTTCTTAATGACTTTCGCTGTATGTTTGGGGTCGTTGTCATGCTGCAGAATAAATTTGGGGCCAATCAGATGCCTCCCTGATGGTATTGCATGATGGATAAGTATCTGCCTGTACTTCTCAGCATTGAGGATACCATTAATTCTGACCAAATCCCCAACTCCATTTGCAGAAATGCAGCCCCAAACTTGCAAGGAACCTCCACCATGCTTCACTGTTGCCTGCAGACACTCATTCGTGTACCGCTCTCCAGCCCTTCGGCGAACAAACTGCCTTCTGCTACAGCCAAATATTTCAAATTTTGACTCATCAGTCCAGAGCACCTGCTGCCATTTTTCTGCACCCCAGTTCCTGTGTTTTCGTGCATAGTTGAGTCGCTTGGCCTTGTTTCCACGTCGGAGGTATGGCTTTTTGGCCGCAAGTCTTCCATGAAGGCCACTTCTGACCAGACTTCTCCGGACAGTAGATGGGTGTACCAGGGTCCCACTGTTTTCTGCCAATTGTGAGCTAATGGCACTGCTCGACATCTTCCGATTGCGAAGGGAAGTAAGCATGATGTGTCTTTCATCTGCTGCAGTAAGTTTCCTTGGCCGACCACTGCGTCTACGGTCCTCAACGTTGCCTGTTTCTTTGTGCTTCTTCAAAAGAGCTTGGACAGCACATCTGGAAACCCCTGTCTGCCTTGAAATTTCTGCCTGGGAGAGACCTTGCTGATGCAGTATAACTACCTTGTGTCTTGTTGCTGTGCTCAGTCTTGCCATGGTGTATGACTTTTGACAGTAAACTGTCTTCAGCAACCTCACCTTGTTAGCTGAGTTTGGCTGTTCCTCACCCAGTTTTATTCCTCCTACACAGCTGTTTCTGTTTCAGTTAATGATTGTGTTTCAACCTACATATTGAATTGATGATCATTAGCACCTGTTTGGTATAATTGTTTAATCATACACCTAACTATATGCCTACAAAATCCCTGACTTTGTGCAAGTGTACCTTGAAGAATTGATGCTGTTTTGAAGGTAAAGGGTGGTCACACCAAATATGGATTTGATTTAGATTTTTCTTCTGTTCACTCACTTTGCATTTTGTTAATTGATAAATATAATGTATTACCAAGTTTATTTTTGAAAGCATTCTTACTTTACAGCATTTTTTCACACCTGCCTAAAACTTTTGCACAGTACTGTATATATATATATATATATATATATATATATATATATATATATATATATATATTCCAGAATCCACCCCTTCAGTAATGAGTGTACAGCTTGTATAACAGTGTAAATTTGCTGACCCTCCAAATAAAAGTTGTGCACCCAAGTGAGTACACCCCTAATTGAAAATGTCCAAATTGGGCCCAAAGTGTCAATATTTTGTGTGGCCACCATTATTTTCCAGCACTGCCTTAACCCTCTTGGGCATGGAGTTCACCAGAGCTTCACAGGTTTTCACTGGAGTCCTCTTCCACTCCTCCATGACGACATCATGGACTGTTCGCAGCCTTTCTTATGAATCATCTTTAGAAGAGGCTTTCTTCTAGGACAACAGCCATGCAGAGCAATTTGATACAGTGTGCGGTGTATGGTCTGAGCACTGACAGGCTGACCCCCCACCCCTTCATCCTCTGCACAAATGCTGGCAGCACTCATATGTCTATTTCCCAAACACAACCTCTGGATATGATGCTGAACATGTGCACTCAACTTCTTTGGTCAACCATGGTGAGGTTTACTCTGAGTGGAACCTGTCCTGTTAAACAACTGTATGGTCTTAGGCACCGTGCTGCTGCTCAGTTTCAGGGTCTTGGCAATCTTCCTATATCCTACGGCATATTTAGGTAAAGCAACAATTCTTTTTTTCAGATCCTCAGAGAGTTCTTTGCCATGAGGTGCCATGTTGAACTTCCAGTGACCATTATGAGAAAGTGAGAGGCATAACACCAAATTTAACACACTTTCTCCCCATTCACACCTGAGACCTTTTAACACCAATGAGTCATATGACACCGGGGAGAGAAAATGGCTAATTGGGCCCAATTTGGACATTTTCACTTAGGAGTGTACTCACTTTTGTGGCCAGTGGTTTAGACAGTAATGGCTGTATGTTGAGTTATTTTGAGGGGACAGCAAATTTACACGGTTATACAAGTTGTACACTCACTCCTTTACATTGTAGCAAAGTGTCATTTCTTCAGTGTTGTCACATGAAAAGATATAATAAAATTTTACAAAAATTTGAAGGATGTGCTCACTTCTGTGAGATACTGTATATAGAATGAAAGTCAAAATATATGGAATGAAAATGCAACTTTGACAGTACTTAATGAAAAATGTATAGCTAGTTATCTCGTTTTTATCAAAGCAATAGCCTGAATTAAACGACTTTAAAAATGGCATTCTCCAATATTTGCTGAACTACAAAATCTACAAAATCTGAATGAGTCTACATTCAGTCATCTTGAGAATCACATTTCCATATAATATTCCATATTCTATAGCACACACTGAAGAATGGAAAAGAAGGCAGTGTCTCGAGTCGCACCACAACTGTCAGATGTCCTTCAAGAGCATGTTTACACAGAAAAACAATTAAAAGCAGCAGAAATGACCATAGTCAGCTCTGATGAAGCTTTATGATTGGCTCAAGGCAAATGTTTTAGACCAGAGCGTTATGATCTTGTATGTGCTCATATAGGCGATCTTCATTGTTTATTCACACAGAGTACATTACTGGTAATTTACAGGTAATGTTACAATTTCTGGTACCGGTAAATTGCCAGAACCAACTTCCCAGTATTTTTGAAAAGGTCTTGTTCACACATGATCTCTTAACAGTAATTTTCCAATAATTATTTTAATTAATTAATTTATTAATTACAGATAGTAAAAAGCATACCAGTAAAGATTGTGTGTGTGAAAGGGGCAATTATTGCAACATTCTTAGTGCTTCTGAGTAATCGTGTTCAAAAAAATGTTGCTGAAAGAATGTCAATTTTTTCTTCAGAATTTACTTTTAAATATTTTCAGGTTGCATTTAATATATTCTGAATTTTATCCAATATGTTTAGACTTCATTCCATATATTCAAACATCATACTATAAATAAAATGATGTTATTCCATATAAGCTGTATTCCATATATTCAACCTTTCATTCTATATATTCAGTTTCATTCCATATCCTCAAACTTGATATCATAAATACAAAAATCTCTTAAACAGCAAGCCATAATATGTATATAGAGAATATATAGAATGTAAATTGCGGTTATAGATAATGTGATGTGGAGGTATTTGTGTGTTATTAACAGCTTGCAGAATTTAAATTCACTGCCTATAATGATAATCTCCTTTGTACACTCGTCAGCACAAACAGCGATGAAAAGTGAATATTTGTGAATTCAGTCCTGCTGAGTTTGTTTGTCATGCTGCTCTAAATGTCTCCACAGAGAGTTTTAGTTTACTTTTAAGACAGCTATGACTCTATAGCATTGATGCTGCTGGCTTCAAGCAGACAATAGTAGAGAGATCCTGGTGTCATTCATCTGGGCTGGACATGGAGGAGGACAGTGTCGGGCTGATTCACGGCTTAATTGAGTTGTCAGCTGTGGCGAGTTGGAAAAAAAGAGACACACTCCTTAACGCTGTGGTGCCTGTTGGGGATACTCCTGAAAGCTCCTTTAATTTTGGCTCACTGCATCTTTCATATTTCTTAGTTTCTCTCTCTCTCCTTTCTGTCATTGTTTATATATTCACTCCTTCAACTTTCGGTCATCTTATCTGTCTAAAAAATATGTTAATCTTTCAGAACAGAAACAGAATTTCAGAACAGAACAGAGACAGGAGTATTGTCCATTGCTCACATGAATACTACACAGAGGGCAAAATAACACTGACTGATTCAAAAAACAGGCAATTACTGTCACTAAACTTTGAAACAATAGTACAACAATAGAAATTTGTGAATTATACATCATAGATGGCTAGAATGGGTTATTAGCGATATTGGTTAATGCTGACTGTGTTTTTCTCAAATAATTTCCACTGTCAAAATTGGGCTGTTGGCAGCAACTCTACATACACTCCCCAGGCTTGCACTCCTCGGGGTGGGGAAAACAAGCTTGTTTATGCCTATGTGTTGCTAATAATCCATGATTGCCTGTAGCTCTTGCCTTTGACGTCCCCATTGACATCTTGTTAAGAATATTTTTTAACCCCCCACACTAATAAGTGCTCAGTCTTTCATGTTACACAAGGGCCTCGAGGTTCTTGGCATAAAAAAATGTCCTAGTCAGCATGCAAATTCAAACTGAGATGACACTCTGATGAGCATATACACAATTTCTTTTTGCTGACAGATAAAAGCTGACTTTCTTCTGACTGGTGTATGACTTCACATCTACAGCTCAGATTTAAAAATCAATAGATTTTGGCGGGGATGGGTCTGGCTCCACTGCAAGGTGTGTGAGACTTTATACAGAGACCATCGCTACCATACCTCAATGTCCAAGACATGGTGTATTAATATTTAATAGAGCAGGTTATGATGCAAATAGCTTGAAATATATTTGACAGGAGTCTTACAGATAATGCCAGCAAATACGCACTTGACCTTGAAATCATAAGATAAGAGTAGAGCTGGTGTACTTTATTGTAAATTTATATAAATAAAGTGAGAAATTCTAATTTAAATCCTTCATTTATTCTATTGTATTTAAATTATTCAGTTATTATTAATACTTTTTTGTCTACAATGAGTAGACAAAATTATTAGAGATGCTCGATACTACATTTCTCAGCCAATGCTGATGATTCAGAATGATATCGCTTGATGCAGATTTATTCTCTTCTTTTTCTTCTTAAGGAAATTTTTTTTCCTAAATAATGGAACAAACTATACAAGGAACCCTCTCATTTGGTACACTGTAATATTAGAGGTTACAATTAACAATAGAGGTATTATATTCAACTGCTATTTATTTTCAAAAATAATAATTGACCTCTTTCAATGTTTGAAACACAGATAAAGTGATCACACGAGACAAGATACATTCTGGTAAGTTTTACTGTATCTTTCAACTGTACCTTTGATGTTCATGCATGTTTTTAAAGATATAGCTTGTATTCATGTGGAAGAAAAGGGTCACTTGAAATGAGGTACTACAGCAATCTGTCAAGTCGCATTTAAAAGCATCAAAATGCCATTTATAGTTTAAATGTCCTGATAAAATGGTCAGAATTAGAAAGAGGAGACTTTGTTTCTTATCAGAAGTAACAAAGCACAAAGCTCTTTTCGATTATTGAATGTGAGGCGCTACAAATAATGTTTGATGTAGCAAAAAAAAAAAAACAACAACAAACAAAACACAGACCTGGCAACCCTGGCTTTTACTACAGGTGTTTCAGGGTCAAAGAGCCTGCTTTAACAGAACTATTTTTAACTGTTAAAGCATTATTTTTGCGTTAACTAAATTCAACACAAGAGAGATTTTCATCACATACAGTATGAGTTTGAACATATATTTTCGCACAACCCTGATCATAGGCAGCATTTAAACAATCGGCTGATGGCCAATAGAGATAATAATAGCTTTAGTCTGTCGATAATTATTCTCGGCCAACAAATAATTGTATCTCTAATCATGCCGTAACAATATAGTTCAACAGAAGGAGGGTGGGGGGCTCTGGGGGAAGACGAGGAGTCAGAGACAGGCGGAAACAGGGAGGAGCCTGCAGATAGAGAGGATGGAGGGAGGAACCAGAGGGCTGATGAAGGCAGGAGGAGCCATGTGGGAACCCAGAGCATGGTCAGGATGAAGACCCACAGTGAACTAATGGGGGAAGGAGCCAGGGAGGAATCAGATGTCTGACCACCAGCGGTGAAGCCAGGAGAGTTGGAGACCAAGGTGGAGCCCAGGAGAAACAGAGACCGGGCGGCACCATATGTCCTGGGGGCCAAGGTAGAGCTGTGGTGACGAGCACGTGAGGTAGAGTCAGGGTGAAGCAGGTAAGGAGGAGGTCGATGGAGCTCTAAGGTGTTGGCAGTGCGACGACTGTCCAAGGTGAAACCAGAGGGATGAGGCAGCCCAGTGGAGCCATAAGGACGTCAAATGGGAACCGAAGGAAGGAGGAGCCAAAGTGGAGTAGACTGGTCAAAGGGTGCAGGTGGAGCCGAGGGAGGGAGGAGCCAAGGTGATGCCAACTGGTTTATGGGCCAAGGTGGAGGCTCTGCGGCTTGAGGCAGAGACAAGGGATCCACATGTCAAGGTAGAATAAGAGACCGGAAGACCCGACGCAGATCCACAGAGCAGAGTGGAGCAAACAGAAGAAGAGCTGAGGAACTGAAGGGAACAAGCGGAGGTGGGGACAAAGAACTGTGAGTCTTTGGTAGAGGAGGTGGGAGAAGGAGGCTGGGCGGGACCATCAGAGACGCAGGAGACTTGGAGCTGGGCAGGACAGTGGAGATGCAAGAGACTTGGAACTGGGCAGGACCAGCGGAGATGCAAGAGAGATGGAGCTGGCCAGGACGAGCAGAGATGCAGGAGACTTGGACCTGGGCAGGATCAGCGGAGATGCAGGAGAGATGGAGCTGGCCAGGACGAGCAGAGATGCAAGAGACTTGGAACTGGGCAGGACCAGCGGAGATGCAGGAGAGATGGAGCTGGCCAGGACGAGCAGAGATGCAGGAGACTTGGACCTGGGCAGGACCAGTGGGTACGGCAGAGTTCGGGGAATTCCCAGACAATAACACAGAATAACACAGTAACCTTGCACAGCTCACCTTCAGCAAAAAGAGTGTGGGGAGGTCTCCGCTCTATTCCCTTGAACTCCATGATGACACCCACTGGTGCAGACGATGTTGCCGGCTTACACACATGATCAGACATATAGTTGGGCTCAGGCTCCAGGGCAAAGTATAACTCAGGTTTTGGCTCTGGTGCTCTCTCCATGGCGGACTCAGGGTCTGTGGACTCAGGGCTCCACAGACGGTCAGTTGCTGTTAGCCAGCACCCACTCCACACAAGAGCAAACACACAGGGAGCAGTCAGGGTACATTTTTTAAATGTAATTTATTCCTGTGATGGCAACGATGAATTTTTCAGCATCATTACTTCTTCAGTCTTCAGTATCACACGATCATTCAGAAATCATTCTAATATGTTGATTTATTGATCAGTGAAATTTTCTTATTATCAATGCTAAAAAAAGATGTGTTAATTAATATTTTTTTGGGAAATATCATACATTTTTTCCTAATTATTTAAAAAAAAAGTGTAGGATTTCTAACAGAAAATTGTGAAATGAGCTCAATTCAGTCACTCTGTCAAAACACAACATTTCCCGGGAGGTTTTGTCATTGTGCCAATATTAGACTTGAATTGGCCTCATAATAACATCAGAGAGGGAGAGGGTGTTTGGTATGCTGGTGTGATGATGTTACAAGGATTACCGTTGCAGTTATGAGTCACTGTATCCCACTAAAGGTGTGTTGAGATGAGCATTTAAATCACCTTCGAGACAACCAGTGTCTGTGACCTTGCTGTTTCTCACTCCTACACACATCGCTCTGCTTCCTCTGTGAGGGAGAGACGCTACACATGAACATGCAAATATAAACTCAGACACTGCTCCTTCAAGAAAGGAAGTCAGCTATTTTTCCAGACTAAAATCTTATTTAATAAAAGCAGAGATGTAGACCTAAAGAGAGAGATTTCCCAAATGCCCGTGATGACTAATTCAGATCTCTACTTCCCTTTTAAGTGGCAAATCTTTCAATTAATATGCCTTCTTCAACACTCACAAAAATCTCTTGAAAGTGAAACTGGGATTTCCTCACTATATGAATGAATGTTCACTTTGAAATGGAAAGATCTGCCTGCTCACTTTGAAGCCCACAATCTGAGAAGAATCACATTCACCAGTCGTCACGGGACGGAGGAAGCATGTGGAGAGGGCAGAGCGTGACCTATAATCTCATCCGTATGCTCAGAATACAAATGCATGCCCAAACAATGAAGAAGAGAAGAGAACACTGAAATATAGAATGAAATGTTTTCCATACCTGCCAGAATATGCTGTCTATAGTGCTGCCTAAGAAGCCCTCTCTGGTTTCGGAAGAAACAAGTTTAGGTCCCAATATTGTCATAAATTCATCAAAGTCCACCTGTCCATCGCCTGCATCAAGAAGAGAACACTCGGATTAGAATTAGAGAGAATTTTTACAAGTTTAAGTAAAACAAAGCATCGGTACCATGCTTATGAGTTGAAATGAGATTTTTTCTTGCATACTGAATAAATATCTTCAGATACAGAATATTCACATGTGCATTCTCATTTCCTTTATTTTTACAACTGGATTACTTTTGCTGTCATCTAACGCTCAATTAATCTTTACAGAACTGATAATTTAATAACACTGTTTCAAATGTCATCCATTTTTCATACTGTAGATTACAATATATTGCTGTGATGTCTAAATTCACTTTAGCATTTAAAATGACTGACTTTAATTTTTAACATTATTATTTATCATCATTTATTTCGATAAAATAGTATAGAATTTTATTATCTGCTGTTTATCTGATATCCATGACATGAAAATAGTCATGGTTTATCTATTGCTATATTGCGGAGGCAATTTTAATGTAACACAAACAGCAACACTGGGTCTTAACCAGATGCAACACTATACAGAAGCAAGTTATAAAATATATCTCACTTCCATGTAATTCAGAAGCAAAAATAAATAATCAAATATCTTCTTACTTGTTGAAATTGTGTCATGTTGCACAGCAATTTCACGTTCAGTATGGAAAAGACAAATTGCTTGTCGTTGAAACTTTTTACATTGCGGCTGGTGAAGAAAAAGTTGAAGAATAGAGTATAACAGAACAGACTAGAATTATATGTGGAAACAAAAATTGCCCTTTTCATTTAATTTTAATTGAATAGGCTCTACCCTGCTATGAGATTGATTTATTATGCAGTTTTTATTAGTGCAGCTCAGCTAAATGAAACCATTCATGGTCTTTGAACTAAGTAATTGTTACGGAAGCAGACTCAAACAGAAGGATATAATGCAGAGATCGTTTATTTAATTAATAGGATGCGGATCTGATATATTCAAGGTCACTTGATTACAGTTTGAAACCGACAATGATATTTTTCTCTTCACAATTTACCTACCATTGTTTTCTTGCTCAGTTTAACTCCAAAAAGCAAATATTATGTGCCAGGCAGATTAAAATTCAGCTGCTAATACTACTTTTAATGAATACTTTTTTCATTAATAATTTAAAATCAAACTGAATTTAATTATCTCCTAAGGTGCATGCTTCTGACCTTACATTTGCCTTTAAAACCAGAAAATATCTACAGTATATGGCATGTGAGCAAATGTGAGCATACCGAACAGCTATCAAACTTCCTCTCTCAATTCTTCCCGAAAAAGAAAATGACTGGTCTGAGATATGCTAAAGGAATTAAACACCAGCTGAGAGCGAGCGGAACTTAAAGTGATAAGTCAGAGAGAGCTGTTATCATGCTAGTGTTTCCTCTTGCTTCAAAACCTTGTGAATCTTAAATATTTATTACTGAAATACAATAAAGATGAGAATTCTGTAGAAAGCGCTAAAGAAACATATTTTCAATTAAGTGTCAAAACGTTAGAGATGTGCCCAAGTAATCATATAACTGTTCTAGCAGACACAGCAAAGCTATGCAGAAGTCTTTGGGGTAAAATATATTTTGAAAAGACATTTTATTTTACTTTATCTTAGAATGGTATTATAGATGTGACACTGATCTTAAACTAATAAAATTCACATTGTGAGGTGCAAACCACTTCATGTTGTGAATTTCATTAAACACCCCTACTTTATAGATCAAGAACAGCAACAACCTGCTGAGCTGATTCATGAGCTAAATCAATGCTTGTTCTCTAACCATTCAGTCAACTGGTCTGACCTTGAGGGACCCCTGAAGCCAGAAACACACACACACAGTAAGGTGAAGTTACTCAGAATTCACTTCACAGAATTCATCTATTTGCAGCCCCATGTGCTAGATAAATTCTATGATCGTTTTAGCATGAACTGTTCAGGATGTCATATATCTCTCCTGTGCAAGGACTGAAAGGGGTCTGTGATAGACTCTAAAGCTGTTTTTACAGATGATCAGAAGGCAGTCGCTCCTTTGTTTGTGTGAATGGTGCGAGCTCAGAATGAACCAGAGAATAAGATAGATGTAGAAAGAGAGTGACTCACCGTCCATATCCAGTCTCTGCATGATAATAGCCAGCTCCACCTCACTGGGCATGTACCCCAGAGAGCGCATGGCCATACCAAGCTCCTGCTTCGAGATAAATCCATTCCCGTCCCTGTCTAGAACTCGGAATGCTTCACGAATCTCTGCAGAGAGAAACAGAGAAGCGAGACAAAACCGAAATGTAGCCTATTAACAACAGGATGGAAACACAAATAACTCAACTGACATTCATAATTCAAGTGATTCAACTGAATCAACTGAAAGTGTGCATGTCATCAGTGAGCATTAGACTGTGTGTATTATATAATGCATGCCTTTCTCAGCAGTAACACAGAGTCCTATCACACAAACAGCAGACATACTAAATACAGCTCATTCTGTTTTCAAAGGCGCATATTTAGTGTGCTGTGACTAAATGTTTATCCACCGTTTCAAAGGGCATCAGTGTTGGTTTTTCAGTTCGGCTCAGGCTAAGGAACCCACACCAAGTCGCAAATGGCAACAACAAAAATAGCACGTGTATCTCAGATCATTTCTGAGGAGTAAAACACTTTTTTCTGCTGTCTTAAAGACCCACCTTTGTGTGATTCTGGGATTCTGTGTACCTTGTAATATGCTGAACCGAGCGCTTCCTGAATTCCACAAACCCTAAATGTTTCTTCACTGCTGTAGATAAAATATCCTTCTGCTATGTTTCATCTGTTTCACCTGAGACAGGCCTCGCAACAGAAGGGGCCCTGTATGAGTTCCTGTTCGTGATATTTACAGGATATAGTGCGCTGTTTTCCCGAATGTAATAGGCTATTGATTTTATACAATTTAATACAAGTTAATGATAGGTGACTTGCTTTCTATGGAGGATTAAAAACCTCGGATTTAATCTAAAATATCTTAATTTGTGTTCTGAAGATGAACAAAGGTCTTACGGGTATTGAATGACATGATGGTGAGTAATTAACAAAAGAGAAATTTCATTTTTGGGTGAACTAACCCTTTAAACTTGTGTGAAGTGATTATAAACAAAATTTGATAATATGCTTCAACAGTCCATGATTAAAAATGTTACATATATTTGGGGTCTCAGACACTATAAAAAATAAAATAAAATAAAATAAAACGTTTGTAAACTGCTGTAAACAATTTTTGCTGTATTGTTCTATAATGTTTTTTGCTGGGGAAATCGAAATAAATAAATAAAAGATAGAAATTAATAAACAACGATGCGCCAGGCATGGCTGTAATACTGCACACTATGGAGGAGATAATCAAACCAACAGTCTTTAATAACTCTATTTCTACTTTAACTCTATTTAGGAAATGCAGTAGAACACAGCAAACAACCATGATAAACAGAAATAAACATAACCCTGTCACAATGAAGACTCTTCTGAGTGCTTAGAAGACTTAGAAGACTCTTCTAAGTACATAAAAAATAGAAACTAAGAAATATTAAGAGACACTTTATTGCCACTTTATAATGGCAATGAATGGGACCAACGAGATTGAAGCTCAAGAAAGTGCATCCATCCATTATAAACGTACTTCACACAGCTTTGGAGGGTTAATGAAGGCCTTCTGAAGGGAATTGATGCGTTTGTGTAAGAAAAATATCCATATTTAACAAGTTATAAATTAAAATATCTAGCTTCCACCAGACTGCCTTCTGTATTCAATGTCTCGTCAGTTATGCTTTTTTCGTCATTTGAATTCAAAAGGTGTGGGACGTAGCGTAAGCGTTTTGAACTGCGAGAGGCATTACACTTTCTTCGTAAGTTGAATACGGAGGGTGGTCTGGCAGAAACTAGATATTTTACTTTAGAAACGTATTAAACATGGATATTTTTCTTACACAAATGCATCGCTCTGCTTCAGAAGGCCTTTATTAACCCCCCGGAGCAGTGTGGAGTACATTTATGATGGATGTTAAGAGTAGTTTCTTCAGCTTCATACTCGTTGGTCGCGTTCACTGGCATTATAAAGCTTGGATGCATCAGGATGTTTATTGATATAACTCTGATTGTGTTCATCAGAAAGAAGAAAGTTTTATACACCTAGGATGGCTTGGGGTAATTTTAATTTTAAAGTCAACTAGTCCTTTAATGCATTACATGCAACTTAGTACCAGATTTAGACAAGGTTCTAGATTGCATTCAGTATGAGTTAACAGATAAATCAATCCAGTCAGTGACTCATTATTTAACATGTTCCTCTTTGTCTCCCTTAAGAGTTTTTCTTTCTGCCAGTGCAGACCTCCTCTGAACTGCCACTTACACTTCTTACTCCTCATCTCATGAATATGTAAAACGTTGAAACTTCCATTGTGGGCATCCCTTGGTTCCTGGTCTGTCAAAACAATAATTTCAAAGAAGGTGCTGAAAGTTTTAATTCCATCTGAGAGTTTCACAGCTCAAACATCTCTTCAAATCAACCACCAGTCAGACCATCGATTTTCTTCTTGTGTGCCCTAAGGCAGTGCCCTAACACATGACCGGCAAGACATTCTAGATGAGGAAGTGAGACTTACAGTTGCATTGGACTGTAGTGGGGCAGAAACTGTAATGGGTTTGTAATGTTTATCATTCTGAAGGCACAAGAGAGAGAACCCTGAGGGTCATGCTTAGCTTTTTTTCGCTATAAAACAACAGTTAATAATGACCACAGGCAGTCAAACTCAAAAAAGGACAAAAACAATGTATTCCAAGTTTTCTAAAGCCATAGTACAGGTTTCCCCTCTTCCTCTCTTCTGTAACTGAAATGTCATTAATATTCACATTCAGATTCAAAAATGTGTCAGATGCTTCGTGCCAAGATATGACATCATTGATGCCAAAATGGCATTTGGTTCTTCCATGTGTCATAACCAAAATTCATGCTTTAAATTATGTACAATGGAAAATTAAATTTGAGATTAGAAGAGAAATATTTTTTTTTACAAAAAAACAATAGATTTTAGTGTTTTTACTCAAAATCTATTTGCTAAATTGTCCTTGTGTGTTTAATAAAATAATAACAGCACCCAAGTTTAGCTAGTCAGAATTGAGACAAATAGCAGCCATGCAAACAAAACACACACACAAACACTCACACACTCACCACCAAGCTCTTCTGTGGAGATGTTGGCAAGCTGTTCTTCACTGGTTTCAGAGAGAGAGGTGCTCAGGAAGTTGTCTGTGTAGAGCAGCCCTGCTCTCACATGGTGAAAAGGCATCTTCGCCCTTCAAAGGAACAACAAACAACTGAGATGAATCGATGAACACGCAACCACTGTGCCTGCAGCCTCACCGAAAGTGAGTAATGATCTCATGTCTGTTGCTGAAAGAAAGTGACTAGACCTAGAAAAAAGAAGAATGGAGCACAGGCGAACAGGTTCCTCAGTGTATAATACACAGTGGTGTAAGGGGGCATGAATTTACAACAACAAGTCTGTTCAACCAAATTCATTTGTAAGGATGATATTCAAATACACAAAGGCCCACATGTTCACACACAGTGTATAGACACTTTATATTAGTATTTACCTCAGCTTGGAAAAGCTAGTTTCTCTGAACAACTGTGTTTTAAGGTGGTTGTCAGTATATTACAATGTATAAACAGATTTTAGTGATTTGGTATATTTACTCATTTTCAGTTAAAGAGTTAGTTCACCCAAAAATGAAAATTCTGTCATTAATTGCTCACCCTCATGTCGTTCCACAACGTAAGACCTTTGTTCATCATCAGAACACAAATTAAGATCTTAAGATGAAGTCCAAGTGGCATAGGCCTATGACTCGTCCATATACAGCAGTATAACCACCACTTTCAAGGTCCAGAAAGGTCTTTAAATGAATCTTTAAAACAATTGATCTGACAGCGGTGGTTCAACCTTAAAGGATTAGTTCACTTGAGGATTAAAATTTCTCACCACAATTGATGTGGTTTATATGATTATGTCATACATGGCGGCTCACAGAGGAGTGCAAGACGAGCATTTGTGGTTAAAAAGTATATAAATGTTTTTTTTTTGTTTTTTTTTTTAGAAAATGACCAATCGTTTTGCTTGATAAGACCCTTTGAAGCTGCACTGAAACATCAATTTAGACCTTCCACCCGGTGAACCCCACTGAAGTCCACTATATAGACGAAAATACTGGAATGTTTTCCTCAAAAACATTAATTTCTTTTTGATTGAAGAAGGAAAGACATGAACATCTTGGATGATCTGAGGGTGGGTAAATCATGAGGAAATTTTCATTCAGAAGAATTCTTTTTATATTCTTGTCGCTTCATAAAATTAAGGGTGAACCACTGCAGTCATATCTACTGTTTTAACAACGTCTTTAATATCTTTTTATCCTTGAAAGTGTTGGTTAAATTGCTGGCTATGGACAAGTCATATATCTGAGATTTCAGCAAAAGTATCTTAATTAGTGTTCCGAAGATGATCGAAAGTCTTACAGGTTTGGAACGACATGAGGGTGAGTAATTAATGACAGAATTTAAATTTTTGGGTGAACTAACCCTTCAATGAAATGTGTAAAATGTATATTTATATTTTTAATATTTATATCAATGTTATTATTAACATATTAGTTGAAGTGGAAATTTTTTTATATAAATATAATATTGATATTGATCATTTTTGATTAATTAATTTTTCCTAGTGGTCTTATATCTTTGGATCACACTGTAAATGTGTGTCTGAGGGGACATTTGTTCAAGCCATTGATTTTTTTTTTTCCCCCTGTGAGCACAACAGGGCTTTTATTTAGAAAAAACAATGTCAGTGCGAAGGTAGATAAGTTAGACATATAATTTAGTGGCACAATTGTTTATGGACTGAAACTGTGGATCTATTACTAGCAGCCTGACAAAAGATGAGAAATTTTCCGCAGGATTTAGGTTTTGTTTTCTTAGTGTTTTGATTCACTGTCAGCACATCAAGCAAAGGCTTGAATGTGTCTTGAGTGTCTGATCTGTTTTAATGATTTCAGGCCCTGTGCTGCTGTTAAAATGAAGTTTTTGTAAATCTATAGACACATCTAAAACACCAGAAAGCACAAAGCTGGGGAATCCTCTGAGACACAAAGAGCCACTATCAAGAGAGTTTCATGTAAATTAAGGGTAAATTATGAGGCGGTGACAGAGGGGTTGAAGCAGCTAATTTGTCGTGATGTGATCACCAAGGACGAACCCTACATGTACAATTGGGTTCTGTGCTACTGTAATTACCATAGATATTAACAGGGCTTTCGCTAAAGGCAGCTTTGGGAGCAGGTTGATTGATACTAGGCTCAGCTAAGGGCAGCTACACATGAATATTTTAAAGAGCCATTGATGAGTCATTTGGCTCACTTTTATTGGATATCAACATGCACTGCCATTCAAAAGTTTGGAATCGGTAATTAATACTTTTATTCAGCGAGGATGCATTAAATTAAAAATTGTCAGTAACAAAATTTACATTTTTACAAAAAAATCTCATTTAAAAATGCTGTTCTTTTGAACGTTCTATTCATCAAAGAATCCTGGAAACAGACATTTTCATTGATAATAATAAGCATAACTTGAGCAGCATATCAGCATATTAAAAGGTTAGTTCATCCAAAATGAGAATTCTGTCATTAATCACTCACCCTCATGTCATTCCAAACCCTTAAGACCTTCGTTCATCCTCAGAACACAAATTAAGATTTTTTGATGAATTCTGAGAGGTTTTTGTTCCCCAAAAGAAAGCTATATACCACATTAAAGGTCCAGAAAAGTAGTAAAGATATTGTTAAAATAGTCCATGTAACTACAGTGGTTCAACCTTAATGTTGTGAAGTGACAACAATACTTTTTGTGTGCAAAAACAAAACAAAAATAGCGACTTTATTTAACAATTTCTTCTCTTCTCCCTCATTCTCCTTCGCTGTTCACGTGGTAAACACAATGCAGTTCACAAGGCGTTCTGAAGTAGAAACCAGAAGCGCTGCACTGTATCTGCACTTCATAACATTAAGGTTGAACCACTGTTGTCCATGTTATAAACAGTGTCTTTACTATTTTACTGGGCCCTAAATGTGGTAATACGTTGCTTTCTCTTGGGGATCAGAAAAATCTTGGATTTCATCAAAAATATCTTAATTTGTGTTCCAAAGTTGAACAAAGTTCTGATGGGTTTCGAACAACATGAGGGTGAGTAATTAATAACAGAAATTTTATTTTTGGGTAAACTAACCCTTTAAAATGATTTCTGAAGGATCAAGTGACACTGAGGACTAGAGTAATGGCCGCTGAAAATTCAGCTCTTTAGAAAATTATATTTTAAAATTTATTAAAATAGAAAATAGTTGTTATTCATTGTAAAATTACTTCACAATTTTACTATTTTTTACATGTATTTTATTTTACAAATTTACTGTATTTTTCATCAAATAAATGTCTTGGTGAGCAAATAAATAAATTAAAAATGAAAAATAAATTAAAAAACTCCCGAACGTTTAAACAGTAGTTTACATGAAGCAAATATAAATGTAAAATAAAAGTAAATGGTATATTTTAAGGTTATGCATTTTAAAAGACAACATGAAGTAATTTGGAGAATGCTGTCAGTTCAAATGACCCTCAATTTCTTGGCATTTACTTGCTAAAAAGCATGCAAATAACAAATATCTAGAGCCAAATTGTACTGTATGTTGTTTCTTTGGTAACAGATTTTGAAGTACATTTTTCTGAGGTTGCAAGAGTAACCTTGACAAACATTCTATTCTAAAGTTATTTAAATCTGACCCATATCTAATTCACAAACAGTGTGTGAGTGCTGATGCAAATTGATATTGAGCGAAAGTGCTGTTGCATTAAAGGGTTAGTTCACCTAAAAATGTAAAATTCTGTCATTAATTACACACCCTCATGTCATTGCAAACCTTCGTTCATCTTCAGAACACAAATTAAGATATTTTTGATGACATCTGAGAGCTCTCTCTCTGACTCCTCCATTGACAGCAACATATAACCACCGCTTTCAAGGTCCAGAAAGGTACTAAAGACATGGTTAAAACAGTTGACGTGACTGCAGTCGTTCAACCTTAATTTTATGAAGCGTCAAGAATACTTTTAGTGTGCAAAAACAAAACAAAAATAATGATTTTATTCAAAAATCTCTTCTCTTCCCTGTCATTATCCAGTAAGCACAGTGAAGGCTTCCATGTTTATGTCTGAATGCGGGCTCAGTATTGGACAAAGCTGACCACGTGAGCAGCACGATGCATGCGTGTGATGTTGACGCAGGAGCTGGCCAATAATGAGTCGGCATTCTGACGTAGAACCTGGACGTGCTGGACGAAAACAACAAACGATAATGACATATAAGAGAAGATATTGTTGAATAAAGTTGTCATTTTTCTTTTGCTTTTGCGCACAAAAAATATTCTCGTCACTTCATAAAACTAAGGTTGAACCACTGCGGTCAACTATTTTAATGATATCTTTAGTATCTCTCTGGAACTTGAAAGTGGTGGTTTGCTGTCTATTGACGAATATTGCTGAATATTGCTGTCTATTGACGAGTCACATACTTCTCGGATTAAAAAATCAGAAATATCTTAATTGGTTGTCTAAAGATGAACGAAAGTCTTACGGGTTTGGAATGACATGAGGGTGAGTAATTAATGACAGAATTTAGGGTGAAGTAACCCTTTAAGCCTTTAGTGTGGCAAGGACTGTTAATTTAATAGTTTTTTTTTTTTTTTTTTAAAGAGATAGAGAAAGAGTGAGAGAAGGAAAGGAAGTGACAGCCATTGTTGGCATGATAAATAACCTGATGCTATATTAATGGATTCTTCCCGGACACCTTTTAGCTGGTCTGACTCATGGGATCTTATGGGACCGACACATTGGCCGGTACCGGAAAAGGTGTGAGGCTTTCACATGTTGTGAGTAGCAGGTGCTATCTTGCCGTTTTAGTTTTGCACATCTGCTCCTGGCTCCGTTCCAGGACCTCTTAAAGAGGGTTCATTGACATTTGGGTGACAGACACTGCACCTAGGACACATGTCATCCAGTTCATTAAATGACCGCAAACAGAAACACATGGTCATGATAATGAGCAAACAATAAGAATGCACCTTCACAAGGTCAACTGTTATACTCGTCCTCAAAGCAATAAAAGAGATTCAGAGAACCAAATAGTTCAGGGAGCGAAAATATGACCGTGAAAGACACTGAATGGCTTCTGAGACACAATTAAACGACCTTCACAAGGTGATGAGAATGCAGATGAAAGCTGTCCACAAATAAAGTCAGGTTTAAAATGACCTTAAGAATGGTCTTTAAAAAGATGGACAAATAGAGAGGGAGGGAAAGATCTGACATTGTGAAGCTGCATCAGAGAAATGTCAAAGCTGCTCCGCAGGGACCCTTTTCATGCACTTAACACTGAGTGTCCATAACAGCCACATCAAAAATACAGTAACCGTTCGGTCATGTTCAAATACGTTTTCCCATCAAAACCATATGCATGTGAAGTTAAGGATAGAAACACCAGCTTCAAGAGATAAAGAAAATAAATAAAGCAAAATAATGCAGCAAGAAGCGTGTAAAATATCTTAAGAATGACAACTGCATTGTAAGATCCTGAATATAACATATCATGCACTGTATAAAAAAACGTGAATGTTCATTTTTTTATTATTATTATTATTGTAAATAATAAAGAGAGTTGATTCAGTGTCAAGCTCGGACAAAGAGAGAATGCAATATTATTTCAATATCAACTCAATCACCATCTTTCAACAGATGTCAAATATTACAGCTCAAAAAACTACAGGTTCAATGTCTTGTTGCTTGTTTGGTGTCTGAAAACTAAACTTACACTCAATTATGATTCAAATACACCAGAGATGAACTGAGCGGCCAGTTCACATCTGCTCTGAAAACTTCCCTCGCCTCAATACCAGCCAAAAAGCCTCTAATGAAGAACAAAACCCCGTATTGAGAGTACATCGTGTCTGGTTAATGCATTAAAGGGATTTTTACAAGACAGTGAACGCAAAGCGCCTCGTTACCTCCAGTCCGCGGGCATCACATGCGAATCCCCGGAGCGACTCTCCGCGCAAAGCTCCGTTTCTTCTGCTCCGTCAGTTGGAGACGGACCGGACACATCCGCCGTGCGCAAAGGCAATTCTAAACCATACTTTTCCGGACCCATTATCGTTTATTATAGTTTCAAGCCATTTTACGCCGACGTCTCCGCCAAACTACTGCCGTTTGCGTTCCCACGGACAGCCCAGGCGGACAGTAGGAGTGCGGGCTTGTAGCCTCCCGTGCCCTCGCCTCCGGTGACCGGACTGACAAGCCATAACTCACATGGGCCACACATCACTAGTCCTTCAAATATCACCTTGCTCTTACCGTGAATGAACGCCTCGGGCCACCGCTACCATTTAAACAGAGCATTGCTGGGTGGCATTTTATTATAAACATTTTAGATTTTATATTAGATAAAGGGTTGGCTACATAGGCTTAAGTTAAATGTGCAAGTGTTAGTTCGCAAAATTAACCCTAAACTCCTGAACGACTTTGTTTACCGGTAACCGACCGTCTAAACATTATCCCGCTTACAGCCCTTTCTACAAACAAATATTTTTTTTATTGAGCTTTTACTTGCTAACCTGCAGTGACACAAGCTGAAACGATTATTCAGCGTCTCATTAATATTCGTAAAAATTGGCAAATCAAGTATTCCATAAAGCAGTGTAATAAAGTTGTATAATGGAGGCCAAAAACTACTATATAAACTTTCTAAATATAAAATCCCTTTTAAAAATCCACTCGATAAAGAACGGACCAGAAATATCTATCTACGACCAATGCATTTCACAACAGGTGCCATATAACCCGATTTTTCTTGGTCTTCTGAAGACTCCGTGTCACTGAATAGCCATTTTAAAGACGCCGAAATCCACTCACCTCCTCAAAGACTGTGTTTTGCAATTCGCAAAGTCTCGGGGCGCTTATAATGCCAGTGCTATGAAATTTTCTCGGTTGGAGTTATGGTTATCGTTGGTCTCATGTAGAGTGCTGAACACACAAATTCTGAGGAAAAACAACGAAATTTTCAGTTGCCCCAGTTATCTCTTCTCGGTCCTGCTGGCATGTGACAGCCCCATTGCCACCGCAACAGAGTTTCTTGAAGATCCATCAGGTGAAATGCTTGTTCCAAAAGCCACTGTTGTATTTGTTTTAAGTTAACTGATTTGTTCAGAAATGCCTCCGTCTCGCGCTCGTCTCGTGCGTAACAGGCGCTCTCCGCCGCGCGCCAAAGGGTGTGTTGCATTTAAAGTCCTTTGCGAATGCACCCGGACAGATTCGTAACCGTCTTAAAAATGGAGTCCCCCTTCAGTAGCGTGTCTCTTGCCAAAACACGCGAAAAAAAAAAAAATCTTTTCGGTCGCAAGAAATCTATCGGGATGATCAGATGTGAGATGGGCGCGCTGCCCTGCAGCCATGGAGCGGCTGGAGTGGTACAGCCGATCTGCTCCAGAATGTTTTCCCTCCTTTAGAGATCTGGCAGGTGTGTCAGAGAGAGTGGTGTAGGGTGGAGTTAAAAATAGATCAGTAATGTATCACTATTAGCAGACAGAGGCACACATTCATAACCTGATGGAAAGAACAGGTAAAGGAGACTGTGCTGTTCTTGTTTCAACTCCACTGAACAACCATTTTTGCAAATTCGATCTAACATTTGCATATTTATTTGCTAAAAATTGCAGTTGTTGATGAATTGACAGCATTTTGATTCCACCTCTTTCATTTTTTTCATTCAGCAAAATGATCACATTGTAATCCAGATATCCAGATTCTTTTTACTTCATATACCACAAAATATAATTGAGTTCAACACAGCTCATGTTACATCCTTCCCAAATCCATCTTCTTTATGCTTCTTCCAAATAGCTCTGGGTAGTAACTGATTACATGTAATCTGGATTACGTAATCAGAGTCCAAAAATTAAACACTCTAATTAGATCATATTACTTTTTTTAAAAATACACAGTGGCAGTAATTTGTTCATAATTCATTGATTCTCCCTACTGCTTCTTTTTTATATCTACTCAACTCCCGATAAACACACTGATTATTATTTGAAATATAACTCAGTGAGTCATTTAACGATGTATTGCTGTCTTTGGAAGGCTTTTGTCTTTTATTTTAAATGATTTAATTACTTAATAGTTATTCATTGAACTCACAAACCCCCTGCAATTCCACCACGAACCTCAGTTTTGCTAAACCCTAATGTAATTTAGTTTTAATGCACTTCATGTTGCTGATTACAAAGAATGGAATATATTTTCTTTCTCTTACATAAATATTATACAAGATCCTGTTTCAAATCAATGTGATAAATGAGGTTGGTCAAAAGTAATGAAAAAGTAGTCTGATTATATTAGGCAATACCTTACATGTGTAATGTAGTGTTTCCCAACCCTGTTCCTAGAGGCACAACAACAGTCCACATTTTGGATGTCTCCCTCATCTGACCCCTTTATTTTCTATCTTGGAGTTTCTGCTGATGAGTTGATTCAGGTGTGTTTGATTAGGATGAGTTGCCAAATGTGTAGTGTTGGTGTGCCTCCAGGAGCTGGGTTGGGAAACACTGGTGTAATGTAATGCATTTACTTTACTATGTAATGTAATTTGGAATCAGTAACCCACTATAATTTCTAATATGCTCTGCACTGCACCTGTTATGTATAAATGACACGATAGACTTCTTTGTATTCATATCATCCCATCAGAAAATAAACTCTTTGGAATGAAAGGAACAGAACAACCAGTCCCTACATAATAAGCTTCTTTGGTTGAAAACCTTCTGCTTAATGGCAGTTTAGAAGCAAAAAAACTCAAAATGATGACGTTGCATTGTGCGGCTGCTGGGACTCACTACCTGATGAACACTGCGAGGTCTTTTTTCATATTAGTGTATGACTGACATCAGTATTAGCAAAGTGAGAATTTGATGCTGTATTTTCTTGCTTTTGAAAGTGGCAGAATTACATCATCATCCTGTTTTATTCTCAATAGACTGTAGCTGAGTTGCCCAAAGGTCTATTGTTCATGCATTTTCAATTATGTTGCATTCTTACTCATTAAAAATAAGATCATTAACACCGTCTCAAAGGGTAAATATGCACTGCCTGATAGTTTTTGACAAAAAAAGATGAAAAGATAACAGAAGTATGAATGAATGTCATTGATAATTACTTTAGATGTTGTTTCATTTGAAGTTTATTTGAAATGTATTTGGTCCTCTGAGAACCTATAAAGGAAACGACAAAAAAGCATTAAATACTTAGCTTTTTTCTGTTTAATTAACTATGTTAGGATGAAGAATTCAGTTTGACAGCAGCTCCACAAATGACCTTGAGATGGCATCGAAGTGCTTGCTGGTACTGCAGGGGAAGTGATGAACCTATGCTACAGTCTTCACATGACTAACAAGGTGAGAGCACAAAAACTTCACGGACAGACATAGAGTGACTTCTTTCATTTTTAATGAGACTTAAAAAGCTAAGAGATAAAACTGCTGAGATTGGAAACTAAGTTCCCATACTAAAGATAAATTCAACAATAAATGCCTCTTAAATGTGACCACATAGTTATTAATTCACATTCACCATGTTTATCATTCAGAACAAAGGTCAATCTTCCATCAAGGAGTTTCAAGTTTCAAGAGAGAATCTATCTTGCATGTTTCATGAGGTCATTTTAAGATTTCTGTATTGAATGGAGCCCCATGACAGAAAAGTCTATCACACACACCATAAACGCTATAGTGACACTTGAAAAACAGGTTGCATTAAACAAAATGTAACATATGGATGCTGTCATTACCTCATAGATCAGGCCTAATTTGATTCATGCAGGTTTCATTAAAATGCTTCAAGGCCTTTGGAAGGGAAATTACCCCACCCAGAAAATCTCCCAGTAATATTTTAAAATGAAAAACTTAATCTTCGATCCTTCAGCAGAAATGCAGTACACCTCAATCACATACTATATTATACAAACATAACCATTTCTAATGTGTACTCACATCAAATGATCAGAATAAAAGATCACATTAAAAGAAAAGAAGAATGGAAGACTACATGGCGCCAGATATTATGCAATCATCTTTCTGCAGCAAGAAAATTATTTATAAAGTTTAATTTAAAATTAAACGATACGATGACAAGAAGACAACTGCCTTAAAGTGCACCATTTATTCTATCTGTATCCATCTCTGCAGGTAAAGACAATCACCAAAAAATGAAACGGCACATAAAAAAAAAACAATATTTCCTATAATCTTGTAAAAGTGGGTCTTGTTACTGTCACTTAATAAAAATGACACAAGCCCACTGCAAAAGATAACGTGACAACATTTAAGAGATCTCCAGAGATTTTCATGGGGAACGTGGAGGAAGAATAATAAAAAAAGACCTTCATGAAGGGGAAACTAGCTAAAAAAAAAAAAATCCTGAGATCATTATTTTGTGTTTGTTCACAAGTATGAAATTGTTTTCTGTTTCTAAACATTTCATACCATATAAAATATTTTTCATTAAGTGCCAACATGTTTAAAACAAAAGACCAATTATTATTCTACAATACATGCCTGATCAAATTTTAGTATTATAAGTACCCATTTAAATGATAATTCTTTAAAATCAATAATATTAAATTGAAAATTTTTTATAAATAGAATATTATTTTAATTATTTTTATTTATTCATACCATTTATAAATATTTTAATGCCTGGCATGAATTATTATATTCAGTTACTTAATTTAGTAGATCTAAGTGAATATGGAGCAGTCTTGTAGTGATAGGCCACTTCCACCTTCACGCCTACCATCAAACTTTTGGAGCGCACTATAGCAATTGTCAAGTCCACTTTCAAAATAATAACCTCTGCAAACCTTTTCAGTCTGGTTTTCACTCATAGCACGGAACCACTGACAATGGCCTTCCAACCATCCTGATCCACCTTACCGCAGCTTTTGACACCATCTCTCACTCAATTCTTCTGGAACGTCTGGCTGACATCTGGATCACTAACAATACACTAGTCTGGTTTAGATCATATCTACACAATATAAAACATTTTATTCAGGGAAAAAATGTCACATCAAAAACTTCCACAGTCACCCATGGGGTTCCACAGGTTTCAGTGCTGGGACCACTGCTTTTTATCATGTACATACTACCTCTTGGCAACATTCTCTATCATTTTGGAATCATTTTTCCCTGTTACTTCCTCTCCACAAAACCAAACACATGTCTGCCCCTTTCTGCCCTCACCTCCTATCTACAAGCAATCAGCAACTGGATGCCAATCAATCTTCTCAAACTTAAAGGAAATAAAAGCGAGGTTCTCCTCATCAATTCAAAGGCCACACTCTCCAACACCTGACTGTTCACTTTATCATTCGATGGCTCTCCGGTTCCCACCTCCTCCCAAGTCAAAAGTCTCTCCACCACTCTGGACAGTGCACTTTCCTTTGCCCCCCACATCAGCAGTATCACCCATACCAGATGAACAGACCACATCACACCCCTACTCATTCAGCTCTACTGGCTTCTTGTTCCCTACTGGATAAGCTACAAAATTCTTTTGCTATCCTTCAAAGCCCTTCATAAACTACATTATAATACCCTATATAATCCTCACCATATCCATTTTGATTTTATTGTTTATTAGGCTACTTGAATTTATTGACTACTTGATGTTACATGTGTTTCTGTTTGAACTCTTCCTTTGTTACATGAGTTCTTTGTTTTGATTTTCCTGCTCCTCCTTAGTTGCCTTGGTTTCCATCATTAGTCTATCGTCATCAGCTGTGTCTTGTCGATCACCTTGTTTCTCCCTTTGTTTGCCACCTGTATAAATTCCCTGTCTTCTCCCTCAGTCCTTGTCAGCTCTCGTTAATGTCTGGACGTTGTGTGTGTGTGTGTGGGCGTGTTTTCCTGGCGTTCCCAAGTATATTAAAAGTCTCCATTTCCATTTGCTCCATCGTGAGATTTCCTTTTACACCACGTACCATAACACTTGATTGTACTATTGATAAAATTGTTGGGCTTATATTTTCTATTTTGGTCTGTAATGTGTCCTTGGACATCCTGACAGGCACCAACAAATAAAATGTAGTATTATTATTATTACCACAATGCTTACCGAATAAACATGAAATAACAAATTCAGTGTTTGTAAAAAAGGCAACATGAGAAATGCTACAATGAACCTTTCAACAATTGCTATAATGCAGCAGATAGTCGGCCTATCAGAGTTTACAGTAGACATACAGCATGCTGACAGCATGGATTCAGACACGTTCAATCCATACTTTGCAAAGCTCTCATTTATTTACCATACAATCCCCCTGATGCAAAAGCCAATGAAGCATAATGTCGATTGTGAATTTCATACACTGATGAATGAACTAAGCTCTTATTTGAAAGTGACGTGTGGCCAAGTATAGTGTTCCATACACGAATTTGTGCTCTGCATTTCACACATCCAAGGGCACACACAGCAGTGAGTATTGAACACACACCACACACACCCGGAGCAGTGGCAGCCATTTTTGAAGCACTGCCCGGAGAGCGATTGGGGGCTCAAGGGCACCTCAGTTGCGGTGGAGAAAGTGGAAGAGATTGCTGTTCATTCAACCTAAATGTCCCGCCAGTTCTGAGACTCAAACCCACAAATTACAAGTTCTACTCTCTAATCATTAGGCCACAACTGCCCCACTGTAAATCACTCTCGAGATGAGACGATTTCTCACAGCAGTCACAAAAATTCGTAATCCTGATTTGCATTGCATTCCAACATACTTGAACTGCATGTAACCCTATTTATTTATTTAGTTTTGCTTTGTTTGTTTTTTCGAAACTGGGCCAGGGTTCAAATGTTCCTTTTGGGTATAATAACATGAAGTTGGCTTACACTATTGGTAAAAAATAACGAAAGTCATTCACATTAGAGCTCTACAGCCCCCTTGACAACTTCTTTTTTCTCGATAACCAACTGTGAAGGCCCCTATCCCCTTGTTACTACTCCACTCACGATCACCACCAACATCCATCTGTTTATTTACTTTTACTGCCATCACAGAAATGAATTTGCCTAGATTCAGCACAGAAGAAAGTCTGCTGAGCCTTTGCCCTTGAGCCAGAAAATTCAATTGACTTGCTTCAACACATATACATGTTGCATAAATGAATTATGTATCAAATGACTAACAAAGTGCGGCAGGATGGACTGAGGGTAAAAACAGCAAACCAACAAATACATAAATAGCTAAATATAGAGTCATCAGGGTAATGAACTATTCTAAGATGAAAGATATCTATTCCCAGTGAATGGAACATTTAGCCTTACAAAAGCAACTTTCTAAGGATAAAGATGAAACAAATCCACAGTTGAAGTCACCATGAAATCAAAATCAACAATTGTTATATTTTTGTGAAATATATGGGCGGGGCAACCTGTCACTCAAATGAGATTGCAGCAATAGCAAAGCACAATTATCCAGTCTATTCCCGATGGTCAAAACCAAATCCCACTCTACATTTTTTCTTGTTTGAGAAGCCGTTTCCCTTGGATCACAATAGGGAAGAAAAGTCTTCCGTTTCATGCCGACTTGAGTTATAAATGTTTCATGTTCATCTGATCATGTCAATCACAATAGTGCATAACTGCTCACCTTTTTTTTTATTAATAACTTTGTGACTGTTAAAAAGTATAGGTGTGTCCCAATTTGCCCTTATGCACTATTCTATGCCATCTATAGTGTGATTACACTGAAAATTCCCAAAATTAGTTGAAGCCAAGGTGACCATTGTAAAGTGACCATTGGATGTGCACTTCAGTATCACGCCCGAAGTCACAAGGAATTATTTCTCCTTATCATTTTAATTACTGCAAATCTTTTGAACTACTATATAGAAGGTAAGAAGCCACTGGATTTATGAGTGAATCTTTGAACACTGCTTCATCCAAGAACAAAAGATGTGACTGACTTTATGAGAGAGTCATTGGATCATTTACTCAACCGATTCATTTCCGAAATAATTTGTTCAGGAATGAAACACCACTAATGTGTGCTGCTTAGAGATGCTCAGCTGTGACTTTGTTTCAAACTACTTCTGTTATGGAGCAAAATAAAGTAACTGTCAATATTATGTATACAATCTTGGTTACTTAATTTTAATATTGTTTAGCAAACTGTTGTATAAAAGCAAAACTGTTTTGCCAAATACCATCAAGGGAGGTATTTGGAGCTGTCTATCACTGACAGCAAGACAAACATGTTTACCTGCATCTCACTCAGGAGGATTATATGAAAATGTGAACTCATTAAACCACCTTTAAGTTCCCATTGCATCATATTGTAACTACAAAATGCAATTTTGTAGAAGCTTTCCAAGTAATCCATTATAATGCTGACACAGATGGCACCCATTAAAGCATTAAAGATCGATGCAGATGTAAAAGACCACGGTATGGTCTGCTTCATTAAATCCAAAAAAGGCTTTGAAAGGGTTTGAAAGAATGAATCAGCCACAACATTCTCATACAATTTGGGTCATAATGTTGTGAACAAGTGACACAGTATTCCAGACACTATACGAGAGTGTTGAGATTCTGTGACCTAGAAAAGTGGGTCACACTTTCTAGGCCTTCAGAATGTAAATGTGATGCATTTAAGAGGCTGAAGAGAAAGTGATATGCATTGAAAGTGAGGTGAAAAAAGGTAGGGTTTAAAATGATTTAAACTGGAAAATATTGAAATGGCATTAAAGACTTACAACAACAAAATCATCAAGAGCATCATAATCATCATTTATTTTAATTTTAACTATTTAGAAACCCTCAATCATCTTTACAATCATCGAGTTTTTTTGAAACATTTTACATATTTAAAGATTTATACTTAAAAATATACTATCGCTATATATTGTAGAGTAATTAGATATTTGTCAGATGCATTCTCACTTGTAAAAGACTTCAAACCTTTCATCAGATGTAGTTACACTTCACTACCTAATTCATTTAAAGCTTGTAAATCCCTGAGGGGGAAAAACTCCCGCATAGAACTTTAATTGGAAAGCTGAATTAATTATCTACTGCACATTTATACTCATAGCTTCCTTATCCCCAAAACATTTTTCATTGGGTTAGTTTGAAAAATATGCCTCATCACACTTTCTCACTAATACTTATTTGATTACGTGTGCAGTGAATTATTATGGAACGCCCAGAAGTTTAAATGCGTTCCATAAAGAGTTTTAAATGTTAAATGATAGACAGAAGCTGCAGAGATAATTGAAAATGAGATGCCACACAAATGCGGTTACATGAATCTTTATGAAATATAAACTTTATGAGCACATTTCTTTGGATGAGTAAGATCTATCTGTCTAAAAAAAAATGGAAGTGACTCAGTACATGTGAATAAATCATTAAAAGCAACACTGTTTAGTGCAAAAAACATGAAAGAATATGCTGAGGAACAAATTTGTTGTAAAATTTCTTTTGTATTGTTGTAAAATTTGTTTAATTTCTTACACTGAGCCATCAGTTGGGGCAACCACAGGACTTAATCAAAGCAGAATGCTTTTAAAATATAAAACAGCTCAAGCTAGTTTTACAACTCAAGCCTTTTGAATAAATAATGGCCTGCTCTCACTGTTTGTTCACTTTGAGGTGGCAGATGAAGACAAACGTTGATGACAAAATGGCTTTGCTTGTCAGGCAAACATTTTTAAATCCCCTCCGAGCTGTCCTGTGTCACGCCTCCTCATACAGAAATGAGGAAGATGACAAATTAGTGCACTGAGTGAATGCCAGACATGTGGTCATGTTAATCTTATAATTGTAAGGGACCGTCTTGGGATTGACCATCTGATCATGGGTAAATAGCGGCGTTAATATTCTGCATGCTGATTTTTTTTTTGTTTGTTTGTTTTGCAAAAGGAAAAAAAATAAACCAATGTTAATATTGTGGGCAGACTCAGATGTCTGTCTCAAGGTCTTAAAGGAATATTCAGAGTTCAGTACAAGTTAAGCTCAGCACTTCTGGCACAATGTTGATTTCTATAAAAAAATAATTTCAGCCTGTCACCCGCTATCTTAAGGGGAAAAAAAGAAAAGAAAAAAACTGTTTCAGTGAGGTTCTTACAATGGAAGTAAATAGGGCCTATTTTTGTACGGCAAAAAATGTGAAGATTGTCGTTTTCTAAAAGCACATTTTTTATTCTGTTAAAACTTTATTTGCTTATTATTTACTTATTATTTGAGCTGGTCACTTTAGGGTTTTATATGTTATGTTGTCATGCAAAATTTGATTTTCCTTTACACAGAAATAGATAGTAAGAGACTTTTTTTTTACATTAAAATCATGTAAACATGCATATTGTTTACATCTTGTGGATTTACTGTTTAAATAATCAGTAATCTAATATTTATGGATTGTGCCAATTCACTTCCCCTGCAAGTACCTCACCATAATCCATAAAAGGAGGGATGAGTCAAAATTATTTTTGTGGTTATCGTTATGCCACTAGACTCAGCTTAACGTACACTGAACCCACAATATTTCTTTAAATAACCACAATTTGTGTCCTTGCAAACCATCTTGCTGTCAGTTGTACCATGACACATTTTTGCACCCGACGTGGCAGGTTAAAGCAATAGCTTCTGCGGTGGGGATGTACCGTCATAGTACATGTCTGCAGTCCCATGAGGAATGAGGCTCCGCTTGCAGTCGAGGCAGCAAAAATGGGGCCAAACCTGCCTTTATGATTGTTCTCTAATCTACAAACGTATGAGCCTTTGGGATTGATGGCCCTGATGGTCTTTATCAGCTGCCGGAGGAACCCTGCGGAATAATGATCACCCACAAAGGTTTCCTGATAAATCAGTGTTGACTAGGCGGAGGGAGAGCTATCTGATTGTGTGCCCAAGGCTGTAAGCGGTCAAAAATATGACTGCCAGCGAGGGGATGTTCTCCTGCATCCTGTGTACCAGCTCATCTTTCCAAACGAGGCCCCCCACTATTGCACTCCTCTTTGAGATTGAGAATGAGAATGGAGGCTCAGGCCAAAAATAGAGCAGGAAATGGGGAAATGGAGAGGAAAACATGTGACCGAAAAAGAAAAAGGTAACAGAAATGTCACAAAGAAAGTAGGGGGCTGAAAGAGAAACTTATTAAGAAATGTACTAAAAAAGGAGAGTTAGATTAAAAGGAATTTTCAAACTGAGCTTCATGGAGCCCCAGGGGGCCACACAGAAAAAACAACACAAAATATATTTCATAATGAACATAAAAACGGAGGGTACATTTACATGACAAAGATGTACTAAAAATGGAAACGTTTTTCCTTTGCGTTTCTTGCGTATAGACTTCATATTGTCATTATTGTCAAAATAATCAGTGGAAACGGTTAAAAACACTTTATTATGCATGCCAGGCCAGTAGTTGGTGATGTCACTTTGTAAAAAAAACATTATCGCCTATAGACTTAACATGTAATACGCATGACGTCAACGTTTTCACAAATTCACGTTGTTTTTGTAGTTTACACAGAGTCGATAATGGTATCGTTTTCAAAACCTTCAAAAAAAACTGATTCAGTTTTTTTCAAAAACTGATTCGGGGCCATTTACTCAACACCGTTTTCAACTAAAAATGGAAGTTGATTTACCCAACAATGGCATTTTGGGTGCTTGAAAATGCAAAAATTGCACATTTTTGATCACATTTTTTGGTCCCCATGAGGAAAACATCTAATAAATCATACTAAGTGATGTTTTTTAACCCATAAACATGAAAACCCAACGTGTATGTGTGTTAAAGTCAAAAGTAAATTTTATATATATATATGTGTGTGTGTGTAAATACACAATACACACATGAGTATATGCATCTGACCTGACTTCACACTTTTAGATGGGGGTCCCCTTCCCGAGCATCATCATTTTGGAGTGTTCCTGGCATTAAAAAGTTTTAAACCCCTGTCTTACAATATCTCAGTCGTGGAGTGATGCCTGTGTCTCTCTGTGTCCTTATGGCACTCTCTATCGGGGTTTGATTTATGACGGACACAATGATGAACATATGCTCCACACACTACATCAGAGCAGAGACAGATTAAATGCACTGCTAGGTCGATTGTAAATCAAAAAATAAATTTGCTGCCATGGAAAAATGACAAATATAACAGGATTACAGTACAGAGAAGAAAATAGCGAATTTTGGATATCTTGCTGGGTTTGTGGTGTTAGTAAAAACAAACTGTTCCACTATTGAATGTTTTCTTTGGAAACAGACTTTGAGGTATGTTTTTGCACTGGAACGAGGAATCCTAATTAGAGAAGAAGTTTCATAATTCTTCAAGATACAGTTTGTGAAGTGGCTAGGTGTCCACAGAAGCCCTACCTCCACACGTACAGGATATATTGTTAAGAAAAAGCAAAAACAAATACATTTCCTCTGATCCACACCCTGCAACACTGTCCACACCTCAGCGCCAGCCTCGTGAGAGAGAGTATTCAGAGCAATGCACAGCAGGGCTTAAACGAAACACACATATGGGAACAAGACTGATAACACTATATGCACATGCACACACACACACATCCACTTAAAGACATATTATCAACCACAAACCATCCTAACACAATTCTGTATCTGCTGTCTGTTGAAGTAGAACAACTGTTATGAATCATTGATGTGAGTTTCCCAGCCCCCTCTTCTCCTGTAACAGAGCACACAACACATCCATTAACTGAGGCACTGATGGGACAAATCTGAGTTAACCTCTTCCCCCGGAATTCCCATGTGCAGGTGAAGGAGAGGGCCAGAAAGGAGATAGCAGGTTCTGTCCTTGGGGGAGGAGTGACCGCTACATAAAATGAGCCAGAATACCACACTCTAATTTAAAGCATTACAGCGTTGTATCGATTGAACCACTTTAATTCACTTCAGTGCTCAGAATAGTGAAGTAAAGCTGGTTATTAGAAGTAGTGGGACAATTTATTTCACATTTATGTCTCATGTATTTCTACTGATTTAAAATGAATATAAGGGCAATCTCACCAATAATATAAATCGGTAATTGCAAGACAAAGTTGAAAATATGAAATTTAAAGGTATACTATAAGAGATAGTCCATTTTAGAGAAACACACTGAAAAAAAAGTTTTGAATTGACATGATTTAACAGTATACATCGGCCCCACATGAATCAAATATAATTTGTTCATGTAACTTCAACATGATGAAATTGAGTAATGTGACCCAGTCTCAAAGTAAATTTTGTGATTCATGCATTCAAATCATTCCTCCATTCATCCATCCAATGTGTTCTTTTATTCCAATCAACTTTATAAATGTTTTAAGTGATTGAATCCTTATACAGTACTGACAAAAATGCAGTAATGATTGTGAAGTGCCATTCCACAACATAAACAAAAGCTCTACTCTTCTTCATAATGGTAACCCAATTTAAAACATTCTAATAATTCAATTATAAGTGGACACTGAACACTATTAAACAATATCAAGCATCCCCCTGTTTTCATCTTACTGCAAAATGCATAAAATATCATCCAATTTCCACATTTTATCTCTTGATCCACCCATATGCAATGCATGCTGGGAACTGATAAGCACTGCCCAGTTTCAGACAATGCAACAAAATTTATTCATGTAATCCCAACACAAATGGATTAAGTAAACTTCAATATTAGATATATTTAAGTGGATTGAACACAGTGAAATTAAGTTAGGGCAAAATTGTGTTGCTTTAGCTCATTTTAATTACGTAATTTGAACAAGCAGAAAAAAATTCACAGTCACAATTATGACAAAAAAAAGTCAAAACTGTGATATAAAATTGCAAATAAATGATTGAATGATTATATATTTCAAATTGCTCAAACATTATCATTTAACACAAAATTTCCCATTGGTTATATTTCACTGAATAGACAAACTATTACTGAAGTATTTAGCTGTGTCTTCAAAACCTTTCCTTGCGCACCGCACGATTTACCATGACCCCAATTATAAGGTCAGAGAGCCACTGGCAATCAGTTTGAATCAGGGCAGCTTACAGCATAAATCAGGCTGGGGAAGGTATTGACAAAATCAATCTCGTTAATGTATAGTTAGCGTGTATGTTTCACTTTTGCCTTTCATCTGTCCATTATTCTTTTCATGCTGTTTAGTGAGCCTTTGATTCAGAACAATGAATGAAGCCTGAGAGGGATCAAAGCCTGTGCATTGCGAGAAGGGAAGAGGAAGTGACTTTGAAAAAGAAGCAAAAGACAAAGAGAGAGCAGTCATCTAATCAGCCAAGATTGGATTGTACGATACAGAGAGGGAGAGACAATTTAAAAGGAAAACGTCAAACTAATATAAGGATATTATAAATAACATAGTATAATGTCTGCGCTTTTAGCGTCACCAAACAGAAATAATGATGGTGTTTCAAACTATCACACTATCTCCATCTACCATTGGTCAGAAAAATAGATAGACCCACCCTAAACACCAAAATCTGAGCCAATAACCTAATCATCCGTGACTACTTATTGCTCTGAAAACATCTAAAATAGCATTTATTTAAAAATAAATTTAAAAAAATAATAATTATAATAAACTGCATTTACATAAAACTCAAGGTCAAGTTACAGAGGCAAAAATGTGAACACAAGACAAATTAGAAAAAGAACAATTTAATAATAATAATTAAGGGCAGGAAAATAGTCAGCATATACAAATACTGCTGAACGAATGTCAGTGGAGAAGATGATCAACCTATTGGCTGTATAAGCATGTATTTTAACACTGAAATACAGATGAAAAGCATGAAGGATAGATAATGTATCGGTAGATGTCAAAAGAAACAAAAGAGGCATGCAAGGCAGATAAACCAGATGACAGGGTATAAAAGGGGGAGAGATTAAGACAGTCAAAGCCAAAGAGAGAGAGAGAGAGAAATAGAGAGAGAGACTAATACTGTTGCTGAAGGCAGGATTTGATTCATTACAGCATTAGTGGAGTGAAATCAAGGACATGCTTAGTATGGAGGAGAGACTCCCTTTTACATGACACTAAAAAGAAGAAAGGCAAGTTCATTCACCAACAAACACCTAGCAGCAGGTGTTAATAGCATACATTAATATACCTGAGCACTCAAAAACAGCTATATTTAGATGATGGATTGAAATTTCCCAGTCTTGACCACCTTTTTCAGTCATTTATTTTAAAACCACTGATGTTTGAATATGCAAATCATCAAAACATTTCTCGTTCTGCCACTACGTGCGCTACGCATCCAAGTACGCCCCCCAGCTGTGTTCACTAATTAAAGAGAATGGAAACTCAATACGAACAGGAAAGCATTGCGATACCTCAGGGCTTTGAGGGACCTGTGGGTCTCCAGATTTAATCACAATGCTGCTGCTTGCTGCCCACGTGGTCCATCTGGAAATAGGCCACGGGCAGAAAAGGGCACCTTAGGGTTCAGCTCTAAATACAGCAACTGAGTAAAAAATGGGGAGCGTATGTGCGTAAAAGCGTGGGGCCACAAATGATCGTGGGTGGCTTTTTTTTTTAATAAAGTTTGTATTTTGAGTTTCTGTTGAGACTTGGGGGGAATGTTTCTGGGTCCCAACCAATCTGGCCTTGTGGACAAAGCAAGCTGGCTTCTAATTGATTTTAACACAAAGACAATGAGTTGAGTCTGGCTCTGTGTTCTTATCCAGGTTCAATGAACATGAAGTGGTTTCCCATAGCTGAGGTGACTTTGATAGAATTGCATGAGAAATGCATCAGGAAAAAAAAAATAATGCCTGGAGTAGCAATAGGAAGAATGAAGGAGGCCAAGGTAAAGTTGGTGAGAGGAAGACTGTAAACCAAGATAGCAAGCAATCATTGAAACATTAACACGTTACAAAGTGACACTGGTTCAATATCACATTTGCACCTGCAATTAATGTTGAAACAATAGTGGATTTTCAAAAAAAGAAAAAAAAAGGTAATGTCATTGATTCAACATTATACTGTGATGTTGGTTCTCCATCACTGCTGTTGAATCAATACTGAAATTAACAAGAAGAATCATTGGTAATAATGTTGAATCAATGTTACATTGTGATGTTTATTCTGTGGAATCAACACTGAAATAAAAAAGAACTTTTATTGAAACAGTGATACCACTGAGATGTCAATATGCTGAAACATGTAACAATGTTGCCATCTGATGTACCGAGTCAATATTGGAACAACAATATCTCAACTATACTTTATACATCAATAAAGTCCTGACCATTTCAAGTTTGTTTCCAAACCTTTTTTTCAAGAGTTTAACAGAACGAAAAAGAAAAAATCGTATTTTCATGGAATAATAACTTAAACTCTGCTCTGTACCCTATAAAAAACTAGTAGCCTATCAGCAGAGAAGACCGTGACTGCAACTCATCATTTGAACTATTTTGGTACTTTTGACATTTTTCGCAATAAATATTGTGATTGCGCTTGTCTGCTATTCTTTTATTTATAACAGTACGTAATTTTAAGAAATGGTTATGGGTTTAGGGATAGGTGAAGGATTAGCTGCACAAAATATCATTTTGATGCTATATTGTTACTAAAATTGTCATTTTGTGTCCATTATGTTTTATTCTTTTAATATTCTGTATAAAATGGGTGCATTTAGGTTCAGGGTGAGGTTTACGGATCTTACATTTATCTAAAAAAAAATGATAAAAGGGAAATTGTACATTTGTTATGACATGAAAGATTTGTAAATATTTTACTTTTTCGCTGTAAAAACGTAATGATGCTACGTTTAAATGCTGCCATCTGTCCATATTTTACATTTCAGCACTTATTCAAACATACCAAACTATACGTTTTCTGTCTTTGAAAGTTACGGTTTAATACCTATGTATTAACAATTAGTCCACGCTGAATAAACACAATATGATTCACTTTTTAAGTAACTTTTTTAAATTACTAAAATCTATTTATGCTACAACATCAAATGGAAGCACTATGGCAGGAGTGTCCAGTCTTTCAAGAGAGTTTATGTCTAGCCCCAATTGAAAACACCTGAACCAGCTAATCAAGGTCATTAGGATCACTGGCTTTGTCCGAAATTGCATACTCTCTTGAGTAGGTACTTATTTTGAATAAGTAATCACTTCACTGCTAAACATTCTACATGTTTATGCTATTTAGTGTGAGTTTGTGCAGTATGAATGTAATCCGGACATACTACATTCACCCTGTTGCCCTCACCATGAGTCCTACCAGTGTCAGTTGCGTTGCTATGCTGCCATTTACAAATCCTCTCCTATGGCCTCATAGGATAACAATATGTCCATCGTATGCACACTTCAGAATCTCAAAGAAAGAAGTAGGTCATCCGGGTACTTGTTGCCTACACTCTTTTATGGGTGCTTCTTTTGTCACAAACTGTTTTTCACCTTCTATATAGTAGGAAAGTATGCAATTTCAGATGCTGCTACTGCAAATGGCAGGTGTTCAAGTTCATCTTGTAGAATAAAGGAGCTCAATGACAGTTTCTTTAAAGCTCCAGATTCACCTTAGACCTTAATCTCTTTAAATTTCACAAAATAGCCAAGTGTTTCTCAAATAATGTAGATGCAGTTTTTAGTGATTGTGTTTCAGCGGACTGGGCTAAACTGAATGGCGATCTATGGAGTCCCGCACTTGACATTTAGGGGAAAAAAATGGTAGGCTAAATTGTACACGCAACTTACTTATTCGTTCCCTTGATTTACTGAATCGTGCACAAGCTTTATTTTTTCCTGCATGTCGTGTGCGGGGCTCCGTAAAGATCAGTTACAATTCTCACAATTAATACTGATAAAGCAGTAATCAGAGCAAGAGATCCCAGATCGGGTGATTATGCTGTCGACTTCAACTCATTGTAGAATAAATGTCACCATTATCAAGAGGGTGCTTCTCATTTTTTTATCTGTTCATCCTCATCTGCCTGCACTCCTGGAAAGAACACAAGCTGCTCTGCAAGCATTGAGTAATGGATGGAGTCATGAAGTGGACTATGCACTTTCTGTTGTTTACTACTTGAGAAATTAAAATTGCATTGCACTGGGTACGTTAGGGCTGTGTATCGCAAGAATCTATGGATACAGGGGTTACAATACATTGCGATACTGTAAGGAAGCCGATGTTTAAAGCAGGATCTATCATATACTGTATATACAGGGCTGGGTAGGTTACTTTTAAAATGTATTTCACTACAGATTACAAAATACATGCTTTAAAAAGTAATTTGTGACGTATTTTGTTACATTACTCAAGTTTAGTAACTTAATATAAATACTTTAGAATACTAATAAGTGTGGAACAAACACAAAAAGGGTCATTGCAAGTTTTTATCTCACAATTCTGACTTTTTCCCTCAGAATTGCGTGATATAAAGTTGCAATTGTGAGTTATAAAGTCAGAATTATGAGATATAAACTCGCAATATTGAGAAAAGTCAGAATTATGAGATATTAACTTGCATACTAAATTCACAATTGCAAGAAAAAAAATTAGTATTGCAAGTTTATATCTCCCAATTCTGGCTTTATTATTTGCAATTGTGAGTTTAAATCTCGCAATTCTGAGAAAAATAAGTCAGAATTGTGAAATGCAAACTCACAATTGTGAGGAAAAAAAAAACAAATTGTGAGAAAAAGTTGCAGTGACGAGTGAATTATAAAATCATGACAAAAACATGAAACTTAACTTAACTTTTCAGACGGTCAGATTCAGAGAATCACCAGTTGCTGTTTAAATGACATTAAAATTCAAAGTAATCACTTTGGTAATCTAAAATACTTTTCAGATGTAACTGTAATCTGATTACCACTCATTTAAAATGTAACTGGGTAACACAGTTACTCAAATTTTGTATTTTAAATACGTAACTAAGTTACTTGTACTTCATTACTCCCCAACCCTGTGTATATATAATTGTTTAGCTATTGTCTGATCCCATTGTTCTGATTAAATAAACTTTTTTGCTCAGGCTTTATGCGGTGGTGTGTTCTTTATGACAGTTTTTCTAAAATTAGATCCTCTGCCTTAAAAAAGAATACATCGCCTTGCTTACAGTATCGCAATATATTGTAACCCCCGCATCAATAGATTCTTGCGATATACAGACCAAGAGCCCTATCGCACACCCAGTGCAATGCGACGCAAGAGATTTCGGCTAGTTTCAGCCCTACGCAGTTATCGTTTTCACGTTGTGTCCAAATTTTGCAAAGTGCAAATGCATTCACGCCAATCTGTTCGCCCATGGGCGTGGTAGTCTGAAAACGAGGTGTGTTCAGGTGCATTGTTGCCGTATTGCTATTTTGAAGCAACTGAAAACGAATGCGCCATTGACCAACAAAAACCTGGCCTAAAGTCTTTTTTTTTTTTTTTTAAAGGTGTGTTATAGTAATATGCGCATCATGTACATTCTCTTTATTACACACACAGGGACATGGAGCAACATGCAAATATTGATAATAAAAGTATTACAATGCTTTAACCTCACGCACAAGAAGATCCATTTCCTCTCTGGAGAAGCGTTCAGTCTTTCTGCTTCAAATTCTGCCATGTAAATAGCAATCCACTATGGTGCAAGCACACCTGGCTTTTAAAGGGAATGAGAGATGAGACTCTGATTGCACATTGATTTATTGCACGTTATGCGCAAAACTCACCCCCATGACTCATTAAGAGACTAGGTCCAACCCTTTTGGACCATTTTTTCCATCATTGAACTTGCAAAAGTGGATGCGGACATGGCCTAAGTGCACCTGTGCTTCAGACTCAAATGCTTCAAATGCTTAGCTCGTTAAAATAGGGCCCCTAGACACTGAGTCTCTTATCCGGATTTGAAAAATAGCCAAACAGCAGTATGACAAAGATTATCTCAACCAAGAAAATATTCAAATTAAGTCAAGATCAAATGTTTCCACACTGTTTGATTTACACACCTCCATCTCTTTTAATCTGTGAGTGGCATGTGTAAAATGTGATCTATTCATGCATTTTTGCCTTTATGTTGACAATGTATGTCACTCAAAATTAAAATACATAGAATTTTCAATATATTAATGTGAGTTTCATTAATAATAAATATAAATACTGTATAATTTTAAAATATGTAGTTTTTTATCAGTAAATACTGTATCATTTAAAAATAAATATAACATTGCTTAGTGATATTATTGTTTAAAAAGTACAATATTGATTAGAATAACAAACATTACACCTACAGGGTACGAATGAGATCAGAAAGAGCGTGCTTTGAATGTGAAGAGGAGTATCTTGTATTGCATACAAAAATGAATGGGTAGCCAATGAGGTTTGTGTAAAACAGGAGTAATGTGATAAGATTTCTTTGAATAAGTGAGAACCACAGCTGCTGAGATCTGAATATATTGGAGCTTATTTATTGTTGTGTTTGGTTAATCCACAGAAAAGAGAATTACAGTAGTCGAGTCCAGAAGTAATGAAGGCATGAACCGGTGTCTCAGCATCACTGATATTTAAGAAGGGACGTAAATGAGCAATATTAGAAGGCAGACTTAGCGAGAGAAGAAATGTGATGAAGGAAGGAGAGAGAAGAGTCAGAGTGGTGGAAGGTCGAACCAATCCTCCAGCAATGTTAACATTGTCAAGACAGAAATGAGCTACAGTTTTTGATGAACGAACAAGCAGATCTGTTTTATCAGTGTTGAGTTTGAGAAACTGTTTGAGTTTGAGTTACTGGTCATCCAAGCATTTATATCATTAATAAAATCTGATATGGTGCTGGTGGGAAAAAGGAGAATTGTGTTGATATAGAGTTAGGTGTCATCTGCGTAGCAATGGAAGTCGCAGCCATGAGGATGCATAATGATGTTTGCTTTTAAAATACACTATGTTTGTAATTGTCTTGGTTAGTAGTGTAACCCTCCTTCCCTGATAGAGGGAATGAAGATGTTATGTGAAATTACAGACACTAGTGGTCACTCTTGGGAGCCCAAACACCTCCAATGTATTCTGAAAAGGCCAATGGAAATGGTGTGTGCAAATTGCATGCCTGGCCATGAAGCCGGCATGCATCACACACTTCAGATTTGTGCTGAGAAGCTGAGACAGCATACTTTCTTGGCAGGGTCTAGCCATAGGTAGCACTCCTGGACCACAAGTGTGGACATCGCCCAACCCAGGGCCTATGGCGTAACCTTCATAGCCCGAAAAGCATAGTCAGTTGCTGAATGCAGTTGGTCAGAACTACCCTTGTGCAGATCTTTCAATGCTTTGGCCTGGTAGACTTGTAAGATTGCCATCGCATTGGCCATCACAACTTGCAGGATGCCAATGGATGAGTCACTTAACTCCCCCAGAAACTCGTCCAGGGGACACGATAATGCTGAGGCATCCTGTTAGAGGAATTTGCTCTTTTGTAAAGGAAATTGTCTCTTTCAGATCGCCACTGATGCACCCAGAGTAACACTCTGCACTTATCTGTACAAATGCTGAGAGAGATGATGTTTTCTGGTTCCAGCAGGTGAATGGAATGCTTCTTTTAACATGAAGAGACGCTGTGCTTTGGCTCAGAAGAACAAAGCTAAACTGTGTCATTTACACTGGCTGCCTTATATACCCGTCTGTCCGGCCATGCAAATTCCACAAGCCAATTCCACTGGCCTTTTCTGAATATGTCAGAGGTATTTGGGGCTTCTAGAGGTAAGAGTGACTCCTAGTGTTTGTATTTCAACACAACGTCGAAAGTGACCGACAAAATTGGAACTTGAATTATGCATACAGCCTTTTGGTATAAGTCATTTGGTCCCTCGGGTGGTTCATAACTGCAAGAAATCTGACAAAACTTCAAGTTAATTGGTCATCTGAGACCTGAGGTCAACAGTCCACCAGTGACAGGGCCATGACCTGGAGATTAAGATCAATATTTAATTCAATAACAAGCTTTGAGAAGGAAATGGCACACGACATTCATCACTACAAGTATATAAATGTCTCAAGTCTTTTAGTGAAATGTTTTACATTCTCAAGGTAGAAACATCAAATATAAACATGTTTGAGGCGCTGGAATGTGTTCTGAGTAAATTAGATTGAGAAAAAACATGAATGTTCAATATGGATATGGACAGTATTAAGGTTTCATGAATAATAAGAGGACAAACACCCAAATGCTGTGAATTTAGGCATTTAAATTTTACTTTTAGTCACTTGTCGGCTCACTTGGTGTCACCTTGAGCACTAATTTTATTGAATGCTTTCAAATTTTAAGAGAATTTTATACATTCGTTTAAAAGAAAATAATAATTAAGTGAGTCATTGGATCTAACCTTTGCCTCAAACTCATGTCATTTACATCATAAATCATTCATAAATCCAACCTGACTGCAAGTTATGCATGCCTTTCATAGGCCTCTTTTTTATGCCAAATTTGTGATCTAGGTTCCTCCAGGTGAGTAATCTGCTATGCATTTTACATAAGAGAGAAAGTTTTATCTGAGGGCTGAATCATCATATTTTGCATAATACATTCATAATTTTTTTAGCATAATCACAATAGCAATGACCAAATATACTTTTATTGTTTCAAATTATATTGTTTCTGGTTGATTAATTATTCTATTAAAAGTGACGTTGCTCAAGGGCACCTCAGTTGTGGGTAATGAGAATGGAAGACAGCAGGATTCATTCGAACCCAAAACCTTTGACTTCCGATTCTCTAAACATTAGGCCACAACTACCACATCATGCATTAACCAAATTCCTTGGCTTAAATTTTAAAATAATCAAAAATAAGACTTCAGCAGGACTCTCCCAGGTAGAGACGCTAATGAGAGGCTATTATGAGCATCTCTGAAGCCCCAGACAGGAGATCAGCTCGGCTAGTGTTCATTAAGTGATCACCATGCCGATTATCCTCCACCAGCAGATGGAAAAAACCCATTCGGTTACTCCCATTCAGAACAATCCAGAGCTTTGAAAGAGACTAATGAGCATGTCATAGAAATCCCAACTGAAGTAAATTAGGAACAAACAGTGAATGAAAAAAGAAGCTTAGTGGTGTATTTTAGTTTAGACCATCATGTTCAGAATATTAAGTACTGCCTTTTGTGTGACATTGCTTTCAATTAAATAATGTCAATACTGATTAACTTACATTTTAGACTCCACTATCCTCTGACAAGACTTCACTATCCGCTATAGTCTTCTGAGATCTGTCTGGTTCATCTCAGCTACCAAATCAGATCTCAGAAAACTACAGCAGATAGTCCAGACTGCAGAGCGAATCACTGGTACACCCCTCCCCACTCTCAAAAAACTGTACTCATCCAGAGTGTGTAGAAGGGCTGGCAAAATCATTCTGGACCCCTTACATGCAGGCCACTTCCTCTTTGAACTGTTGCCGCCTGGTTGGCGCTATGCAGAGCACTGAACACCAGGCATTGGAACAGTTTCTTCCCTCAGGCAATCCATCTCATGAACATGCCCCCACAATAAACTTGCAGTACCCTTTTTATTTATTTCTTTATTCATGTAACATCGCATACTTCCTATTTACATTTCCTTGCATTTGTGCATAACATACCTGTACAAAAATATAACGTCTATTGTCTATTTTTGTATATTGTGTATTTCTTTTAATATTTGTACACTGTTATTTCCTATTTACATTTTTATTGTTTTTACTATCTGTCTTGTCACTGTCATTCTGTCTATGCTGTGGAAGCTTCTATCACCAAAACAAATTCCTTGTATTTGCAAACATACCTGAAGCTCTTTCTGATTCTGGCTTTAGAGTCACCAGAGTTATCAGTTTATTTGTCTATTTTTGTTCCTCCAATTAACATAATTCCAAAGAAATCTGTCATGCATCTCTGAGCAACACACACCAGTGAATACTGAATTTACGGCTGTCCAAAATATCATATGCAGAGCACCCGTGCGTCTGTTACATGTCATCAGCTTTTTGGTCTTCAGGAGCCGTTTGTTTGTAGAACGTGTAAAGAAGACGAAATCTTGTCGAGAAGCAAGGACTTTAGAAAGTGCATGCCTCTGTGTTCTCGCATCCACAATAGTCAAGTTGTTCCAGAGGTCAGCATATTGCTGTTGGTGTCTAGCTCTGAGGGTCTTGAAGAGGGCGAAGAGAGAGAATCAGTTGAGCCCTCGTCTTCCGTCAGCCCATGAGCCATCCATTTCTTCCAGATCTTCACCCTGAGGTTTGGTCCTGGAAGAAGCCATATTCAGCTCGCATCTTTCCGAATTACGCAAATATGGCGGTTTGTGCGAGCAAGGATATGTGAAGATAAGCTATCTCTCGCAGAGTGGGGATTCCTATTTGAAGGCTCCGGTCTTGCTATCTAAGAAGGGGTCGCTGAATTGTGCCTCACCACATATCTGGCCCTCTATGCCGCCCCTATCGGACATTCGATGGCAGCAATGGGGGTTACGGAGAGGCGGTTGTGGGAAGGTTCAGAGAGGCGAAGCCACAGTTGGAGATACATTCCCCCCCCGATCCAATTCAAGGCATGACCTCAGAGACGTGATCAATAAAAAGCGGTCAGAGAAACAACAGGACAATCATCAGTGTCCCACTGTGTAGAGAGCCAGGGTCCATACCAATACCCGGATTAACGGCCTAGGGAGCTGATTGAGAGGCACCATGTAAATCAGCACTATTGGAATGCTGCTCGACCAATCAGATTTGAGGACTTGCAGTTGTGCAAAGACACATATAGTTTAGGGAGGCTGAAATGTATTTTGAGCTGAGCACCCATGGGATATGATTGGAAGCCAGGGCAAACCCAGATACTTCTCATTTGACCTACCACTTGCAATCCTCGCCGAGGCACCACAATGGCATTCACACATTTAATTCAATCCTGTTTTCTCTGAGGCAGACACAAAGGTCAAATAAAAGTGTGCTTCTAAACCCATTTCAGTCTATTACTTCAGTGGAGCACAAAAGAGAAATGTTAAAGAATACACTGCCCACTTCTTCAAGTATAACTTGTGCACTTTATTCTGAATGCCCCATACAGGCATTCAGTACTTTTGCTTGATGTACAGATGCACATTTAAGTTTAAATTTAAGACTTGTAATATAGAGTCATACAGGATCATTTTATAATTCTTTTAAGATTTTAGCGGAGTTCTTCTGAATAAGTGTGAATGCTGCCATCCGCACCTTGGTGCGCAGTTCCCTACAAACTCTGGTGTGGTTTGACTGAAATATGAATGATGAATAAACCAAAAAAATGTGATGTTGCAAGATGCAACCCTAAAAAGGATAGAATGCTCAAGCATCTTCTCATTTTAGGAGTTATGTTCCCAATTTCAGGTGTCTGAACCACCATCTCCTTGCAGCAGATCTTTGTTTTTGCAACGGAGGAATTCCTGTAACTGTTTTGACTCATTTTATAAGTTTTTCACACTTTATAAGCTCTGTGTGTGAACACACCTTTAGTCGTACGGGTTTAGCATGAGGGTGAGTAAATGATGACAATTTTCACTCACTTTAACAACCACATATCTGGTGTTTTTAGCACTTTTATGTTGCTTTATTTTGTGGTGGAGAATCTCCATCCCCTGACAATTCAAAGACCCTCAAACCCCCTGTATCCCTTTACTCTTACAGGCTACATTATTCACTGTCAGACCCCTGCTCCTATACGAAGATACTGATGTATCTGGTGACTCTGATATCTCTCCCAGCATAAGGAGGATAAAGAAGCCATAGCACTGCCCAGTCTGACGGACACTAGAGGTACATGGGTGAATCTCTAGTGACAGGAGGCCTGTGCATGATGGATGTCTTCTTGCTGACAGAGGCTATCTTTCAGAAGCAGGTAGGGACCTCCTGGCCCCGGGGTGTTGTACGCTAAATCCAACTTTCCAAGGTGTATACAAGTAGTTAAGTGAAACTTAACCATGATCAATAATGGAAATGAATATTCTGTGCAAGTACTTGAACATTTTCAAATGTAAACTTTTGCCCATAGACAATGTTCCGACAATTGTTTGTCTTGACAGCAGCAAGTTAGTAAGTTGTTTTATCAATATTATAAGGTCAATATCTGCCCACAGTTACACAGGCATAGACTGGAAATCTGACAAAGCAGAGAGTATCACAAAATACGTTTACCTGGAAGTTAATGATAAGAGTGAACACCCATACTTAAAGGGTTTGGGATCTGAATTAAAATCTGACAGGACAAACTTGAAGGCCAACAGTCGATGAAAAACAATTGTGGATAGGTATAATGTGTAATTGAAACATTTGTAAACATCAAATGTTCCATAACCAATCATGAAATACAGCCAACAGTAAAACATAAAAGAATTTGTAAAGAAAAACAGACACAAAGATTATTGAATTGGCAAGTGGCATGTGCCAGAAAACATTTTGACTTCTTTTCAAGGACATGCCATTGTAATTTTGTATTGTTGTGTGACGGTAACAAAGTTTGAAGGAAGGTCGTGCTGAGCAAGTGTGTTTCTAAAGCGGTATTGGTGACTCATTTTAGACTGTAGATAGTCTTGCAACTGTCCGATGACATAAAAGATAAAAAGGCATGAATAATTCAATAATAAAATATTAAATGCAAAGGGATATTGTTTTCTAAGGAGACCTTAAATGAACTTGTCTGATCAGAGTGAACTACACTTCCCCGGCCATTTTCAATCTCAGCAGTCTTCCAAAAAAATTATTACTGCTCGTAATAAAGGTTCAAATTGGCAAGGATCATTGTAAAAAGGTACATTACAACTTGTTATAAAAATAGTGCAATTTTAGGATATTTTAGGCTAAATAGTGACACCAAATGTCATAACTCATTTTTTGACAAATGCATTCAATTAAATGCCATTCAAATGCTACTCATATCCCCAACGACTCTGAAAAAGTTATGAACTTAAAATCATAACTCTTAATATAAAACTCTAATGTATTAAAGATCAATGAATCATTTATAAGTAGCTATCAGGTTAAAATTAAAGGCATACATTATTCATGCCTAAATTGTTAGGACCCAGAGTGCGTTTGTTGGGTCAAGTGCCAGCCAGTCTAAATCAGCCTGAAATAGTATATTGTTTATAATAATGCACTGGGTTGTAATTGCTCAATTCCATAATTGTATTTGTGTTTTTTATTATAGCTAACAATTATAACTCAAGTAATGCATTATTTCAGAGTTTTTAAAATGTATATGATTTATGCCATGATTGCAAAAATAAAAATTTTGACCAAAAATGCAAAAAAAAGTTCCCCCCACAGTCATAAAATTTCGAAATGTGCCAAAATTGATGTATGACTGAATCAAGAATCAGATTTGAGGTTGATTTTTTGATGAATTCTGTATCTTTTGAGGCTTTTACAGTGATTTTCCGAGTCAGCCCTATTGAGAGCGATCTTGATTTGCATTACAATGACAGATAAATAGTTACCAAAGTGCCTCTTGTTTATAGTGGCTTACGGGAACATCTCAGCATTTGTCAAGTATTTATTATCCAAAGCAAATGCTTTCTCAGAGAGATAATTCCCTGTGCTTGCCCAAGTGACACGCGGCCAAAATACATATGACACCAAATAAAATGGGTGTTGTTAAAAAAAAAATAAACAAATGAATAAAAATAAACCTTAAGCAAGTCACACTGTGTAATGCCTAAATAAAAGGCATGACAGTAGAGAAACAGCATTGTCTAATTTCATTGGCTGGAGACAAACTTACTGCAGTATGCTGATAGAGCTTCCACCAAGCAGCCAGAGGGGACCCTGGAAGTTCAGCAGGACTTATCAGCTCACAACAGTAGGGTAATACTATCCTTTCAGCTCTGCAAAAGCACATTCACTGGCTCTATTCTCACAACATTGAGATGACATTGGAAGATTTCATCATGCTCTGGAAGCTCTCACAATTGCATGATGCTTAGTGTGTGCTATGTTATTCCCCAGACGGCCACATCACGTCTGTCCATAATTGTCAGTTATGTTCTGTTATGATCATGTTTTCATTTTATTTAGGTTCCGTCTTCCATATGACTGTCATTTGACCCAGTTTGTCTAATCACGTTCACCTCTTCTGTTAATCATCTTGTCAGTCCCAAGTGTATATATACCCTGTATATTCCTGCATTCTTCTGACTATTCTATATAATCATCTTCGTCTTTGTGAGTTTTACACAATCTAGGTATGAAACACAGACTTTGTTTTCAAATTTCATTTTTTTAAACAAATGTATACAAAAAATACCATTTTGTGGCTCTTTAATGTCTCATGACAGATCGTTGTTGTGTCAATTCAAGCGGGAAGTCATCCGATCATCTGCTGGTTATAGCACGAAATAAATATGAATGAACATTAGATATGACGATAAGTCGTTTCAACCGTGGATAGACACTCAATACACACGATTTTTCAAGTTCAAGTCCACCAACGTTTATCTTCTAACTCTCCTGTTTGGTTTTTGTTGAACAAAATGGTGGATTCGGAATTATGATCTGTCAATCAAACGCCTGCCGTAGGGAGAATTACCCTTTAAATTTTTTAAATTTTGTGTTGGAAACAAGCTTCCAATCTTCCATAAACGACAAATCTCATTCACATGTTGCCAAAGTTCTAGCCCGTTGAAACACTATAGCAATAACTTCTATAAATTTAAAATATAAAATATAAAAAATGCATTAATTTGCTTTTTAAGAGATTGGGTGATCATTTGTGGAGACATTAAAGGGTTAGTTCACCCAAAAGTGAAATTTCTGCCATTAATTACTCACCCTCGTGTCATTCCAAACCCATAAGACCTTCATCTTCAGAACACAAATTTGATGAAATCCAAGAACTTTCTGATCTGCCTACACACAGCAATGTCATAACAAATTTCAAGGCAACAAAAGTAAAGACATTGTTAAAATAGTCCATGTGACAACAGTGGTTCAACCTTAATGTTACGAAGTGACGAGAATACTTTTTAATTTTACAGCATTGCTGTGTATAGTGAGATCAGAAAGCTCTCGGATTTCATCAAAAATCTTAATTTGTGTTCTGAAGATGAAGAAACGTCTTACGGGTTTGGAACGAAATGAGGGTGAGTAATTAATGACAGAATTTTCATTTTTGAGTGAACTAACCCTTTAATTGCTACTGGAAGAACTTGTTAGTGAATGAGTCAGTTCAGCTGTGTGGGTGTTTGTTCGAGTGATTCAGCAGCCATGGTTACAATCACAGTCGCATCAAAGAGCATCGCTCTTCCAATCTCATGATGGATCTCTCCTCCTCTTTTCCCTCTCACAGAATTCTCTGACAGCTCTACCACCACTAACAATTCAGGCAAGATAAACAAAATCTACACCCATTCATCCCAGAAAGATGCACAATATATATATTTTTATAAACAATTGCTCATACTGCATTTAATTACTGATTGATGGGTTGATTTACAAACTGACAGAACTCACGATTAGGTATGCACAACATTTTTTGTATAAGATTTTTTAATTTATCGGTATCAGTTGATAATGGACATTTAATTGTGCACACTCATTTACCTTTTTTATAATTAGATTAACCTTTCCATCATCTAATGCTCACTAAAATTATTTAATATAGCTGTTCAATGTAATATTTAGCAAATCTCAAACTAAATATCCATTTTCATACTACATTATACAAAACAATTCCTAAATTTAGTGATTTACTTTTTTACTTATTTTTACTGAATATTATGAAAATTATAAAAAAGTGTACTTATGAAAATTATCGTTATCATTCAGACATACAATATTGGTGAATCCCACTTACAATTGTCACATTATATTAGTGCTTTGGTTTCATTTAAGGACTTTTAGTTTGTTATCACCATGGTTTCTGCTGCCTCTTCATCATAATGTGAAAACAGTAACAACATCAACAATCATTTTCTTATAGATAATCAGTGCATTGCAAAAAGAAAGATATAATGAATAAATAACATTTTCATTGCACTTCATATGAACATTAATGAAACATTCTTACAACATATTTTTGAAAGCTGGGAACTTTCAACCTGCAAACAGCATGACAATTCATGTGACAAAATAGTTCACAATGATAGTAATAACAATGTGCTGGAAAAGTGCAATATAGCCTGAGCATGCAGGGTCATTCAGTGTTATTACGGCATGTTGTGTACCAACTGAGAGTTGTAAACTTTTCTGAATTGGATAGTGGTTTTTGATGCCACAGTTACTCTGACCAGATCCTGAAATAGAGATTGGTTTGAAGTAGGCTAGGTGTGAATCCTGTAAACTGACACAGGCTTTATGAGATCCTTGAATTTGCCATGTTGAATCATCTAAATGTTGAAACCCTCAGCTGTGTCCCAGAAAGCCTTCCACTGAAAAATATTGTCTATTAAACTGGTCTTAAACTTGGTCATTTTATCTGCTAGACTGCAGTTCTTGTTCGGAAGCTTCTGAGAGCATTGCTTCGAGGTTTCACAACAACCTGCTCTAAAACCTGTCAAATTCTTCCAATATAATGCAGCAGAGAACCCCTTTGTTTAATCATGAGCCTGAAATACAGACAAAAGTCACTCAGCCGAAAGCTCTGGATCTGCGCAAGACAGAACCTGAGCAACCTGAAGTCACATTCACTTCACTCTGTCTCAGGGCAAATTAACGAGGAAGACACAATAGATGAGCAGTAATTAGCAGATTGAGATCATTTGGATAAGACAGATGTTATGCAAATTACTATGAATAACTCAGCTGCTGTTAATTAGATTTTGAGACTTGATTACCAAATTTCTTGTTGCACTGAAGCAGAGTTCCATGTACAGCATTCTAAGTTGAATTCTATGACTAACATTAATTAATTACTCATTATACTACTATACACACAATTTCATTAATGAGAAAGTACATCAAAAATCTTTATGGTGTATTTTTGGTAAATTACATAATTTCATCATTCGTCTATACATTCTTATCTGTAAAGAAAAGAGGTTCTGGCTACTATAACACACATGCATTTCACATGCGGTGAAAAGTGTGGTAGTAAAATGAAAAAGAGCTTGTGGCAGCAACAATTAAACAACATAGATGATGAAGTTATAATAATAATTCCTAGTAATTGTTTTGACCTGTTTGACCATTGTACTGTCAATATGTACTGTGTAACTTTTCCATATTGATTTTCCACAGGTGTTTTACCCATATTTTGAATAACGCATTCCATTAACGCATAATGTCCTGGCAGAAAATTACCTGTACATTTTCTATCGATTTTTTTTTTCTTACAATGTAATGAATAATATATGTGTAATTCAAAATATGGATAAAACATGTGAAAAATCAATAAGGAAAATTCCTGCATGTTAACACTGTCCAGGGGTTGGATAATGAGACTGGAACACCTGGTTTTAGACCCAGAATAATTTATTAGAATGGTGTAGGGCCTCATATTGCAGCCAATACAGCATCAATTCATCTTGCGAATGACAGATACAAGTCCTTCACAGCTGCCAGAGGGATTTTGAGCCATTCCTCTTCCAGAACAGTGGCCAGAACACTATGTGATGCTAGTGGAGAAAAATGTTTTCTGACTTGCTCCTCCAAAATACCCCAAAGTGGCTCAGTAATATGTGGATGTGTGGTGACTATGCTGGCCATAGATGATCGACTTCACTTTCATGTTCATTAAACCACTGTCACCAGTCTTGTTCTGTGTATTGGCGCATTATCATGCTGATACACGGCACCCCCTTCAGGGTACAATGTTTGAACCATTTGGTGCACATGGTCCTCCAGAATAGTTGGTTCTCCTTAGCAGAGCTGTGCCCATGAAGCACAGTAGGGAATGCCATGATATTGCAGCCCAAACCATTACTGATCCATTCTGCAGTGAGTTGCGCAGCTGTGTGGGTTAGTACCTGGACATCCCTTTCGGACAGTACACCAACAATTTTTCCAGTTTTAATCTGATATGTCTCAGATTATATTACCTCCAACACTATATTGGCCAGTGTTTCAATTTCAGTATCCAACCTCTATATATTGGACCCTGGTTTTTCAGACTTTTCTTTGGTGCTGTTTTTAGCACCTGGTATTAACATAAGCTTTGTTCGGTTGGATCATAAGTGGACGACGCTGTGGAGTCGAAAACGCATTTGACCAGATTGCTTTCATAGTGTCACCGCTCATGTGGTTGAATGCGTTCAAACAACCACAAAAGCCTGGGATTTAAGCTTTGTCGCCTGACGACCCAAGTTTGTTTTGAAGACAAAAACGTACCAAGAACAATGTTCTCTCACCATTACTGATTTCTGTCAGAGACGAAACGAAAGCTGCAGCTCTCCAAAAGCTTTTCTGGGCCTTAAACATCAGCATTGTTAACTTTTATTTACAATTAAACAATTGATTTTACAAAGTGGACATTTTGTTTGAATCTGTATAGTATGATTCACACAAAAACGTAATTGTTTGAGAAAAAAGTAACCATGAATATTCCTAACCCCATTAAACCTAATCGTTAGTAGGAACTGCGAAGTAAGCAGATCATACAAAAATATTCAAATAAATTTATAAGAATTCATACAAATGAATCACCAATTCGTCAAAACATAAAAGAGTTACGAAATGCCGTGAGAGCATGTTGGTTTTAAAATCCAATAATTGCTCTTTACATGTTTAAAAAATCCAATTACTGTATTACATAATCTGCAAGGATGATGATTACCTCATTTTCTGGAGACTTTAGAAAAAAAAAAGTAGACAAGAGTGAGAACATGACCTTCAGCTGGGTTTTTACTATCAGGTTTTGTAAAATTCAATTTCTAAATTATAAAAACTCCATTTTTCTAGTCATCTAAACATAAAATTGGAAGTTTAACTAAAAGTTTGTTCAACTTAATATATTATGTTGATTAAACATGCAGACAAGTTTGTACAACTAATTGACCTTAAAGTTATGTAAACGCAAAAATGTCCTGAATCTGGTTGCCTTAAAATTTTAAGTTTTCTCAACTTTTTTTCAATTTTTTACAGTGTGCAAGAAAACTCCAGATACACATCAAATCTGAATTTGCCGTACAAACAGGTAGTCTCAAGCATGCCATTGTACTAATGTCTTTTACACCGCATTTCTTTTTCATTAACACACACATTTTCATACCTTGGAGTGATCGCCTACCTTATTTTTTGAACACAGAGACTTCTCGCGAGATTGAACTATAAGCCAATAATGATCATGTTTCACTCTAGAGGAAAAATAGTGACAGTGCACAAATGAAGACTTGTTCTCTTGTTTACTTGCGTAAGAAGGCTAAATCAGCTATTTTGCTTCTAAATACCCCATTTAGAGAAATGTGAGTACAGAGCTACCATATTAAAAATTGCTAGGAGGGACACTGCTGGGTTTGAGCAGTGCTGGCAAAAAATAGCAGGACATAATGAAATAAAGTTCCTTCTAAAATTCTAACATTCGCTCAATTGATGTACTTGTTTACTGGAGTAATACATTTGGGATGGAGGCAAAGAATCTCTGTGGTTTGAAAATGTGAGCATTTTACAGCCTCATTCATTTAATGATTTTTGGTCTGATTTGACTGTGATTGTCTTAATTAGTTACAAAAACAGAAGAAATGTTGTCATGTGGGACACGCCTGAAGATGTGAGGTCTCGCTTTACACACACAGGGCCCATTTAGGTCTTGTTCTAGGCACCAAAAAAGAGGGGAATCACTGATGAGCAAATAACAGTTAGTTTAAATGAGCTGTGGAAAAACCATCCAGTCTTTGGGCTCTGTCGAGTTCAAGCTTGATGTGAAGAAAGTGCACATATTTCAAATAAAAACCATCAGCTTTCCAATTTGAAATGCTTAGGCTAATGAATCAAATAAAAGTGTTTTCAAAAACATCTGTGTGTTCAATCTGAAAGATATGTGCTATGACACAGTAGATATGAGTGTCGCGAATATAACATATTTCCAGATCTGCCTAGAGCGAGAGCGATGTGCCGCCGATTTCCCAGAGTGCTCCTTGAAGGCAATAATGTCTACCACGGCAAGCAAACAAACATTCAAAAAATACCTGGAATAACAAATCTATTTAAAACATATTTTCTAACTTTTTGAGCTGAACACTGCCAGAGGCAACGCTGGATGTGAAATCACTTCAGTGGTGGAGATGGGACTGTAAAAATCTGCATACATTTTTAAGCTGGCACGCCATGAAGGCGCTGGTTGGGAAACAATGTCCCTGTGCCTGCAGCACGAGGTACAAAACACTCTGGTGACTCATCGCTTATAGTATACAGTATACTGGAACAAAAGACGAGAAAGACACCCAACCCCCATCGTAAACACACACAAATGTGGCCTTCACAGTTTGATGCTTGGCTTATGTCTAAAGAAGTTTGCAGTCCCTGTCCAGTGAACAATAATGCAACAAATGATTGTGAATCAGTTTTCTTTGAAAAATGTTACCAGTGATCCAGTGGTTTAGGAAATAATCGATACAAAGTTTTTTACAAAGTCAAAAATTTAATTATGTTGCATATGTTGGATTTATATAGATATATATATACACACACACTCACCTAAAGGATTATTAGGAACACCATACTAATACTATGTTTGACCCCCTTTCGCCTTCAGAACTGCCTTAATGTGGCATTGATTCAACAAGGTGCTGAAAGCATTCTTTAGAAATGTTGGCCCATATTGATAGGAGAGCATCTTGCAGTTGATGGAGATTTTTGGGATGCACATCCAGGGCACGAAGCTCCCGTTCCACCACATCCCAAAGATGCTCTATTGGGTTGAGATCTGGTGACTGTGGGGCCATTTTAGTACAGTGAACTCATTGTCATGTTCAAGAAACCAATTTGAAATGATTTGAGCTTTGTGACATGGTGCATTATCCTGCTGGAAGTAGCCATCAGAGGATGGGTACATGCTGGTCATGAAGGGATGGACATGGTCAGAAACAATGCTCAGGTAGGCCATGGCATTTAAACGATGCCCAATTGGCACTAAGGGGCCTAAAGTGTGCCAAGAAAACACCCCCACACCATTACACCACCATCACCAGCCTGCTCAGTGGTAACAAAACATGACAGATCCATATTCTCATTCTGTTTACGCCAAATTCTGACTCTACCATCTGAAAGCTGCTTTGCCACAATTTGCATTGTAAAAAGCGCAATATAAATAAAGATGACTTGACTTGACTTGAATGTAGTCGACTACCTTTAGGGTAGTCATGGCGTAATGGTGAGGGAGTTGGGCTTGTAATGTGAAGGTTGCCGGTTCGATTCCTACGCCGGCAGGAATTGAAGGTGGGGATTGTGAATAAACAGCACTCTCTCCACCTTTGATACCACGACTAAAGTGCCCTTGAGCAAGACACCTAACCCCTAATTGCTCCCCGGGCGCTGTCGCAATAGCTGCCCACTGCTCCGGGTGTGTGTTCACTGTGTGTGTGTTCACTACTCACTGCGGTGTGTGTGCACTTGGGATGGGTTAAATGCAGAGCACCAATTTTGAGTATGGGTCACCATACTTGACAACATGTCACAAATTTCACTTTTTTTTTTCACTTTGAATGTCTCAACAGAAATCGAGACTCATCAGACCAGGCAACATTTTTCCAGTCTTCAACTGTCCAATTTTGGTGAGCTTGTGGAAATTGTAGCCTCTTTTTCCTATTTGTACTGGAGATGAGTGGTACCCGGTGGGGTCTTCTGCTGTCTCCATCCGGCTCAAGGTTGTGCGTGTTGTGGCTTCACAAATGCTTTGTTGCATACTTCGGTTGTAACGAGTGGTTATTTCAGTCAAAGTTGCTCTTCTCTCAGTTTGAATTAGTCGGCCCATTCTCCTCTGACCTCTAGCATCAACAAGGCATTTTCGCCCACAGGACAGCCACATACTGGATGTTTTTCCCTTTTCAAAACCGTTCTTTGTAGAAATGGTTGTGCACGAAAATCCCAGTAACTGAGCAGATTGTGAAATACTCAGACTGGCCTGTCTGTCACCAACAACCACACCACGCTCAAAACTGCTTCAGGAGTTCAGGAGATTGTCTTGACCAGGACCACAGCCCTAAATGCATTGAAGCAACTGCCATGTGATTGGTTGATTAGATAATTGCATTAATGAGAAATTGAACCGGTGTTCCTAATAATCCTTTAGGTGAGTGTATATGTATATATATATATATATATATATATGTATAAAATCATAATTTATATATAAAATATTATACAAACAAAAGCATATACATTGCTAATGCAAATGTAATGAATATATATATATTTAAAGCAATTGATTTGATATATATATATATATATATATATATATGAATTACATTATATAATTGTATTATATAATAATATAATATATATTTAATAACTCATATTTAACAAATATATTATAAAGGCTAATGAATATAGTAGGTCTATCTTTTTATATTATATTGTAAACAAATTATATATAAATATTTACACACACACCGATCAGCCCACCTTCCTAATATTTCGTTGGACCCCCTTTTGCTGCCAAAACAGCTCTGACCCATCGAGGCATGGACTCCACTAGACCCCTGAAGGTGTGCTATGATATCTGGCACCAAGATGTTTGCAGCATGATGTTAGCGGGATTGAGATCTGGGGAATTTGGAGGCCAAGTGAACATCAAACTTGTCAAACCTTGCTTCTCAAACCATTCCTGAACCATTTTTGCTTTGTGGCAGGGCACATTATCCTGCTGAAAGAGGCCAGTTCTGATGCTCAAGTGCCCACTTTTGTTCGGGGCTTTTGACGATGGACAGGGGTCAGCATGGGCACCCTGACTGGTCTGCGTCTATGCTTGCCCATACGCAACAAACAGCGATGCACTGAACAAGTATTAACTTCTTGAGCAATTTGAGCTACAATAGCTCAAGTACTCAAGTACAGTCTTTCAGATCGGACAAACATGGGCCAGCCTTTGCTCCCCACGTGCACCAATGAATCTTATTTGCCCTTGACCCTGTCGTCGGTTCACCATTGTTCCTTCCTTGGACCACTTTTGATAGATACAGAGCATTGCAGACCGGGAACACCCCACAAGAGTTGCAGTTTTGGAGATGCTCTGACCCAGTCGTCTAGCCATCACAATTTGACAAACTCGCTTAAATCCTTACGCTTGTCCATTTTTCCTGCTTCTAACACATCAACTATGAGGACAGACAGTCCACCTGACACCAACAAATGCTGTGATAAGAGATAATCACTGTTATTCACTTCACCTGTCAGTGATCATAATGTTATGCCTGATCGCTATATATATATATATATATATATATATATATATATATATATATATATATATATATATAGGCCTACACACATAGTAATGATTAATATATTTATAAAATAAATTACAAAAAAATTGTTATTATTAATATCAAATTTATAAAAACTAAAAACCATTATTTCATAAATCTTCCAATCATATCTGTCTTTGCCATGATGATGATGATATTTACATATAATAACACTAATAAAGACATTGGCATCGATTTTATCCTATAAACCAAACTCTAAAGATAAGCAGTGGTTAAATAATGGCAGTTAAAAAAAGAGCACTTTTACAACTATTGGTTATTTTGCTACATAAATTTATTGGACTGATTTGGGGTTATATAATAATATCTGGATGACTTTATACATATGTTAGGCCTACTCCTATGACGTTCTGTTCAGAAATTGACCTTCAAAACAATTTGCATCTATAACTGACATATAATGGAATTTCAGGAAGTAATATAATTAGTTCCAATCCTCAACACCAAGTTGAATTTTCCACAAGATTTCCACGTTCTTCCAACTACTTGCCAGATGGCCTTGAATGTGTAATGTATGATAATGCATGATAAAATATACTGCCTTGGACACATCCATATTTCACTGTACATTAAATATTTGTGGGTGGATTTGATTGTTGCTGTAACCACCAGAAAATATATAACAGGCCTCAGATGCATCATTACAAATATCTTATAACTTGCCATAACTTCTGTCTCTGAGGAAACATTGTCCTTTATCACAAAACACTAAAGTGCCTGAGGAAATACACAATGTTAAACAATAAAATACAAATTTAGTAAAAAAAAAAAAAAAAAAAAAAACATAGGTTGAAATGTACCAGTTAGTATCGTCTAAATGGTACAAAGAGTAGGAGGATGAGCGTGAAATTTATTTGATTGTGACCTTACCATAACTTTAATTTGTATCATAAATTTTACACAACCATTGTCATGCTGATGTTTAACTACACAACGGAGGACATTAGCGAAGGATGATGTGAATCCATCAATGCTTGGATTATGGGCCCAAAATGAAACCATGAAAACCACCCCAGACATACCCGTGAACACTCCCGTTTATGTAGTCTCTCCCATCTCCCACCCCCTTCTCATTTTGCGTTTCTCCTGGGAAACTCCTGTATTTTGTATGGCCCGAACGTTATAAATAATCACATATATTATTCCAAGGTTGTCCAGTTGCTAGATCTTGAATGAAACCCCACCAGAGTTATTACTAAAAACGTCAAGATGCTTATTATAGCACCACCTTGTGTACAATATTTTCCTTTCATAAAATTGGTACACATACTGGTTATTATGACATTATTAGGGATTATCAGTTGTAGTGCCCACAATAGATGCACTGTTGATGCAACTTGGCATGCCTAGTGTAGCCTGTGTATCAAATTTCATTAAGTTTGGACATTACAATTAGGAGTTTGATTAAATTGACACACACTTACATACACACACATATATATATATATATACATTTTTTACATTTACACTACTACATTTTTTTCTTTCAGTAAATTCAAAATGGCCCATAGGATTCCAGAGTTACAAACCAAAACAGAAATAGCCTAATAACCTAGTGCCATACAGATGCCTTTGTGCCCGAGTAGCGGAGCACAATTGGGGCCAACCTGCTGAGTTTGGAGTCAATTCATGGTCTCCTACGGCCCACTTTTAGGTCAGAAAGAAGAAGAAAAAAACAGTACAAAATCAATAGGGTTCCAGCACCACTAAAAACTCTTAAATGCATCGTGGCAGTTTATTTGTACATCAGTTTACAATTCGCTGCGCATGAGCTTGCTGTACATCCACATTCACATGGACAATCTGTGTCTGAATCCATGGCACACATTATTAAACAAAGGCAGCTTGTGCTCTGAAAGGAAGAGAAAGCCATCCATGTTGATTGTGACATTATGAAATTCAAGCCAAAAACAAGTTCTTTATGTGGAGCAGCAGATGAATAAAGACAAACACAACTAACTAATCAAAAAAGAAAAACCGGGTACTTAGTGGCATTCATTAAAACATGAACAATTGCCTTGTGAAGTCACTCTATCTTAAGACATCTCAAGCTAGCATGCACACAGTCATGCTGAAGATAACTGGAATGTCTTATACTACTTATACTAAGACTTTGCAATGCATGTAGTGTATTTATAAAAGATATTGCTCAAAAATCTATTTTAATGCATGTATTTCGCTGGTGTCTTATTGATGCAAAAACAGCCTGCCGATAAATATACAAACAGCTGTAACATAATGAGGCATTACAACCTTAAATCTCCACTATCATAACAACTCATCCCTTACGCAAAGGTTAATTTGTCTCAAAACAACATTTCTGTGACAAATTAACTGTCTTTATACCCAAGAGCATTCAAAACATTCAAAAATTGAGTGCAAAATGTATATGCCCAGTGTAACTGAATACACTGTATTTTGAAACAAAGGACATTTTGACATTCTCAAAAAAAAAGAAAAAAAAAAGTAATATTTTAAGGGGAAAAACAACAACATCTGAAATGTTATTCAGAAGCAAATGTGCTGAAATGTCAACATGGCTCACAACCATAACACTAAGTCCAAGTGTCAGTTGATCTAGGAACAGAAAACGGTAGATAAACCAATAAATCTGCCTGTGTATCACTATATCAAAAACTGTCACAGATTCAAAAAAAAAAAAAAAAAAACTCGAAGAGTGTGAGGCTCCAGCCAAAACGGATGAGTACAGCACATTTATAAACAGAGAGGCCATCAATCTACCTCTGTTCCTGAATATAAGAGTAGTTACAGCTGACACGCTCACCAAGCAGGTTATATGACCAGTCATAACGTGAGAAAGAGTGCATTGGTGGAGAATCATCCAGCCCAATGAGTAGTGCAAGTCTTTTCACAAGGCACTGGAGTATACTGGAAAATATCAATCAATCATATTCAAAAACAGAAAAAAGAGAGCACAATCCAAAGTTCAAAACATGCAATTACTAAAAAAAAAATCAATTGAGATTTACTGATATTGTAGTTAAAGCCACTATGTGTGGCATGTGTAAAAGGCACCTAGTGTTAAACTGATGAAGCATCCCATAGGAAAAAAAATAGAAGGAAAATTTCATAGTAATACTTTTTAAGTCCTTGTATTTCTGGTGGCATTACAACCTTATTAACATGCTTCTGTTGATTAATTATTTGATCATTCTGAAGGCACCATCTGTATCTGAAATATCCCTTAATACCATTTCCGGCAAATATTTTTGGCATGCGAACAAACACAGTTTTATGTGCTTGAAAGTGCCAAACAATTTGTGGTATTAGCAAAACATGACTTGAGGTGTACACAAAGCCTAGCTGGCTGGCTCAAAAAAAGAAATAGAAATATATTAATTTTAAAAGCACAGTATATGAGGTTTGGTGTACAGTTTTGGTGTACATGCATGCTTCAGTGAGAGCTGCAAACTGATCCTCCAGAACCTGAAACAGAGGCTGGATTGTTCTTTCACACTTCCTCGTAGAAGGCCATCTGAGCCATGTAGGCAGAATTTCTCTGCAACAGACAGACACGGCAGAATAAGAACATTGTTAAGTCTGTTGCGGAATGTGAACTATTTCATGAAAAGAACTGGGGAGAGCTGAATTTTCAGCATCTTTACTCCAGTCTTCAGTGTCAAATGAACCTTCAGAAATCATTCTAATATGCCGATTTGCTGCTAAAGAAACATTTCTTACTGTCATCAATTAAGCTGTGATGCTTAAAATTTACTTTTCAGGATTGTTTGATGAACAAAGTTCAAAAGCACAGCGTTTATTGGAAAAATATATATTTTTTTTAATATATTGTTAAAGCCTTTATCTGTCACTTTTGTTCAATTTGATATATTACAAAACTATGTAACAAATGCCTATTTTCCAACAAATTAGCTGCAATGAGTATTCAGTGTGTGTGAGTGTTTCTTACATTGCTGTGGGGAATATAAGGAGGTTCAGCGTAACTCCTGAGGCTGTAGACTCCAGCCTGTTGCTGCTCTTCCAGCTTAAGGGATTCAATCTCGGATTTGAGCTCCTTCAACTGGTCTTGAAGATGTTTGCTCTTCTCCATGTACTCCAGTCTGAGAGACACACAAGAAGATAGCAGCTTGAATTCAGCTTCATTTTTCAATAGTTTTTCAGACATAACATGATGAAGTGCATACCGTTCTCTCTCAATCTCCATCGAAAGTCTCTTCATATCAGAGTCTTTGAAGTCCATTCGGATGGAGCCGCCCATGTCTAGAGCCATATCTGGATTCTCCGGCCCAGTGGGTGGAGGAGGGTTGGAGTACGCTGCTATTAACTGAGCACGTGACACAAATAACATGTTTTAAAAGCATTATGAGGACGATAAACAGCAGAATAATTTTGATACGTGTCGTAGCAGCATTACAGGATATGTGGTTTTGGTGATTTCCAGGAGTTTCTGCTTTGCCCTCCGTTCCGCGTCTTTTGCTTCATTCAGATCCTGTTTCAGGTGGTCTGCCTCCTTTAGTCTGAACCACACAAAAACAAAACCAGATTTAAACTTCTTTAATTAAAGGGCTCTCTGTGATCCTTGATTCCGATTGGTCAATCATGGCACAGACATCATGTTCAGTTAGTATAATTGATAATATAACTAATTACTAATAATAGAACTGCACATTTTTCAAATGTATTATTTCTTTGTGTAAACTTTTAAAGAAGAAAAATTCAGAGCAACTTAAAATATCAAATATCGTAGTTCTCTTGAATCAATGTTAATTAAGAGAATAACTGAAACCAGTGTTTTTATTCATTTTGTTATTTATTTTAATAAATAGTGTGTTCATTAACAGAATTTTTTTCTGTGAAGTATCCAGAATTATGAAATTTTCACTGGTACTGGTATACAGATAACCATAATGGCCCACCTCCTCTCTGATTGCTCAACAAGCTTAACCGCCAATTGTTCTGCTTCTCTCATCTTCTGCTCCATCAATCTCTTCTCTTCTTTGGTTTTGAGGGCTGTGACCTCCAGCCTCTGCCTTTCCTGCTCGGCCTCAGCTGCTTTGTGGGCCAGTAGTTTGGCCTCCTCCTCTGCGATCTGGGCTTTCTCTGCCAGAAGGTCAGCCGTTTCCTCAGAACGCAGCTGCAAAGAGGGATACCGATAAGTAAGGCTTCCTGAATCAAGCACAGGAAGTCTCAGAACATGAATGGAATTCTAATGAGAGTCAAGGACAATGGTTTAGACCTTAATACTTCTGCAGTTCGTGTCAAATTTACATCTGGACCACATATTTTTATACGGCTGGGGCTCTGAGGACATATATTACATGCTAGCAGGGAAAAGAGAGTAAACTATTTGGCATTGCTCAATTTCAAGCTTGGCAAAACCCTCACTAGAGCTTCATTGGCCATTCGAGCCTCATCCTGTAGCTGGAACAAACGACGCTCCATCTCTTCTTTAGCTCGTTCCGCTTCCTCCCTCATCTGCTTCTCCCGTGCAAGAATCTGACGCTCTACCTAAATATAAACACACATAATAAGCCAATGGTAGAGATCTGGCATAAGACAATTCAAGATGAGACAAACATTTTAATATAAATCTAAAAATGGCAAAAATATAATTTATGTTTAATTTATGCACACTACAGCTCATAAGTCTAGTCTAGTCAGCACCATTACTCTAGTCTTTAGTCACATAATCATTCTGGTTTGATGCTCAAAAAACATTGAGTTATTAGCTGAAAAAGATTGTGCTGCTTAATATCTTTGTGGAGAACGTGACCATTTTTTTAAATATTCTTTGATGAACAGAAAGTTCAAAAGAACAGCATTTAGTTAAAATAGAAATATGTCTTTACTGTAAGCAAAGTAGAAATAGTAGTAAAAGTATTAATTGCTTCGAAAAAATCTTACCGTCCCAATGATTTTGCATGGTAGAGTACTTTATCCTGCCCATACTGAAGCTAAACATGTACTGCATTACAGTTTGTTTATAAAGCCTCTGTTGTTTTATTGTTTATAGCTGTAATGTTCATTATATTTAATGACTGTTTGATTAGCATAACAAACATTAAATAAATAAAGACTCATAAGAAATGCACTACCACACAGTCCTATCGTTAATGAAGAAGGTTAATGATAATAAACATTAAACTAATGAATGGAAGTAAAATCGCAGACCTTTTTTCTGGCCTTCTCCTCTTTGGCCTGAGCCTTCATCTGTTGCACCTCTATGGAATCCACCTTTCTCCTCCTCATGAACAAGTCGTGGTTCCCAATACACAACTGTAATATCTAATATATACAAATGACATGAGCAACTATTTTGACAGACTTGATTACAGAAACACTCATAAAAGTAACTCACCAGTTTGTTAACTCTGAGCTGAGAGGAGTAGAATTTAAAAACTTCTGTTTTCTTGTCCAATGGTTTGATAGTAAACTGAGAAGAGACATATAAGGTATGTTTGAAATATAACTTTAGATTGCAATTTGTTTTTGGTCAAGAATTTGTCTTCTCCCAACCTCTTTTTCGCTGTACGAGATGTTTCGGATTCCACTCCAGGGGAAGGATTTGTTGGGGCTGAGCTTGTTGTTGGGGCTGTAGATGTGAAGACCCTGAGCATCAACTCCAAGAAGCAGCTCTGTGTCCCTCTTATTTTGCTGTGTAACACCAAAGTAGTAGAGATTTAACTATACATAATTCAAAACTTGGTGGCAAATACACACAATCTCCATGATGCCTTCCAAAGTGATCTCAAAGTCTCAGTTTGGAAAAGCATTAAGTTTCAAAATCCCAAATGTAGTGTGGACCACTGTACATTCTTTTTCCCAAGCAGTGTACAAATGTTGATAAAAAGAGACTTACTGTAATAGAAAAGTAGCTAACTCCATACATCTCTAGATCTTGTGCTATTTTTAGATACTCCATCTCAGCCTCGTCCCTACAAACACAACACAAATGTAGTGTCTTTCATGTTAAAGACCGTTTTCATGGACAAATCAGGATGCCCAGAGCCTCACCTTGTGATGTTTCTGTGTTCAGCATACCATGCGGTTATCTTCTCTTCCCACATGTCAGGTGTCATCTGATACTGCATGAGCACCTGGAAAATAAAACAGAGAAATCACATACACAAGTCATTTTAATGAAAGCAAATGCTGGTTATTTTCTCAAGTACTACAGCCTTTACTCACTCTTTTGGGCAAGAGTTCATCTTGAGCTAAGAAACCTGGCTTGTGAAAGTTTGGATCGTAGTCTCCATACTGCAGAAAGCAAGAAAAACAGGAAATATTTAATCAACACTATGTAATTATATTGTAGCTGTCTGGCAGAAACCTTGTATCTCCAAAAATCCTTCTTTTCAGGAAATGGAAAAAAAAAACACTGTACTTTTAAAATTGATGAAACAGTGTTGTCAAAACATTGATATTGTTACTTTATATAAAAAACTTCTACCATTTGGCCAAAAATCTCAAGATAATAAAGACCAAGTGCTATTTAAGAAAGTACTGGCTATGACTCAGCAACAAATCATAGACTACGACACTCTTCTCTGCTTTCAAAAACATATAGTGTTTCTAGAATAAAGAAAATGCTGTTCCAAACTGTGTGCGACACTTCATTCACAATAGAAGTGGGGAGGAGTTGTGAGGTTTTACCAAGAGTTCGAGGATTCGTGGTTCAGTCACGAGCTCTTTTTAATACTTTTCTTTGATTAAATATTTTCAAAACCCCTCAGACAGGCATAAAGTGTGGTCAATAGTAATGATTTATGAAAGAAAAAAAAAAGATGAAATACAGAGATACAAGGTTTCCGTCCACCAGCGACAATACACATCTTTCCATTAAACACGGATGTGGAGACCTACCTTGGCCTGAACAGCATATGAAGCCAAAAGAACAGAGGCTTCTGGAGAGCAAAAGATCTCCTCATCTAGTATCTGCTTTTTGACCTAGGTAAAGATACAGAAAGAGTCTTCATTTCAATTCTAAAAGAACTCTGCTCAAATAAAACAAGAAAATCACTGCAAAACACTGTGTAGCAGAAAAGACCAGCATTGAGAGAAATCATTCACAAGAACAACTCCCACATACTTGTAAAAAGAAGAGGTGCTGAGTAATTTCCTGAACAAGCTCATCCTCAACTTTCTCAGGGAAGAATTTGGCAAGAAAATGAAATGTTATCGGAGAGTCCTTTGGAACTTCTTGATCTAGAACCTAGATGGATTAAAAAAAAAATTTAAAAACTCATCAGGGTATTCTTATATTAATCTTCGTTCCTGTTCGCACCGCACTGCCACCACATCTCACCCGTTTATCAGGCTTCAGCCAGGCATAAGTGTCTTTCACTGTGTATCGAAGGCCGAAGAACCACGTTTCCCTCAGACCGATGGTACGGCATACCAGGTCAAACAAATCTTTCCCTTTCCATTTGACCTAGAAGACGTAGATAAACAAAAACATGGTAATACAGGCCACAGAAATAAAAACACAGAGGTATGCATGTTCATGTATGTATGTTTACCTCACAACTGAACTCCATTTCAGCATCCATGGTACTGACTTTAACTTTAAAAGTCTTTGGCTGCTTCTTTTTTAGACCCAAAATCGACATTGTGACTTCTTAAGCACCTGCAAACAAAGATTTACTGTAAAATAATGAAGTATATTTTACTTTTTGCAAATTTTAAAGTAAGCATTTATTCATAAAGCACATTTATAAACAGCTGAGGAAATATACAGGAATTGTATATTTATAAAAAATAAAGAATAAAGAATAAATAAGTGGAAAACATTGAATTTATAAGTTATCCATAAAAATTAAATATATAAAGTATATAAAATAATTATTATTAGTTACATTATTGCATACATTATCATAAGAGCAGCGTCTATCTGCGTCTATACTAGTGGTAAACACACATGGCTGATGCATGCGACCGCAGGTAAGGCGCAAACATGCCAGTAAGTTGTTCACATACAGTGCTACAGTTCATAAACAATTTTTATTCTATTTCTATTCATTTTCACGGAACATGATATTAGTCTTCGGTTTTTTTGAGTCAGATTTTACGCCGTCTGCCATGTTATAGCGAGCGAGCAAGAAGAACACAAAGCTTGAGTTTCTTCATTAAACCCTGACATAAAAAAGTAATTTTCTCCGTATGCAGCAGCACAATGTCACTTTAGAAGATAACGAAAACATCTGAGAATGGGAATTACTTGGGAATAAAACCAGTTAAATATGATCTGTTACCTTGAATAGGTTTTGTGTTGAAACAGGCCCGATCCACGGCTTGGAGTTTCCAGTCTCTCCGCTAAACCACAACAATGAAAACCGGATTTGGTTCGTTCCCCTACATGGGAATCAGTATAAACGAGTCGGAAAGTGTATAAAACTCTTAAAATTCGTCCATTTTCTTACTGAACCATAAGTTTGTCGGTTATGGAGTATAAATCTGGCGTTATCTTGAGTAGAAAGTGTTGGACAGGGAGCTAGCAGCACTTTGTTGTTGATTCTCTTTTCCGCCCTCTGCCGGTAGGACGGAAAACAACGGTTTAAGGAGTTTGTAAATACTAGTGATTTAACTCGGCATTACAGTTTATTAAGGTTTTTGAAATTACATTAAGATTAATGCACTCGATGGTAGCTCACATGCGCATTAAAAACATCCAATTCCGCGCATGCGCGTCAAAACGAACTACATATTTGATTAATCAAGTACGTCCTCGCGCTACAGGCTGCCGTAAGGACACTGGCCCTGTCCCAAATGGCTCACTTCACAGCACTTTCGGTCTTGTGGATTAGCAATGGCTGTTGTGTGCGCGTCCGTTAAGTCAACGAGACCGCACAGTGTCCCATTTGTGAACTTTAGGTCTCAGAAGGGTGCCTCGCGAGCGCCCCTCCTGCGGTCGATATGCGCGAGCTGCGCAGCAGAACTCCGTCAAAGCGGCATTACGCATGTGCGGAGTCGTAGGAAGACAGCGAGTGTTTACGGTGCCATTTGGGACAGGGCCAGTCTCGTCTGCGCACTCTCTCAATTAAATAAACATTTGAAAGTGGGACTGATGTTTGGGTTAATTATCTTTCTTTCTTTGGTTGGTTTATTAAGAAATATCATTCTTTTGGACGTATTATAATGACATATTTTGTAAATTGGTGTGTATATAGTTTTTATATATATATATATATATATATATATATATATATATATATATATATATATATATTGGAAGATGATTAGTTTTTAGTAGTTATTAATTTTACAATTTTACAACGTGCAATATTTCTTTTGTGTATTCTATTTTGTAAATTTATTTAGTTTTCTGTTTTTATATTAGTGTGTACTGCTTTTTACCATGTACCCCTGCTGTTGCTAAATGCAATTTCCCCACTGCAGGACAAATAAAGGTTTTACTTACTTACTTACTTTTATCCAAATATACGGATACATTTTAATGCTTACATAAATGTCATATATGTTTATAGTAGCCCATCTATGGCCTTGTCAATATGTTATAATATTTTGTAATTGCCCTAAAGAGTACCAGAATCTGTAATTTTCCCTAAAGGAATGGCAAACACCAGTAGGAACTTTTCTGATGTGAGGAATGTGATCCTGTCAGCCCACAAAAACACAGGGGCCCAGGATAAAGTTGGCTTCTATGATACCTGGGCTGAGGACTATGAGCAGGTAAACTTAAGGCAGCAGTAATTTTCCCAGTACTTTTTTGAAAACAATTTCAATTTTTTTCTTGTTCTATTTTATTTCAATATTATATTTTTCATGTAATATTGTTGCTTTCTCAGGATGTTGCGCTGCTGGATTACCGTGCCCCTTTGTTAGCGGCTGAGTGTGTGAGTTCATTTTTCACAGGTGACAGAGAGAAGGCTGTTGTCCTGGATGTGGCCTGCGGAACAGGCCTGGTCTCCGCACATGTAAGCGTTGCTTTATTCGAATGCTGGTGGGGACAAGAGAGTGTGATAAACCTGCTAATGGTCAAGCTTTATTAAGATCCCTTACAGGCCACTGTTTGTGACTATTGTATTAAACACATTTTTATTTTTCACACCAAGATTTCCAAACCAGCAGCTAATAGAAAAGGACAGTATCGGCTCTATATAAAACTTATTGAACAGTTCCATCAGTGTCTTGTCTATATTAAATGATCTTCATTTTCTTAGACAATTTGAAAACACAATGCTTCTGTGTTCACATCAAAACGCAGTCTATTATATAATAATGGTCCCAAGGTATTTATAACTTTCCACACATTCCACCCTCTCACCCTTAATAAATGTGGGCTGAGAAGAATTAGTTTTTGCTATAAAATCAAAAACCATATCTTTTGTCTTAGATACATTAAGCTACAAAAAAGGCATCATCACACCATTTTACAAAATCATCAACAACTGGACCATGACATATTTCATTCCTTTCCAGAAGACTCACAATTACTGTGTCATCAGCGAATTTTAAAAAATACCTATTGTTATATTTACTTGTACAATCAATTGTATGTAAGATGTATAATAAGGGAGACAAAACACAGCCTTGAGGAGACCCTGTAGATGTTATCAGGGGGGCTGAAAGACTACCATTTACTCTCACTCTCTGAGTTCTCTCAGTTAAATAATCTAAGACCCAACGCACTAAGTTAAGATCAAGGCCAAAATAAGTAATTAACTTACCTGCTATAATATGGGGTTGTAAAGAATTAAAAGCAGAGGAAAAATCTATAAATAAAAGCTTAATGTGTGTTTTGCTAGCCTCCAATGCAAAGACTAATGTCATTTTATTTTTTTTTAATCACATTTGTTTGAGAAAAGTTAAAGCAAATGGGGTTTCGTCACTTTGTTGGAGTAGATGGAAGTTCGAGGATGCTGGAGTTGGCAAAGAAAACTGGACTTTATCAGCAACTTGCGCAGTGCCTCCTTGGTCAAGATGAAATTTCCGTTGAAGCTGGTAATGAACCGTTCCACCCTGTGAACTTTAATGTTTTGGGGCGTTTACTATCAAAAATGTAACTAAATAATCTATAGTAAAGTCTGTTTGGATGTCATTTTGCAATTTCAGACTGTCGCAATAAAGACAACCTATTACAGAGTTATTAAAACCAAACATTGTTGAAATGAATCTGCGCAATATACTGCTGGTATTCTGCACATAAAGAATCCACATTTTTGATTTCCCCCAATTTTTGGTGATCTGAATCTGCAAAAAAAACGTTTGAGAACACTTGATGTTTGAGTCTTTTTGTGTGGGTAAGGACATTGCTATTTATATTGATTAGCACTTTTGACTTTATTCTCTTCTTTGTCTCAGAAACATATGATATGGTTGTAATCGTTGGAGCTCTAAGCGTTGGGCAGGTGCCTTTGACAGTCATCAGAGAGCTCTGGGACGCTACAAAACCAGGTGATTTGCGCATTTCACATTAATAGCTATTGCGAAATGCATGCATGTTTAGTGTCATTATTAAGCAACCGTCAATTTCAGATATTCTTCCTAATCGCCATCAATCTGTGTAACAGGCGGCTATGTGTGCATGACTACAAGAGGGAACGCTGAGAACCGGGAGTACAAGGCTGAGCTGGAGCAAATGATCAAAACACTTGAGGAAGAGCAGAAATGGAGCCGTGTGACTGTTGTTGAGGTGGAGGAATGGGAGAGAGCTGTTTCAGAACAGGACAGCGGGTACATTCCAGGCACCATTTATCTGTATCAGAAAAGTGTTTAGAATCTTATGATCATACAAGGGCAACCTAAATCTGCACAGTAATCCACACAGCTGTTCTACAGAATTCTTATTCCACCAGCAGGTGGTGGTATTTTTTCATAAATCATAGTATCATTTGTTTTAAAATTACTTATGTTCCCAGAGAAGCACCTGATCTGAAAGGAGACATGTCAAAACATGATCCTTCTATTTGTTTTGGCACTAAATAATTTTACCTGGCACCTGTACACAGTGCAGTCTCTTGAAAAACTTTAAGGTTTTTGTTTAAGTCCATGAACTTAAAGGATTTCGTGAGAAAATGTCTGAGGCGTATAGTTACAAATCTGCCATTCCCCAGTTACATCTAACCTTTCAGTTTGCCACTCCTCGATACTCTGACCGCTAAACTTTTGAAGCTGCCATTTCTGTTGGTGTCATGTGACAGAAAAAAACACACAAACAAGTTTTGATTTGGATTTCTGAGTGCATAATACGGATATGAATATTGTAAAGGGACACATTCCAGATTGAAAGTTTGTTGAAATCCAATGATTTTTTTTTTAAAGTGTTATGATGTTGAAATTGCATTATACTACATGTGCGTAAATGAACATCAACAGAGACCATTAAGATACTATTGATTTTGTATGTTTTAGACAATACGTCTAGCACAGACAGATTTAAATGTACAAATAAACAGATTACAAAATTCCACAGTTTGGATATAATTATTTATTAGCTCGCTTTTCCCTTTAGAAAAGTTAAGAACAGGCGAAATCACAGTGTTTTGACTAAACAAACATTATAAAGGCACACTTGAAGGCATACAGGAATGTTTTGCTTTTATACTTCATAACTTGTAACACTTAATTCAACTAAGGTTTTAACAAAACAGAAGAATATTGAGATTTATGTTGTTAATTTGGTAAGCTTCACTATAGCACACTCCGCTGAGATCTTTTCAAGCACTCTGTGTCCCAACAATATGCAAAGCGCTTTCATGAGGTGATACTTTCTGTCGAACCGGTTTGGCCTGGATCTGCCGTTTCATTCAGGGCTTGAGCTGACACAAGAATAGCTAACAATGAAGCAAGTGTTCTTTTCCCTCTCTTGTACGATCTGAACCAGACCATTGTCCATCTCTAAAAGACCACATGTGTGGTCAAGGTCATAGCAGTGCTTTCATATGACTGTTCCAAAAGCATGTTCATTTTAGATTCTTAGCAGGTAAAAAAAAAACAACACTAAATGAAACTGACGAATTTCCATGTTTGTTAAAATGGTATCAGGTGTTTTTTAACATTACAGAGGAGAACACACTGTGCTAACTACTAACAGCCATTACATTCATGACATTATGTATGTAAAAAATGTGAGGCGGAAACATTTTACCAGATACAATTATGAATATACATTATTTAGTGTAAATATATACACACTAAAGACATGAAACATATCAAAGCTATGAACTATAAAACTACAATAATAATCTTGACTGCTGAGGTTTGAGTGTAATCACAGTGCAAATCTTCAACTCAATTAGCTGCATTTCCTAAAGTGCCTCCGAAAAAAAAAAATCTAAATAAGCAATTGCTATCACAATCAGTTTTACATAATAATGTTCAGCCACTAAGTACTTCATTTGTTTTCTTCATTTGACCAATAATTCATCATTCACAGAGCTGTAGCAGGTATATGACTGTTCAAGTTCATGTAAGTCCCTCAGTCAACAGAGATCTTGCATTTTCAGTGTCTTCTTAATCAAATGTATGTCTTAGGAGCATCTTCAGATGTCTCATTTGGTTCAGAGGGGTGCAGCATTTGATCCAAACCATCATCAATCAGCTGGGACTTTGTCCACTCCCCTTGTCCTCTTCAGACTCTGGCATTGATTCGGCTCTGGCCAGCTGGGACTTTGTAGTTGATGGCTTGCTCTGGTAGGAGCTTGTGGAGGGAGGTCTTCTCTGATTCAATGGGGCTTTCTGACTCAAAGATGGAGCGGCACTCTGCAGCGACCTCACAGAGATTGGCCGCGTCCTCTGCGAGCCCGCCCTGCTGGACCCTGCCTGCGATGAGCGCACGATCAGGTACTTCACTGAAGGACCGCTGTCATCCTCTTTTTTGTCTTTGCAGATGGTGGTGCACAACATTCCTCCACTCAAAATTAGGACGACAGATGCACCCCAACCAACGTAAATGGCACCGCCAATCTCCCTGCGCTGCGAATTGGTCATCAGCGGGTTGTAAAACGTTTGTACCACAATGCCAGCTGACCAGGAGACGGGGATCATGCAGAGAATTCCAGCGACGATCAACGTCACGCCGGCCGCTGTGGCAATTCTAGCTTTGGATCTTTTGGAACTGCCCATGAAGATGGTGCACTTTCCTCCGATGAAGGCCAAAACAAGCCCCACTGCTCCTAAAAGGATCGACATCACCGTGAGGGTCCGAGCAGCCTGCCGATCTGAGCTCAGTGCGAGCGTGGACTCGTACGGTTTGCACTGCATTTGGCCTGTGCTTTGTACCACGCAGCTCATCCAAATGCCCTCCCACATGATCTCTGAAGTGACAATGGTGGTTCCAATGAAGGCTGTCACACTCCACATTGGCATGATGCAGGACAGGAGGGCTCCCGTCCATCCCAGTAAGGCCAAGGCACTCGCCAGCATGTGCATGCCAAGGGAAGCCATCTCGCTGGGGTTAAATTATACACGTCCACTGCTATACTGAGGCCTCTTCGTTCCTCTCATCAGTTAAAGCCTTCTTGAAGGCCTTGTTTCCTTCTTCACTCATTCCTGTCTGCAGCTCAGCTTTCACTCTGGTGACAGTGATGAGGTGTTTGTATGCTAAAAAGAGAGAGAATGACTGGGGAGGCGTGTACAGTTAAACAGACCATGCCTCCATTAGTCCGCATGCTACCAGAATAACCAGATTCCTTGAACGATATGGGCGGGTCATGTAAAAAGAGGAAATTTGGACATTTGCGTTGGACTCCTGAACAGAGCTCAGGTGTTTGTGTGTCACTTGCGTTCAGGTATCCAGATGTAGTTTCGATCTCACGCTTTTGTTTTTCTGTTTGAGATCTGACCAACGAGGCAGCTCCTTTATCCCATGAAAAGGTCATAAGTGATGCCATAATAATTCTACCCTCATGTCGCTTTGAACTTCAATGACTTTCTTTCTCCCATGGACCATAATAAAAAATAGAAGAGTTTTGGTGACTATTGACTTCCATTTTATGGACAAAAAATACATTTCTCAAAATATATTCTATAGAATCAAGTCAGTCATATATGTTTGGAACAACTAAATTATGAAAATGTTCAATTTTTTGGGTGATCTATGATCTTTATGAACGATTGCGCAACTTACAGCCATTTACATATTTTTGATGCACATAAAATGGAAGGCAAGTGTGGTTACTAATTTATAGGACTACCAAGTACGTTTATAAATTGTAAAAGTTAATTAAAGTTCTAAATGAATTATTCGAATGCCAAACAGGATTGTTGTTACCATCTTCACAGTCTTGCTCCTCATCTGTTTGCTAAATTTTAGATGACTAGACATAATGAGTCACAGAGCGTTTATTGAAACAATTAACAGTGGTAAACAGTATACTGAGAATAGAATACTATGGTCGCTCATTACATTTACAATTTAGCTGTCATCATAAGTGTTGACACAGTAGTTGAGTCATTTTTTTCTACCTTGACAGCATAGTGGGGAAATTACCTTCCAGAAAAAAAGGTGAGGTCGGTCTTCCTGTTGTAAAAAAACATTTGTAAACAGAACATGTTTATGTTGGCAAAAACATTCTTTACTAGTATTTACATATTTATTTATTGACTACTTGTGAAAATTTAGAAAGTTAAGAATATTTTGTTTGGGGAAATACACAGTCACAATGTTTGAGTTGAGGTATATTTTTTATTAAAGTACACATTACTACATGTCATATGGATAATGGTTCCTACCTATAATATGAGGTAAAATTATGAAAATAACCCTCTGGATAATTACATAGTTTGATCACTGCAAATAAAAACAGATTAGCTGCAACTAAAGCATGCTTGATATTTATTTGTAATATAGTGATGAAATGAAAAAATATATATTATTACAGTACCATTCAAAACTTTGGGGTGTAAAGATTTTAAATAATTGATTCTTTTATTCAGCAAAGATGCATTAAATTGATCAAAAGTGACTGTAAATACATTGTTACAAAAAATCCATTTCAAATAAATGCTGGGGGGTTTTTTTGCTTTCTGTTCACAACAGAATGAAAAAAGTATCATGCTTTCCACAAAAATATTAAACAGGTTTTCAATACTGTTAAAATAGATTTTAAAACAGAAAACAGTTAGTGAGCATAAGAAACATCTTTCAAAAATATCAAAAAAATCTTACCACCCCAAACTTTTGAACAGTAGTGTATAATACATGAGCAATTATGCTGAATGAAAGACAAAAAAAAAAAAAAAATTGAATACACAATACTATGTTTTGTCAAATACACATGATTGTTCTAGGATACATGTTACGAAGAATTCTTCTTAAGGAAAGAACGGTGATGAAAGTGACAGAATCACCCCTATTAATGAACGTTTCGGCAGCCTTTGCACATTTCTTGAAATAACATACAATGAAAAAACATGAACACATCTAAGTGCATTTCTATTTTGCAGCAATGCACATTCCAATACTCCTTTCTTCCTACTTATCGTCATTCATTTGACGAAATTACATTTTTATTTGAAATTCTTTCTCTTTTGTAAATCATTTCCTCTTCAACAGTATTTGTTTAGTTGATCTCACATTTTATACATAGGCTCTGCTGCTGTCCACAGATCTGGCTTGAGAATACTTCACATTATGGGGAACATCCTCACTCGGTGGGCAAGAGCTGCATAGGAGACCTCCACCCAGGAAAAGCAAGGCGGCTGAAGCCCAGCCAATGTAAAGCGATTCCCCGAGCTCCCTCCTCTGGGCGTCCACCAACAAAGGGTTGTAGAAGTCCCTGATTATGGTATTCGCGGTCCAGCAGACGGGAATAAGGACAAGAATTCCAGCGACGATGAAGATGACGCCACTGGCGATGGCGATCTTTGCTTTAGACTGCTCGTCTTCCACGAAGTTGGTGCACTTTCCTCCCACGATGCACAGGAGGATTCCAAACACCCCAGCGATGATGGCGATGATCACCAAGGCTCTGGCGCCCTGCAGATCTTGAGGAAGAGCCAGCAGAGAATCATAGACCTTACATTGCATCTGTCCTGTGCTCTGAACCACACAGTTCATCCATAAACCTTCCCAAATGGTCTGCGAGGTCACAATGTTGGCTCCAATGAATGCTGTCACCTTCCAGTTGGGCAAGCCACAGATGACGATGCTTCCCAAGAAGCCGAACATAGCCAGGCAGATGCCCAAGATTTGACGTCCTGCGGACACCATGTCTCTTTGTGTTGAAGGAATGAATGGACGAGGAAGTTGCTGTTATTCCTGGCAGCCGTTAGCTACGTATCTGTATTGTAATATGTAACACACACTTATAAGTATGTCTGTATACAGAACGAAATGGGGGTGGCTAAAGGTCTTTCCAGCTAGACTTGTTTCCTTCTACTGGTCATGGGGACTGTTTAGCCAAAGCTGTCAAACCAGTTCCTTTTAAATGAACCGGCATCAGAAGCTAGAACTGTTTTCTAGTCAAGCCTGTGTTACATAAAAAGAGAATTTTTTATTGTATCAATTAAAATATATCTCTCAGTGTAAATTATAGTGAAGGTTGTCTACAAAACAAAATTACAGATTTTAAAGGCACCATTTACTGACTTTGTTTGATATCACACTAAATAGCTGAAGGTCACTGACTACCAGATTTTATCATTCCATAAACAGCAAATTCACACAGAAACATGCGCCTTGAAAACCAATGAAAGCAATGCGTTTTCTAAAGTCTGTGCCCATTCTATGCAATATGCTGTGAAATCTGCATACTGGTTCTGACTTTCAGCATCTTGCTTTGACTAATCCAGACTGCAAATCGAGGGCAAAATCTTGTTGTGCTTTTAAGGTTGTTTATAAGGTTTTATAATGTCATTACAAGGTTTTGTAGGCCAAATGACATCCCTTTCTCAGTTAATAAAAGTACTAAACAATTTTGATAATATTTCAACCAAAATATTTCATATTGTGTTGGCATCCTTTAACATACATGTATAAGAATAAGAAGCAAAAAAATGTTGAGGCACTTATTCATTTTTATAACAATTTTTAAAAGCAGAAATGTGAAACTTTATATGGTTTTTATAGTAAGCATTTCTCTAGCACCTCAAACCAAAATGTACAACCATTTGTTTTAACATTGTGCTTTGCGAAAAGAATGCCGTTTCAGCACATATCCACCTTGAACAGATTATAATTTTCAACTCAGTGAAACACATCTGATTTTTTGAATATTTAAATTTTAAAAATATATTTTGGTGTATATGATGTACTAAGACACATGTGACATTATGACATGTGTCTCTCTCTGTCCTATGTGTGTTCATGCTGATAACCTAATATGTGTGAAAAGCAAGCTTGGTTGCTAGTGGTAGCTTATATGTCTTACCACAAAAGATATAATCATCTCAGTATACTGACACCAGTAACACATACCACATTTCCAGAAGCTTTAGAAAGAAAAGAAAAAGGTAAAAAGATATAGTCGAGAACTTCTTATATACTTACTTGTCATATTTGGCTGTGTAAATGTTTATTGGATGATACTTTATATTACAGCCAGTGTGTTTTAACCACCTTCATGGGATGTCAGTTTTTGATTTTATATCAAATATTATTTTAAGTATTGTATCCAATAATCTCTTAAATATTATTTTGAATAATTATTCAGTTAAACGTGTTTCAAATATATATTTTGAATTAGTTTGTATTCTCTGCAACAGAAAAGTAGATCACAAATTAAAATATTTGAAAAAGAGATCAAAAGTTTATTTTATGAACTATTTATTTGACATTTTCACTTTTCTGGTCACATAAATTAAGATCAAATATTTTAACAACACTAGTTATATGGTAATATCTGAAATTTCAAAAAGTTATAGAAAACTAAAAATTATAAACATCTCTGATCAAAAAAACGGAACACTATAAACAGACATAAAACAGATTTAAGACATGTGGAGGTTAAAAAATTCTTGAAATTTTTTTCATTTGCATTCTTCATTTGCAAATGATAGCAATTAAAAAAAAAAAACATTTTTAAAAATTCTGACAAAATTAAGAAAAGATATTATTTTAATATTCTAAGACAACAATCAAACAAAATAATTTGTCATGAAATAAATTCATTTGTGCGGACAATCAGATGTTCTTGAAGGTTGATACAAGGTTGATATATTTTGAACAAACATAACAGTCCTATTGGAGTAAAAAGCCAGTGAGACTTTTCATCTTCCAGGGAAGAGTCACATCACTTAAGTAACTTAATCAACACATCTGGTCAACATCTGCTGGAGTATGTGCTGATGAACAGCCCACCACCAACAATTAGCAGAACACCGGCCACCCATCCGACATAGATGGAAGCTCCCAGCTCTCCTTTCCTCCCCGCTACTGCTAGAGGATTATAGAAATCCACAATAATGACATACGCCGACCAGCTGACGGCAACAAGGCAGGTTACACCTGCAACGATATAGACTGCACCAGCTGCAATTCCAAGGTTGGCCTTTTTAAGCCGCTCTTCTCTGTAGAAGTTGGTGCAATTGGCCCCAACAACCGACAGTCCAACGGCAACAACACTGACAGCAATAGAGGCACAAATCAAAGCTCGAGCTGCCTGGAGATCCTTGGTCAAAGCCAGAATAGAGTCATACGCTTTGCACTGCATGTGACTGGTGCTCTGCAGGATGCAGTTCATCCACAAGCCTTCCCAGAACACCTCTGCCGTCACGATGTTTGCTCCCACGAAGGCCGTCACTTTCCACATAGGCAATGCACACACTAGGATAGTACCACATAGGCCTATCACAGCCAGGCATACAGCCAAGATTTGTCGACTCCTCATCTTTTACGAATTCATCTGCAATAACAGGGAGAAAAGCGTCGTAGTTGTGAGAGCAAACGACTATTGACGAAGTGAATGCTCTTCCTTGTGCCACAGGTATTGGTTTTTGAACAAAGAGAAAGCAAAGCAAGGGGAGGAAACCTGTATCGAGTTTCCTGCTCGACTTGATTCTTCTACTCAGTATATGTCCACATTCATGGAAAAAGCAAACAATTACACGATATTTAGCGACAGCTGACCTTAATTCAAAACACAACAATCACTGACTGTTTTCATTAATGCAATAGTTCAACCAAATATGACAACTCTCACTAATGTCATTTCAAAACTATGTAACTAATGTAATTGTTTCTGTAAAACAACAGTTAATGTGACTATGCTCCAAAAAAGCTCTATGAAAATATGTACAACTCTTACTTCAGGAGTGATATATAGGTTTATGATCAGAGCGCTGTAATGATTATATTTTTGTAGGCCAACCCAGAAGTTAGAATCAACCTGGTTTCCTCAACAAAAACCCATTAGGATTTTTCCACTGGCTTTTCTTATTGCAGAATAAGCTCTGTGACCATCAAACATTTATGATTCTTGAATGTTTTGTTCACGATAACCTTAACAAACGAACGTAAATTTAAATTCTACACGCAATCAGGGTTGGGGAGTAACAAAAAACATGTAACTTAGTAACGCATTTAAAATACAAGTTATTTCATTACAGTAAAATTTTAAATGGGGGGGGTAATCAAATTACAGTTACATCCGCAAAGTATTTTAGATTACCAAAGCAATTACTTTAGTGTTTAAATGACATTAAAATTCAATGTCAACTGTGACGGTCAATTAATGTAAACAGCAAATGATGATTCTCCAACTCTGACAGTCTGCAAAAGCATCCTAAACTACTAAGCAACAGTTCTGTTTATAAGTTTCATAGCCGAATATGCAATATTTGAATAAATTGTTAAAAATAAAAATTGCATGTCATTTTTATTTAGTACTGTTCTGAATTAGCTATTTCACATAACAGATGTTCACATATACTCTGAGACAAAATGACTGGATTTATGAAAATTGCCCAATTCAAAAATTTACATTCCCTTGAATCTTTACTGTCCTCTCATCACTGGATGATCCACGACTGTTTTCATGTTTTGTGATTGTTGTTTGTGAGTCACCTTATAATTTAAAAAAAGGTATTTTGCTTTTTATCTCACAATTCTGACTTTTTTTTCTCAGAATTGCAAGATTTAAACTCACAATTGCAAGTTATAAAGTCAGAACTGCGTGATAAAAAAAACTTCCAATACTGACTTTTTTTTTCTTGCAATTGTGAATATCTCTTCTTTGCTTGCGATTCTTACTTTTCTCAATATTGTGAGTTTATATCTTTGAGAAAAAAGTCAGAAAACTCGCAATTACCTTTTTTTGTGTTGCATACTTAGTATTCTAAAATATTTAGATTAAGTTACAAAACCTGGGTAATCTAACAAATATGTTACAAATTATGAGCATATTAAAGCATGTATTTTGTAATCTGTAGTGAAATTCATTTTAAAAGTAACCTACTCAGCCCTGCATGCAACTGGCAGAAGTAAAAAGCTAACACAGTTCATGCTGAAACTTAGGTTGTGAAAGCATGCAACATTGACTGCTAGAGGAATACGGTATGTCTCGCCACAAAAGATATATTCAGCGTAACATGGCGCCACCACAAACTGCAAAAAGAGAAAAAAATACCACATTGAGCAGAATTTTAAACACGTGTTGAGAGTTCTCAGGGACTACACGTTGTGTGAACCAAATTGTGTATTGTAATTTTTAACACACAACATTAAGTGTAACTGGAAATGATCATCTATTTAATTAATGTTCATACAAAAATGGGTTATTATAAATATTTTTCCTTTCATATGTTAAACAAACATTTAGTAAGCATCTTTATGAAGTGTATGGTTTAGAATTTATGTAAATCCACTTTAGTGACATACATGTACTTACTAGAGCTCCCCTGTTGGCTGTACGTAATAAAACAAAAGCAAAAATAAGCATCTTTACACCTTCAACACTTCAACAGTTTACTCTACAGTAGTTCAACAAATGCGTTCAAATGTTTTTGGTTTTCAACTCACATTTGAAAACATCCACGCCTCTTTCTCCTCCGTGTTTGGGTATGACGTATCCTCTCCCGTGGCCTCCTGGGATAGAAAAGTATCCATCAGATGAACACTCAAGAATCTGGGCAGAAGCAGTAGGCCATCCGGGAACTTCTCGACTACTCCTTTATGAATACAGAGGTTTCAGACAAACTTATTCGCTCGCCTACTGCTTTACCCCTATATAGCAAGTAAATAGGCATATTCGGAGTGGACGCACTTTAAGTAGACGTACGTCCAAATCTCGCGAGAATTAGTATGTCACCGAGGTAATTCTCGCCCACTCTTTATGACTACTAAGGATTCGGACATACTGTTTCGCTCGCCTACTGCTTTTCGCCTACCATATAGAAGAGAAGTAGGCGATTTTGGACTCTTTTCTCACATATAATTTCTAACGGAAAAAAAATTAGGATTTTATGTGAATTTAAAATAAAACAACTTATAATCAATACCTTTTATATTTATAACAATTAGAAACATAAATCGAGAATTTCAGACATTTTACCATATTCGGCTGTTTAAATATTTACTGAATAATATATTACAGCCAGAGAGTTTCATGCATTGACTCTCTTACTCCTGACACTGAACGCATTCTTTTGATTTTCTGTTCTTAGACAAATATATCCAATAATCTCCAATAATTAAATATTTTGAATAAATCTTCAGTTAAACCCATTTGATTATTTTTATTCTTTGTGGTCACAACATAAATGTACAAATCCCAAGATCTAATTTATAAAATTTTATGAACTACTTGACATTCTCAAGTAAGACCAAACATTAAAACAAAACTAGCTGGTTACCGAATATCTTGTCACCTGAAATCGCAAAGTTAGAAATGGAAAACCAATTATGAACAGTTCCACTATAAACGGCTCTATGGGAGAGAGAAAAAAAACGCATTTAAGTCCGTTTTATTACAATTCTAGAAAGCGGAAACATTAGACTAACCCGGAAGGAATTCTGTTACCAATTAAAGTCAGAAGCTGTGTCCGAAACCGTTCCCTGTCCACTATATAGTGCACTATATCGGGTGTCGGCCATTTTGTAGTGCTGTCCGAATTCTGAGTGAACGACTTCATTCCCTACATTCGTTCACTACTTTTACCCACATTGCTCTCTGATTTTGAGTGTACATTCGATGTACACTTGTTAAAGCGCCGTTACCCAAAATCCAACGCGATAAGACGATCGAGCGCGAAAGAAAAATAAATACTGCGGACGGCAATACGGGAAGCAGCAACTTCTACAAATGTAAGTGTAGTTTTTTATGAATTAGAACATCTTTGTAAAGATATTTTGAAGCAAAATGATACAGGTTTATATCATAATATATATATACTTGTATGATAATTTGGTCAATTGTTCTCATTTGTTAGTGAACTGTTGAACCGTGTATTTAACCTACGTCTTAGAATATGATGTATTGACGAATTTCTATTTGCTTTAGGGACGGACGAGGATGTTAGGCAGCTCATTTTAAATGGCTATAGGAAATGGTTAGAAATTGTCTGTGCCTCTGGCGCATGCTATTAACGTCAGCGTCCAAATTCGCTCACTCTTTGCTGATATAGTGCGCTCAAGTGCCATGCACTATATAGGGGTTAGTGAATGGTTTCAGACACAGCTAGAGTCCAAAGTGATTTCAAATGTACACTCAAAATCAGAGAGCATTGTGGGTAAAAGTAGTGAACGAATGTAGGGAATGAAGTCGTTCACTCAGACAGCACTACAAAATGGCCGACACCCGATATAGTGCACTATATAGTGGACAGGGAGCGGTTTCAGTCACAGCTCAAGTTAACACCATTAACCACTCATTAAAGCCTGACTACAGAAATAGCTTAACGTAGGCTATAAGTGAACACCCAGTTGCTTGATTTAAACGTCAGTTGAGAGTTATTTATCCTGGAGATTAAAAGCCCTTAATTCGGTTTGGAGTAGTTTGAAAGAACGAGTAGTGACGACGTGAAAGTGGAGCAGCGAGTAGACGAGTTTGATAAGACTTCAACTGAGCATGCGCAGAGGTTACCCTGTATAAATGAGTCCTTTAGACAGTACATTTAAAAAAAAGAATTTATTAAAGTTAAAATGTCATGAAAGAGCAGAAAATAGATCTCTTCCTTTACAATCAGGAGAATTCATCATTAGTCCAAAAGTTCTGGGTTTCACACATAGGCCCCTGGAGCAGACCTCGGGGCGGAGTACTTCACGGAATATCCACGACCCTCACTCTTCGGGCACTGGCAACAGAGAAGCGCGCCTCCGATCAACAGCAGGCCAGACGCGCCCCAGCCGATGAACAGCGACGCTCCCAGCTCCCGCTTCTGAGCCTCAGACAGGATGGGGTTGTAGAAGTCTCGGATGACGGTGTGCGCGCACCAGCAGACCGGGATCAGGCAGAGAACGCCACCCACCAGGAAGAACACCCCGCCGCGACTCCAACTTTAGCCTTGGCGTCCCGGTCGTCAATGCAGTTGGTGCACTTGCCTCCAGCGACGGCCAGAAGAACTCCCAGGAAGGTCACGAGGATGGAGATGATAACGAGAGCACGAGCGGCCTGGAGATCTTGTGGGAGCGCCAGCATGGAGTCGTAGACCTTGCACTGCATCTGACCTGTGCTCTGCTGCACGCAGTTCATCCAGAGGCCTTCCCAGAAGATCTGCGCGGTCACGATGTTATTGCCAATGAACGCCGTCACCTTCCACATGGGGAGCGCGCGCAGATAATGATTTCTCCCAACCAGCCAATGACCGCGAGGGCAGTGGCCAAAATCTGAAGTCCAGCAGATGCCATTACGTTACTGCGTGTGCAAAAACTCAGTCTATCACACGAATGAATGATACGGTTTTTTATAGTGGCTTTTCGAGGCGCGGTTTGTAAACAATGTGATTTGATGCAGCTGTTGAGGATTTCCCGCTCTTTTCTCCCAATTGCTTTCAGACTCATTTAGATTCAACAAGCGCGAATTAACTAACAAGGAAGTTGATGTGCATGGGTATATGGGTCATTTGCTGGTGGGGCATTTTTTAAAAGCCATTAAAATTACTTAAAATAGGTATTTGCCTAAAGCACTTCATAATTTATTTTATGCATGCAAAATAAAATATAGGCTACTAGCACCGGTCAAAACATCAAGGGCCTGATATAGCCTAGGCTATAAAGTTTATATATATATATATATATATATATATATATATATAATATATATATATATATATATATTATTTTAATAAAAATATAAATATGTGCGAACCATCTCCATTTTTGTCCTTTTTTGTTAAAAAAAAAAAACTTTATTGCCACGCCCACCAAGTCACGACTACCAATTTTGCCCCTATAAAGTTCTTTTTCACAAGTGCAGGAGACAACAGTGTCAGTGAAGATATGAAATACATCAGTGTGAAGACAACATAGAAAAAGACAAGGTAATTATCAGAATATGCTTTTATGGCATCAAATTGTATAGCCTAGATATGCCTAATTTTGTCATATGACCCAAAATGTGTGAAAATAGTTTTTTTTTTTAGTTAGCCTATTTATGAAATTAGCCACAAAACAAGTCTGTCATTTTTATTCCTATATATATATATATATATATATATATATATATATATATATATATATATATATATATAGATATATATATATATAGATAGATAGATAGATTAGGCTAAGTGAAATGGTTTGAGAGCGAAAATAATCTTTTAAGATAGGCTAAATATTTAGATTTTGCATCATGCATAAACACATCAAGGGCTGTGAAGTATGAATCCAATCGCGGTGTGTGGGATCTGCATAAAAGCCCTCTCAGACAGTAAAGTTGGCGATACAAGAGCCATGTAATCTCTTGTGCTGCAGATTTTAGGGGTTGCCTGTCATTTGTTGGGGTGGGTTCTATCATGACCTGCGCCCCTCCGATGTGGAAAGTTACAGCCTTCATCGACAGAAACTTCGTGATGGCGCAGATCGTTTGGGAGGGACTGCGGATGGTCTGTGTGATACAGAGCACGAGACAGATGGAGTGAAAAGTGTCCACTTCAATGCTCGCGCTGCCTGTGGACTTGCAAGCCGCGCGCGCTTTGCTCATTTCCATCTTGCTCTCTATCGTCGGCATTCTTCAGGCGGTTGTAGGGGGGAAATGCTCCACCTGTATCGAGAGCGAAACCGCGTTTTTCATAATCGCCGGACTACTTTGTCTCACACCAGTCTGCTGGTCGGCGAACACCATCGCCCGGGATTTCTTCAACCCGCTCCTGCCGGACGCGCAGAGACTGTGGGTTTAGGTGCCGCAGGGCTTTACTTTGCTGTCAGTCAGTGCTGCTAGATTGGAAATATCAAAGTATCGTACCAGAAGCTCAAAATGATAGTATTTGAAAGAAACTTATGGTTCACGAGTTTTTAGTAGATAAATTAACTAAATTAATAACTAGTGATTTTTACAACGGAATGAATCAATATTGAACTTTCATGTTTCACACAATTCACACTTATTTTCTTCTAGAGCTGCTGTGCTGCCGAAATTATATCCCCTCTATCTCTGTAAAGCGAGGCCTACTTTGACACAATCTGCTTTGTAAAAAGTGCTATATAAATAAAGGTGACTTGACGAGTCAAATGTTGGCCTACAGAATCTATCAGCTACAGCTATCTATCTAGACCAACAACTTTTTGGCATGGCCTGCAAATTTCCACAATAGACCTCCGCAGGTCGAAGTCACACAATCTGAACTCCACCATTTTGGCAGGCCTTCAGGAGAGCGCTAGAGCGGCTATAGCATTGATATTGATAGGGGTTGAACAATCATTTAAAACCAGACTGTTTAGACCTTACAAACCTTATTATTTAAACATGGTGAACTGCTGTTATGCCGTTCTGATGACTATCGGTGTGTAAAGGTCAAACATTTATTTAATTTTTTTTAATCTCATATTTCGACTTCTATGTTCTGGTCAAATTCATCATACTTTAAAAATATTATAATAAACTTACATAAACTCACATGTAGGCCTATTTTATGTGCAAGAAAAGTACATTTTACTGGATGGTTACGCCACAGACTAATCTTTTCGAGCGTTATCAAACATTAAATAATAATGTAACCAACATGAATACAGTCATGGCCAAATAGAATTTGATTTTTTTTTTCTCTCCTTTTATAATCTCAGACATCCTCACTTGTCACTGACCCACAAAAACAACATTTTTTCGTCTTACATTTCTATAACTCTTGTACAGAGTGCTCATATTCTTGTTTTAAACGGGTATTGCAAGGCTCTGTCATGCCTGAGCTTGTTTCATTTTGCTGGAGTGCAAAGTGCTTCTTCTTGACATCGAAAATAACTTATCCTTTGTTTGCAAAGGGAAAAAGCAGCAGCACAAAACAATAGCTGTGGAATAGTCAACAGAGGAGTGTTTACAAGTGTACATGTGAGTAAAAGAAAACAAAACGAATGTTTTCAGGGCTAACATCAGTATATCATGGTAAATCACACAAACAATTTTATTTTGATCACTTGTTTATTGTAAATAAACAGTTGTGGACTCATATTCATTCAATCATTTTCAAGCATTTAACATGTGCCAAAGTCGTTGTAATTTGCATGACGTGTGCAATGAGTCATTTTGCAGAGTACTTGCCACATATCTTCGTTTTCTCACACGTAATCCATTCCTGAGATCACAGATCTTATATGGGAATAATTGGCTGCCGTGTAGGGCCTATTGTCATTGGACGGGCAATTCCAACAAAGAAGCCCACCACCCAGCAACAAGAGGCCTCCAGATCCCCAGCCTATGTAGAGACAGGTTCCTAGCTCACGTCGCTGGGATGCTGTTACTAAAGGGTTGTAGAAGTCCCTGATAAGAGTGTGTGCACACCAGCAGACCGGTATCAGGAGGAGAAAGCTAGCGATAATTAAAACCACCCCTGAGACGATGCTCGCTCTGGCTTTGGCTGTTTCGTCCTCCAAGCAGTTGGTACACTTTCCTCCAACCACAGCCATCAGGAATCCAAAAATGCCAGCCATGATGGAGAGGACAACCATGGCTCTGGAAGCCTGCAGATCTTGTGATAGAGCCAACATGGAGTCGTAGACCTTACATTGCATCTGTCCGGTGCTCTGTACAACACAGCTCATCCACAAACCCTCCCAGATGATTTGTGCTGTGACAATGTTTGTTCCAACAAAGGCTGTGACCCTCCACATAGGCATGCCACAGGTGATGACGGCCCCCAACCAGCCTACCATGGCAAGCATGATGCCCAGGATCTGGATGCCTTGAGATGCCATTGGTGCCAGACACAGGTCACTTCAAGGATGATTGCACAAAGTGTCCGAGAAGTATTAATTGTCAGGGTTTTATAGTCTGCAAACCTTGGGCGGAGTTCTAACGTGAAAAGAAGCAAAAAGAAAACCAGACATTTGATATTCTTTAACTATTGTGGGAGTTGTATAGAGCTAGATAACTTGAGAAACCACCTGGCAGTCAAGTCAAGTCCCCTTTATTTAAATAGCGCTTTTTACAATGCAAATTATGTCAAAGCAGCTTTACAGCAATAATTGGCAAATAATTTTTGGCTGCACACCAGCTCTTTAAGAAAATGGTGTCATTGTCCATCTTAAATAAATTCAGTATTGATTCATTCCGTTGTACAAAATCAGTAGTTATTAATTTAGTTAATTTCTGTATATCAGCACTGAGGAAAGCAATAATCTTCCAGCTCAGTTCAGTTGTCATAGAATGGTGTCAATACAGGTCGATCAAAAACTTTGTTGAAATCAAATCCAGTGTCCCCAACTAAGGCAACATATGGTGTTATTATGGGTATTTTGTGTCATAAATAAAAAAATCACGTAATTAAAGAATGAAAAAGTTCGAGTTTGTCTCACAATTCTGACTTTTTTATATCTTACATTTCTTAGAAGGAAAAACAGAATTGAGATATACTCGTTATTCTGTCTATTTTTCTCAGAATTGACTTTTCTCCATCAGAATTGTGATATAAACTCACAACTGCGAATAAAGTCCGAACTAAGAGATATCAACATGCAAATGCGAGAAGAAAAGTCAGAATTTTGAAATAAAAATGTTATAGGCTATGTTTAAAAATGATCTATGTAAAATGTATAGGTTTTAAAAATTACTTCATGCTGTAATAGTCCCCTATGAACTGCATAACTTTGAATATTATGTAGACTTACTGTTTACATTAAGTTTATACTTTAATAGTAGACCAATCATTAGTCCAATCCGTGACTTGCAACATAAACATCTCCGTTTAGCTTCAAAGGGCGTTTTCACCTACGATATTTTTATATTTTTTGCATTCCATACACTTCCATTTTTCTCTTATTCTGAGGATTTTGCACATTTTCCTCCACTTGCTACCACTATTTTCAGCCACCACTATACGTCTTCTTTGAATTGGTCTATTATTCTGCCTCAATAAACCCCTAATTACTGCTTATTAGTTAGTTGAGTTGAGTTAGGGTTAGGGGGTAGGATTAAGCGATGTAGAATAAGGTCACGCAGAATAAAGCATTACATGTGCTTTTATACTATTAGACAATATCTTAGTACTATGCATTCTAATAAGCAACTAGTTAATAGTGAGAATTAGACAAGCTAAATTGTTACCAAAAAAGCAATAAATCCACAATGCTAGGTTTCTTTTCATTTATTTTCATAACAGACAGTAGTGCAAATCGCAGTTTTGCCCCTAGCAGCATTTACTGAAGTAGTTCATACAATACAGCCTCCTATAGCGAATTAAGCACTAAGCAACAAAATGCCCTTTTGCATAGGTCCTATTTTTTCAGTTCTAATAAAAAACAAAAGATATTTGGTCACAATCAGCTACAAAACTGAAAATTTCATGTTATAAAAATACAAAATAAACAGAGTAATGAAAAATAAAAACTTGTGCATTAGTAGTGTTACAATTGAAACTACATTTAAACATTCAAAGCTTAAGCCAAGTCTCCTACACTTTATTTTCTGCATTCTGGTCATAGAACGTTTCGCACACAGTCGAGAGCATGGGGTTTGGCAACACAAATCTCGCGGGAGCCGGCGGTTTTACCCTTGCTGGGCGGTCAGAAAATTTAGCAACAGGGGGCAGGTTTTGCGAAGGGTAAATTGTCGCTGAAAAAAAAACTTCGTAAGTTCCGATAAATGTGTTCGTTTACAGCGGACATAAATCTGTTAATGATGTTAACGTGAACGAATATTTAGTCTGAGTATATGTGTAGCTACATTTTTCACAAGCTGTGAGATAAAGTCCATGGGCGCGAGTGGAACGGACATACATTCATGGTCATACATTCAGCGGGCTGGTGCGGGTTTAAGAAAACAGTCCTGCACAGGGCTCTAGCGCAAGCCTTTCAAAGTATACTTCCTTTGTCCGTGACTGCGGAAAGACGCATTTGACATGTGCACACTATCTAGAGCACTTTTGCATATGCGCTGTTCTTTTTCTGCTCTTCTTGCTGTTGTGGAGGTTGGCAAACAGTGTTGTATTACCACATGCGCCCTCTTCTGGATTGGAGTGTGGCTCACCTGTGACTGACTGAATTTGTCGTCTAACTGCATGAACTGAACCGTGACGTCCGCGCCATTCGGGATGAATACTTGTACCATTACACCCCTAATAGATAGATAGATATTTTTTATGATCTCATTTGTACATTTCAGTACAATCTGCTTACAATCTGATGGGTTTAGATGTGAACCAAGTTCAAAGCGCTGATGCTTGCTTACAGATCCACCACAGGCTCTGCACTAGAGCCCTGCGCGGGACTGTTTTCTTAAACCCGCACCCGCCCGCTCCCGCTGAATGTTTGACCAGGACCGCCCGCTCCCGCAATGTTTGTGTCCACTTTATGTCACGGCTTGTGAAAAATGTAGCTACATATACTCAGACTAAATATTCGTTCAAGTTAACATACAGAAAAACAGACTTTAAACATGATTGTGTTTAAATAAGATGAAGTAACCAATGCTAAACCAAAGCACCACACATGGCAAACATTGGGTATGCCTATTTTTTTTATCAGGGTTGAAAACATTAGGCCTAACTGTTAAAACAAAACCACAACTAGCGCCACCTCAGTTTTTAAGGCTAGTGCGTACTTGGACATAAGTAACCCTAACACAGAGAACTTTGAAAATAGACTATATAATTCTAACAAATTAAATACAAAACAAAATAAATAAAATAAATAGAATGCTATGCTTCGAAAAAAAAAAAACGTACAGATTTTACATTATAGCTTGCTTAACAAGTGCAGGTATGTCGCCTCAGGGCAGAGGTGCCAGATTTATGTCCGTTATAAACGAACACTTTTGCACATTTATCGCAACTATCGAAATTGAACTCTTTCCCTTTTTTGTCAGTAACAATTGAGAATTAATTCCATATGTCTGACTTGCCTTGTTTTACGTTGGTCAAGTAAACTGCCGCTTTAATTTTCTTCTCAACTTCTTGCGTTGACTCCATTTCTACTCTACGCCAAATCCCACCGTTCCCCGCGGGTCTCCCGCTCAATTTTCTGACCGCCCGCGCCCGCCCGCAGCAGGGGTAAAACCGCCCGCTCCCGCGAGATTTGCGTTGGGTCCCGCGGGAGCCCAAACCCAATGCAGCCCTCTACTCTGCACCTTCCTACCTCCACACACTGCTACAACGTTGCGTCCCCACCAGAAGCCTGCGATCACTAAAGGAGCGTAGGCTTGTGGTACCGTCACAGAGAGGCACAAAATCACTCTCCAGAACATTCTCCTTCACTGCTCCCTGCTGGTGGAATGATCTCCCTACTTTCATCAGGAAAGCGGAATCCCTGGCAATATTCAAGAGACCGCTGAAAACTCATCTCTTCCGTGAACACTTGATCCCCTCAAAAAAAAAAAAAAACCCTTTCCTTCCCTTTTTTCCTTCCTACTCTAGCTTATGGTACTGAGCAATGTATGAAACTTGTATTGCGAGCACTTCCTGTGCTTTTTGCCAATTCATGAAGAATCGCTTGTTTGTTTTCCTCACTTGTAAGTCGCTTTGGATAAAAGCGTCCGCTAAATGACTAAATGTAAATGTAATGTAAATGAACCTTCTTGCTTACATTTTTTTTTTGTATGAATCAAGTCATGAATTCATACAAAATCACCACCTTGTGAAATGATTCTCATGAGATCAGGTTGAAATGGAATTCTCCTTTCATATATTCAAATTCAACTTGCAATACTGCATCCTGAATGCACAGCCCAGGTTGCTACTGACTTTCACAATTATATTTTTGTTAAAAAAAAAAAAAAAAACACGGGTTCATAATTTGTCTAATCATTAGCAGCTCTTAGTAAACACAAGCCAAACCTCAGATCGTGTTTAGCCTTGTCTGATTATATGCATTGGCTCTAAACGTGGACATGAAAAACCACACCTGTTTTGGATTTACTTTTTGACAACTCCCTTCGAGAATGTTTTGTACACTGGAACTCTTTTGAAATCTCTTTAAGTGCCACAGGGTGGGTGACAAAATGGAGGGGTGTAATACGACACCCATGTTAACGCCCAAGCAAATGCATTCAATACAGTTGACAGACACTCCAAAAGACAGGTGTGATACAAACATTTTTATTTTTTTCCATGTGGACAGATGTTTATATCAAGGAAAAAAAAAATATTTTTGCAGCAGTATAAAACAATTATATTTACAAAAATCATAAACATTGAAAAAATACTTGAAAAAATGAAAATACATTTGGAACAAAACCTCAACACATGACACATTTATAATGACCACAGTACAAAACTGTTTGAGAGAAAAATTTGATCATAGTTAAACGAGACAGATTTCCAGACAAAACTCATTTAACCACAGAAGTTTTTTAACGTGGTTCCCCATTGTCCTCGTTTTCTTTGTGTTGAATATATATATGCATATTGAAAATATTTAGAAACCTTGTAGCATCAGCGTTTCATTGACTGCTTTTCAAGTCATCACGATACCTGCTGCAAACTCTTTTTGAGCCGCTACATCCTGGACAAACCAAGACTGTAAACATTAGGCACTGTGGAGTCCATTTTAGGGTGGATCATTTACACAAAGTTTTTGCCAGAGGGTGCAGAGGCATCAGAGCGAGGGGTAGCATTATATTTGGCTCTGTATTTTCCTGTTTCCTCTTTTGGTGGGCAATTGCAGCAGAGCAAAGCTCCTCCGATGATCAACAGGGCGGCGGCCCCCCAGCCGATGTAAAGCGACGCTCCCAGCTCTCTCTTCTGTGCCGCGTACACCAAGGGGTTGTAGAATTCCTGGATGACGACGTGGGCTGTCCAGCACACCGGGATCAGACACAGCACCCCAGATATGATGAAAATCACACCGGCAGTGATACCGACCTTGGTTTTGGAGCTCTCGTCCTCAACGCAATTGGTGCATTTGCCACCAGCCATCGCCAGCATGATGCCCAGGATCCCAATCACGATGGAAATGATGCAGAGAGCGCGGGCGGCCTGAAGGTCTGAGCTGAGGGCCAGCATGGAGTCATAGACTTTACACTGCATCTGTCCGGTGCTCTGCACCACGCAGCTCATCCAGATTCCTTCCCATGAAGTCTGTGCCGTGACGATATTATTGCCAATGAAGGCTGTAACTCTCCACATGGGAACAGCGCAGACCACAATGACACCGATCCATCCAATGATTGCCAGGGCGATGCCCAGTAACTGAAGCCCAGCAGACACCATGATGTTTGTCTCTTTTTCGTCTCTTGAGGAGGCTCTCTTTGCGCTGCTTAGAGGTGAATGTCACAGAGGGTGTGTGCTGATGCTTTAAAGTACCAGTGTATTTGGGGGCGGGACTTTGAACGAATGACCCGCTCTGCAGGTTTTGCAGTTAGTTAATGGCATGCGACTGAAGCCTAGGCTTGAATGAGTCACTGCTTTGACGCTTTTTCACTGCGGACACAGTACCTTATATGGTTTTCTCTATCGTTTACTCTTCGAAATTAAAATATACATGAAATAAAATCTATGGAGGCGTCAGTAAAATAGATTAAGAACATGTGTACTGCACTAGGAAGAAAAAAAACGCCTTTTTGATAGAATTAAGGGACAGAGTATAAGACAGGAAATGCCCTTGACAGGAAGTGATCACATTACCATTTTCCCAGAGAAAAAAAAAAAGAAAAACACAATGTAATGGAAATTCTTTCGAAAAATGTTGTGGAATGATGTGAAATAAAAGTGCTGGCAGTAAAATACATTTACATAATCCCTTTTTTTGTAATTACAATAAATAATTATTTAAAATAGAAAAAATATAGATTTTATGTATATATATATATATATATATAGAGAGAGAGAGAGAGAGAGAGAGAGAGAATGATAAAAAAAAATAATTTTTATGTTTTTAATTCTATTTTAATTATCTATTTAAAATTCGTGTAGGATTTACTTTTCAAACTTTCACTCAGGAATTGCTTGTAAATTTCACAAGTAATTACAAGGAAACAGCAAATTGAAGTAAACATGGCATTTTGAAGTGTAGACTCAAGTCATATTTTCTTGTAAAACATACTTGGAAAAATCTTCAAATTCGACAAATATTATTTTACAGTGTATAGGGGATTTTGTTTCAGGAAAACAGTAAAGACCTTGATAATATTTCTGTTTAGGTTTGTGGTTTGCTCTCCCTCATGGTCTACAAAGTATCAAGAAAATGGCAGCTGGTTTCAAATGACACAACAGAGCAGACATGGAGATTTTTGGAATGTTTTCCGTAGGTTGTGGAGCACTGACCATTATCTTGTTGCACACTATTCAAGTCAAAAATATCTCAAGGAAAACTTTTTGCTTCTGGGTATGACACATATGTAACAGATATGCTGTATTTACTCAGTGTCTTACTCAGCATGTTAGCGATTCCCATGGCAGCTATTTCTCAAGAGTTCCCTGACGCTGTGCCTCAGTGAGGGGGAGGAGTAGCCCAAATGCACCTGTACCCACCTGAACTGGTCAAACCGGTTTCATCCAGCGCAGGTGAATGTTGACACTTTGTCAGGGCAAGACTGAACAGATCATCATAGCAACAAGTCCGTTAAACTGACAATAAAAGAAGCAGAATAACAGGTCAATTTTAGAATTGCTCTAGAAAGAAAGAAATATTACAGATGCTGTTATTGTGAACAACAAATATAAAAGATTTTAAAGGAACAAAACTATATTACATTATAGAAGTAATTGAAATGTTTCCATCCAATATTTTGACTTGTGAAAAACCAGAAAAAACTCCTCAGAATTTAAGTAAATATAGAAAGAAGCTTTAAAGACTAAAAAATGTGTTTATTAACATCTAAAAATGCCAATAGCCTGCAGGATGGGAATAGTCTTATAATTATAACTGAAGATTGATAGTAAGGTTAATGTGACGTTCCAGCTAGGCAAAGGGTGTGTCTGTGTTTTCCTTGAGTATTTAAATCTTCACCTGTTTCAAATATCGTACTCAGAAAAATAAACATAATATCTGAGTCAAACGAAGACACCCTCTCTTCGTTGATAAGGGGATGGGATTAGACCTGTAAGTCTTGAACTCAGTGAATAAACATAATATTTTGAGATTAACCATGGAATCTTGAACCATTTCAACCTTACCACTTATTGATGTTTTTTACTTTTAATATTATCTGAACTTTAATATGAACAACATAAAATGTACATTTACAAAAACACTTGTGATAGGCTACTAAGATTACAAGCTTGTAATTCATAAAGTTAATCTTCTGAGTTACAAACTTAGTACAGCTTAATAGTAGTATATTGCTTACATAATAGCCCACTTAATATTTAAGTCAACTCAATGTTAATATAATGTGTCACGTGTTTGGCAGATGTTTTGTATGGTAAATGTATGCCCACTAGTGGCCACATATCTGTAATTGTTTCAGTGTACAGTGACGCAGCCAGCCCAACGGACACTTATTCCGCGATTTATTGTTTTATAAGTCATTTTTTATTACATACACCTCGAAACACGCAATTAGGGTTGGCTCTGTATCTATAGGTGTAACAACCAGGAACTGGAAGTGGAAAACATTACATTCAATACTAGGCTGTCGTGAGAGGAAGTGTCTCCAGTGCTGTTACAACACCACTTTGCACGCGAGTTAGTTTTAGTGGAGAGAGAAATGTAGACTGTCTCGTGTGCTGTTTAAAAAGTTTGTTATGTTCAGGAAGTTTAAATTTATAGAATGTAATAAAATGTATTTAAAAAAGGTTTGGTAAAATAATGATGAATGAGGCTTCCCATGTTCAGAAAGTTTTTCTGTTTGTCTCTGAAAAACCTTTTATTTTGGTTTATATTTTAATAAGATGTGTAGTTTCTAGAATCTTTTAAAAATGTTAAACTGCAACCAAAAAGCAATATTGTAAAATGGAAAAATGTATCGTGCCACAGGAAGCACTGGCCACTCCCTCTGTCCCTTTCTTCCCACTGAAACTCATTAGTCATTTCCATTGCCATAACTCACAGAAACTCATTTAAATATAATCAGTGTTCCCGAAGAGGGAAGTAGGCCAGCACACTGCTAATGATGTCACACTCACCTAACAAACACTGACCGGTTTCGGGCTGTCTTGTAAAAGCGTGGCAATAGCTATTTCTTCTCTTTTATTTTATTTTATTTTTTTACCTCACATAAAATGTTATATGGGTTTGGATTTGTGCTTTCAATATCTTTCTTCAGCTTCAGGCTCTCTGGGTGTGTCTCCAGGTTCATCTTTGAGAACTGTAGTTTTTATTGAATGTCCAGTAAAACCCTTATCGAGTTCCTTGTGTCAAATAGGTTATTTATCAACTTGGTGGATTAATCAAATGCGTACGGTCTAAGAATTTGATTTAAGACGTATCAAAGATGCATTTCCACTCAAAATCTCCCACGTACATTCACTGCACTGCAAACAAACCGTGCAACTGCTTTACTGACATTGTTTAACGGCGTATAATTAGTTAATGGTGTTTATCAAATACACAAGTCCTGTCTCAAAGGCCAAAAGATATCAAGTATAAACACAACAAAATAAAACTAATATATGAAATTTTGATTATCAACACAAAATGATAATTAATGTAATGACATTTAGGGGAAAAGATGTAACTTAATTCATCTCCATTCCGGTCAATACATAAACTAGTAGCTTCAACATTTGTTTGAATTTCTGGGGTTGTGGTTATGATGTTGATAAGAATTAGTATCGATGCAAAGATGTATGCATGGATAAAGTTTTGGTGCTTTGGTTTAACAGTTCTGTCCAATTTCATCTAACGTTCCCACTCCTAACCCAAGTCATTTTTTCCCATTGGCAAAATTGCCACGTACTCCTGCTTACGTAAGTGTGTACACATCTGAAGAACTGTAATACAGATACTGTCATAACATCACGGGTTACCTATTCACAATTTCACTTTATCTGGTCTCTCAAAGCATGTTTTGCATTTTTTGAAACCGAAACTTGAGGTTTAACTTCTCCCAAAGACAGCACGATCTGCTTCTCAGTTATGCACACATGGATGTAGCCTATCAGTTTCTTAGTTTCACTTCCTTATACACTTGTTTTTGAGTTACATCACTAAATTTAAATCTTTAGTTAGACAACCAGTAACTGGGCCTCTGTAATATTCTAAATACATGCATGTTTTACAGCTAGACTTTATGGCCTGCAATCGAAGGTGCCCTAGATTGCTACCAGGACTTTGAATTCAGTAGTTAGTTTGTTTAAGTATGCTGCTTACTACTAAAGACGACAGACTTTGTGAGACAGCGTACATCTCGATTTTAATTCAATGAGGAGGTTATATATATATATATATATATATATATATATATATATATATATATATATATATATATATATAGACCTCCTTAAGCAATGGAAAGGCGCTATATAAATAAAACTTATTATTATTTGCTATATGAGCAATATGTGTAATGATATATACAGCCGTGCAATATATCACTTTTTAAAATGCTACATTTTTATTTTTAAAAATAATTTTCAAAAAATGTTTCAAGGATTTAAAATTAATCTGTCCACATTTTCCTCATTTTGATTTATCGTACGGCTATAAAAGACTAGTAGTGTATCTCCCGAGTCATATATTTTATGGGATTTTCTGGAGCTTTTTTTAGCACCATAATATTCCATTCAGCTATATAGCTCATTTTGAAAGCACAGAGTGAAAAAACTAGTAGACAACAGAATATTTTTATATTTGGATGACCTACTATACTTCAGTATGCATGCATTATGGCCTAAGCTAAGGTGTTTACACTGGTGTTGTCAATGATTGTTCATTAAAGAGCATTTTTACAGATCTACCTTGGGTTATCTATTAACATTGGCAAACACTCCCAACCTTTGGCTTAAACAATCGTTCACCGGATGTTACATTGTGCTACGCAAAAAAGCAGCTCCCCTTTTTTATGAGCACGCTAACCAATACCAAGCTCGCGCCTTATCATCTTAAGTTAGAACCCAGGTAACTCAGCCCTTTTTCTCAGAACTGGGGAAATTTTTTACCAGGACAGAACATTCCAGCTGCCCTTGAAGAGGAGATTCAGTGTGTCAACACCCACCTCCATGCTTGAATGGTCCTTTGGCAAATTTGGAGATTCCTGATGTAATTGTCTCAAGGACTTAACGAACGAAGTGAGAGCCTCAGTGAACATAAGAGAGAGCACAAGAGATCCGAGGGAGTTTGAAGGGAGATAGAGAGTAGACATGGCGGCTTTTGGTCTGGAGTTAGTAGGCGTCACGCTCTCGGTTCTTGGCTGGCTTCTCAGCGTTGTGTGCTGTGCTTTGCCCATGTGGAGGGTCACGGCATTCATCGGCACCAACATCGTCACAGCACAGGTGTACTGGGAGGGAATCTGGATGAGCTGTGTGGTTCAGAGTACCGGACAGATGCAATGTAAAGTCTACGACTCTATGCTGGCTCTTCCTGCGGACCTGCAGGCGGCTCGCGCTCTGGTGGTGGTGGCCATCATCCTGGGTGTCCTTGCGCTCTTTGTGGCTATAGTGGGGGCCAAGTGCACCAACTGCATTGAGGATGAAGCGGCCAAAGCCCGTGTGATGATCAGCTCTGGTGCCGCTTTCATAACCGCTGCAGTCATGCAGCTTATTCCTGTGTCCTGGTCAGCACACACTGTTATTTTGGAGTTCTACAGCCCAGTTGTACCAGAAGCTCAGAAGATGGAAATAGGAGCATCGCTGTACCTTGGCTGGGCTGCCGCGGCTCTGTTGCTGGTCGGAGGCTCCATTCTGTGCTGCAGTTGCCCACCTAAGGATGAGATGAGGTATCCGCCGCAAAGTCGCATAGCCTACTCAGCCCACCACTCGGTGGCTCCAAGCACCTACAACAAGAGAGACTATGTCTGAGGACTTTTGAGGACATTTGATTTTTAATGTCAGTCTTTCATTGAAAGATAATTGTGACCATATGGACATGGAGGTAACTCAAAATCTTGTTTACTTGTTCTCCGTGTGAATATTTCTACATGTTTTTGTTTTGTTCCGTGTCCATTGTAACTCCACACTTTAAGTATATTTTAGCACAAGGTATATAAATCATCTTGTATGTTTCAAATCAAATTTGTCAGTTGATTTATTAGGGAAAAAAAGTCAGTGGTTTTATTTTTGTAGTCTTGTGTTCTAATTTACCATTTTTACTTTATTTTCTTTTACGGTTTTTACACTTTTACCAAAGCTGTTTGTGAAATAATATTTTTTATACTGTCACTTAAAAGAATAAAATTTGAGTCTGCTAATGGTATAAAACCCAATGGAAAATCTTGTGTTGTACTACTATTAATACTGTACCAACTCTGTAAGCGTTTAGTTGTGTTTAATGTTTATTTCAGTGGCATTATCATTGTTAGAAAAAATCTAGTCACCAGCTTTGGCTTTTAGCAATAAACAACAGCCACATCTTTTTTTTTTTTCTAAAGCCTGTGTGTATGTTACAAAATATAGTACAAGTGGATTTGAGACACAATGAATTCAAGCTCTAAGTTCAAGTTCCACTGGACAACACAACAGAGAAACTGTGCAGGCACCTCCCAAAGTTTCTTCAGATTAAATAATTAGGATTAATTGTAATCACTGAATAATTAGAATATATATTTGAATAAGTATAATTGAATTTTAATTGAATTCTTGATTATTAAAAAAATAAAAATAAATAAAACAACCTGTACGTCTTCTTTCAGATCTTTGATCATTTGAATGTAATAATAGTTATTAAGAGATTTCTACACCCTGTCGTTATCTTTTTAAACAGCGGGTAAAGGCCACTTTTAGCAGCAATTCGATAGAAATGTAAAGATGGCGGGAATGAACGGTGTGGGGTTCTATAATTTTTCAGCATCACTGTTTTCATAAACTAAAGAGATTGCTTACCTCATTACATTTTCTTACACTTTGTACTTGTAAATTACGTCGCAGAAACGTTCGTTTGTCTAAAAATAATGACGTGCAACGACAGCAAATGCGTAAACCGATGTGAAAAGACTACATTTGTTTACACCATTGTAGGTTACGAGCGATTTAATGCAACTACAGTGGATTTACGTGGAGAAATTTTAAAAATATAGTCGAGCATTTAAAAAAAACCGTCGCGCCTCAGTCCCAGTCACGTGATGTATGCGTCAAATCAATATTACTGACGACATAAATAAGGATTTTTACAGTCACCATGAAATTAAAATTGACAAATGTTATTAATTTTAATATTTCACGGGAAATTACAGCATTTTTTTTAGCAAAAGTTTCTCTTCTCTTCTCTTCGATGGGACAATCTGGCTGGCAGTCAACGGTCCAACGATTCAATCAATTCCCGCCCTACATTTTTTGTTGTCCACCGTTTGAATGAGGTCAACAAAAATGTCAAAATAAAATCTTTATTACACAAATCTATAATAATCATAGAAAAGACAAATATGCGAATTACGCTTATTTGGCTAAGAGGGAAAGAGGCCTCTGTTATAATTTTGTTTCCGCATTTCTTCAGATTTCGACATCCGTTCCCTTACAAAAGATTACTGCAGTTTTTTAGAAGTAATACTACAGTTTTTGTTACATATAGAAAAATGTAGTTTTTTGGACACGAAAAAACTGCAGTATAACCTAAAATGTCTGTAGTTTTACTGGAGTACAACTATACTGCAATACATCTAAAGTACTAGTAAAATAAAACTGCAGTTATACTGTTTTTATACTTCATGCAACTTTCAGTTGTACTTCATTTGACTGCAGCTGTACTTCTACTACAGTTTTACTGCTGTTGAACTTCAATGTACTGCAGTTGTACTGTGACTATACTTCATTATACTGCAAATCTATGGTTGTGCTTAATTAAACTGCAGTTAAACTACTTGGTACTGCAGTTTTACTGCAGTTTACTTCAATATACTGCAGTTCTTTTTTGTAAGGGTTATTTTACATCGTGAAATTTTACATCCTCTATAAACTTAAAAAGATTTTTTGAAAGACATATTTTCAGTGTTTCTGAAAAACGGACAGGCTCTTTAACGCAACAGCTGAAAATCACAGCACTCCTCAATCGAAATGACAGATAATTTCCTGATTACGTGTTCGAGTTGTTTCCACAGCATGTTGATATAGCTTTAAAAACGTCTTATCATTCAGACTGCCACTTAGTTACATCATTAAAGCTCTTTTTATGAAAGCCCTGTTTTGTGATGCTGAAGACCGAGAAGAGGAAAAAGAGTCAACAATAACAGAGATGCAAAAGGGACTATGTCAGCAATAAAGCATAATTGCATCTATAAAGCGTAACAGTTGTATGAGGGCAACTATGTTTGCTTAGCACAGCATTAAAGCCTGATAATTTATGACATGAAAATCCTGTTTTCGCTTCATACTAATTTTATAATGTCATGCTGTCAAGTATTTGAAATAATCTTCTTTAATCTGATGTGATTTATCACAGAATGAGCCATAATATATTATTTTAGTATTCTATACAGTGTATGTCAATTAGTTCATTAGCAATATACATTATTCTTATGAAAATACCTGAGATTGATTTGAGAACACAGAAAAACTAGTAACTTTAAACTAATGAAAAGCAACGATATTACAGTTTTGGTAATGTCACTAATTGTTTTGTATGTTTTAATGGCAGAAACTTTTTAGCGGAATCATTACAATTATATGCACATCAGCTGAAATATTTCAAACTCATATTATTATTTAATGTCAAGGTATGTATTTATTTGATGAGTAAACATATAAGAACTTGATGCAGTCACAGATTTTGCAAAATAAACCCCTTCATGGTTTAATAAACACCCTATTGGTTTTAATGTGTGACAGTGACCCACTTGGTTACAGGCTATACAGGCTATCTGTACTTTGTTTTTGCATTTGCATATTTGAAAATGTAATGTGATGAAGTTTCTCTTTCCATGTGATGCCTGTGACTGACCAGAAACAGACTAGCATGAAAACAAACCAATCGCAGAACATTTTGCACCTGGGGTGGCCAGATATATTTCAATGGGGGTCAGTGCCACCCCTGGCCAACATGTAGCCCCGGCTCTTAATAAATGATCCATTGTGAAACGTTCAGTGTGATTAAGGTTTTGTGTTATTATCCCTCTTCTCCACCCCATTGATTATTGACCGGTGCTTCCAGGTTCTTTTTCCTGACTGAACCTGTTACTCTACTTCACGTAGTGTTCGTAGGTATTGGATTACAAGCAAAAGCAAAAACCAGTTCATTGTTCATCCCTCCGCAGTGACCATAACAGGAAGGTGACGTGCACAAACCTGCACCTCCTCCTCCATCTCCTCCTCCCACACCTGTCTTTTTGGGAATATAAAGGCTTCAAAACACCTTCACAGGCAATACAAAGACTGGAAGGATTGGGACGCATACATCCATTGACATCTCAGCACTTGGTAAATGATCTTCCACCATTTTTTAATCTTTAATTTGATAGTACTGCTTTTTATTTGTTTATGAAATTCACCGTAGCCAATTTCTCATTACTTTTCTCAGAAAAGTACACCTAACAGGCACCATGTCGATGGGAATGGAGATTGGGGGCATTGCCCTGGGCATTATCGGCTGGATCATTAGCATTGTCGCTTGCGCCCTCCCTATGTGGCGCGTCTCGGCCTTCGTTGGCGCAAACATCGTCACGGCGCAAAACATCTGGGAAGGTTTGTGGATGAATTGTGTTGTGCAGAGCACCGGCCAGATGCAGTGCAAGGTTTATGATTCCATGCTAGCACTGTCACAGGATCTGCAGGCTTCTAGAGCCATGTCAGTCATCGCCATCATCTTGGCCATTCTGGGTGTGATGATCTCCATCATGGGCGCCAAATGCACCAATTGTATTGATGATGAAGCAGCCAAGGCTAAAGTCATGATCGTCTCCGGCATCATGTTCATTATTGCCGGCATCCTGGAGCTAATTCCGGCGGCCTGGGTTGCAAACCAAACCATTCGGGACTTCTACAACCCGTTACTCACGGCCGCTCAACAAAGAGAGCTCGGGGCATCTATCTACATAGGGTTTGCTGCTGCTGTTCTTTTAATGATTGGAGGAGCATTGCTGTGCTGCACCTGTCCTCCAAAGGAGAAGAAGTACAAGCCAACGAGAATGGGCTACTCCGCTCCACGCTCTACCAGTGCTGGATATGATAAGAAGGACTATGTTTAAATATTGGTGTCTTATGTGGGGGATGAAGAAAAAAAGGATTTGAAGATCTCAAACAAAAGGTTGAGATACTTCTGAAAGGACTCCGCAATGAAGGGTCATACGATGCTGTCAATATTTGCTTTTCGTCTGACTGGTGTGTGTGAGTGAGTGTGTGTGTGTGTGTGTGTGTGTGTTTGTGTGTGTGTGTTAAGGGCTGGTTTTGTAGGTTTACTTGTCAGGGATTTTCGTGTCTATACATTTCCTCTTTGATATTATTCCTTTCGCTTTTGTTTAAATGTTCCCATTTTTTGTATCACTGTTGTTGTTTTTTGTATCGCGATACACTGGTGTCAAAATTCATTCTTTGCTCTGTGTAAGCAGACTTAAATAAGCAGAGATGTGCAAATTTATTTTTAAAGAAGTCACTTCTTCCATTGATGGCTTGTCTATCACTCATGTATGTTGACCGGAAGAGGAAGACTTTAGCTCTTTACATGTATTTGCTTAGGAAAATTCCACTGGACACAGAAACGAAATATATATTTTGTTTTGTTTTTACTTTTAGGTTTCTGTTTTGTGTTTGTTTTTCAGGACATCCAGTTTTTTTCTGTATATTTCCCCACGTTTTGTACAATTGTTTTATTATTCATACATATTTTACAGAGTTTAATGGCTGAATGCATTTTCTAGATTTTCATAATCATTTAAGTACTGTGACTAAAATTTGTCAATTGTATTGCTTTTATATCATCAACATTGATTGTGTGGTAAAATCAAACAGTACAATAGCTTGTAAATAAAACAAATGGTCATTTACAGCATAACAATAGACAGTTGGAGTGGTTGTACCTGTTTGGCCCTTTGTTCTACACTTGGGGAAATAATGTGAATACACGTTCTGAGAGAGACCACTCAGCATACAAACCTTAGGCAAGCTGTACTGTTTGCTATTGGTGGTGGCAGACAGATCCGACCAAAACCAGTCTGAATAAACGGCAAGAGGATTGAAAAGTACATTCATAAGGCATGAAATGTTAAGTTTATTATATGTATATGTCTGTATTTAATTCCATTGAAATTTCAAAATAACTGCAATAAAAACAGATTAGAGCCATCCATCTGATTCATGTTGAGCAGTAAACAAAACATCAATGAAGTTTGAGCTTTTGAGTTTTGGATGAAAAATTACACACACTGCATTAAGCAAAGGTTACTTTGTTCTTGGTAAAAGGGAGATTTTAAGAGTATAGATTGAAACAGAGACTCTTGGTTATGAATTATATTGCAAAGTCGGGCAACAGGCCATGAAACCATGGTGAGTTGCAAACACATAACCCTAAGGGATATTAATTCAAGCCTGCACTCTATAATTCTATTCCCATGGACACAATGGTTGTTAGGGTGACGCCTTCTTCTCCACCTGTTAGAGGGGAGGGGAACTCCACGTAGGAAACTGACTCACCTGGAGTGTTTGCTGTAAATGTTCCTTGGAATTCAATAATGAATTCTCATCTAGTGTGAACCTTTATTATTATTATTATTATTATTAATGGGCAGCAGCACAAACATTATTGTGCTTTTATTTTTGCATGTTCAACAAATGCATTGTTAAAAACATTAAGTAAACTGTTAGGTAGGATTAAATAAATTGCTGCTGTTTTTTGGTGTAGAGAATGAGGAAGAGTTTAGGTGTTTTATACTGAACAAATTGTCTAGAGAGATTATTGTAAAGATCAATTAGAGGACAAACAAAATGAGACAAACAAAAAGATTAACCAGAATAAAGATTTGTATGGAGTACACTCTGTTATTGTATTAGTTAAGATATCACATTTCTAACAGCTCTGAGACAGGTATTTGTCACTTGATCTTCAGTGGCACAGTGTGGTCTACATTAAAATAACCTTTAAGTACTTTTTGTTTGAATTATTCACTGATTTAAAATAAGTATCCACAGTTAAACAATTCTGTATAGAATAATTAAACCACCCGAATGTCATAATCTTGTCTTGTTTAGTTTTCATAGTTTCATCGTCATTTTCTGCTTAGTATTGGTCATGTTCTGGCTAATTTCCTCTTTGGTTTTCCCCTAGTTTCTGTCAGAGTTGTCTTTTGTTTATTTTTGTTATTTGTGAAAAGTGCACACCTAAACCATTAGTTTTCTCTGACTTGTGTTCATCATTATTAATGCCAAATGATGTTTAATTAACAATGTTCAACATCCAGATAATGTACCCGATCAGCGCGAGAGGAGGCTTATATAGAGAGACGATTTACCTCTGTTCCACAACAGTTTTCCAACATTCGGCCTCTCCCCAATGTGCCCAACATGCCCCAATTCGAGCTCTGAGGAATCTTTCATCCATAGGAAATTGCTACCACAATCCACCAGCCTAAGGAGCTACTCTCCTACACCTAAACACCGGTGCCGAGATCCCTGCGTCATCTTTAATGAATTCCTTTGGGTCACCACACACCAAAACGCTGATACCTACCTCCGTCCCCTCTAGAGAGACATTCACCAACTTTCTCAACCAAGTCACTCTGCCAAATTTTATAAAGATTTTTCACTCCTTCTTCTAAAACCAACCAAGTGAGTAAGGCCCGTCGAGCCCCAAGCTCACATCTTGGGGCAAGGGAAATGGACCTTTCACCAGTGTCGGTTTGCCGCAGCAGACCCAAACAACCAAACCACAGATTCCGCTCAATTTCTATACACACGCACATAGAGACAGCAGCCCGCACATCATGTTATACAGAGCAATAGTCTTTTGGGCAGTTCTAAGATTTGTGGCACAGTTTAAAGACCCCCTGTGGTGAAAATCAAGTTTTTTAATGTTATTTATATGTCTATGTGGTGTTTTAATATGCTTTAATACAAACAATGTACTAATTCATCAGTCAACACCTCGGCTGGACGGGGACAAAAAACGAGCCCTGGCATTTTTGGTCCACCACTACAATACAGAATCAGTTCAGTCGGACACCACCCACATATATACACACACACACACACACACACACACACACACACACACACACACACTTTCGTTCAAAACACATGCAAATAAACAGAATTAAGAGACAAATGACATAAACATGGCTTTAAGTTTTTAAGGTGGGTTTAACAGTAGTATTCAGGTCAGAAATACTACAGAAATTAAATAATCATATGTAAAATAACACTGGATAGACTTTATTGGATAAAATTAAATACAGGTTAATACTTACAGATAAAGTTGCTGCTGCTGTCAATTTAATAGCTTATGCACAGATCCAATATACTGTCACACAACATGCGATTTCTTTCTCAATTCCAAAACTGTCACATTGTAGCAGCTTTCCTGTGGGGGGAATAGACTGCCAACAGTATTTTAGTTCACTGCAACGACCAAACGACCGTGCACTGCATTAATAAGAAGCTTGCAAGAAATACATTAGGTCCAATGATTCCATATCCATACTTAATCGTGGGCTTCCCCTGTTTGAATGCAGTGAGTGCTCTCCATCCGCGGCCTGTAATCAGTCCCATCCGCCAAAATCTCACTGCTGGATTCGAATAAATCTGCAAGGTCTGTGAAATTAAACGTTAATTAGATATTCAGAGATTTGTTTTAATGATATAGATGTGTATTTGCTGAATGTTGACGGTAAATGAGAAAGAAGCCTTTAGTTTGCCTTTCTGTAACTAATAATATAAAAGCAAACACTATACTTTCTCACAAACCATTTACTTTCTTTGTTTCTTTGATGTGGTTGGTCAGGGAAAATAAACCAAAAAACTGAGTCCATTCACATTTGAGTCGTCCACTGTTTTCGCTGACAGACTGTGCGTGTCCTCTGGCGCGGAGCGAGAGGAGCCACTTCACTTACACATCGCTTGACTCCATCATCCAAGCTGTTTCCCCCAGAACCCACCAATCATACGTGACAGCTTGGAGAGGTTTTAAGACTTTCCATATCACTTATAATCTGACGTTTCCCAATTTTACCTGCTCCCCATCAAATAAATCACTTCTTATCTTAACAGCATCAAAGGCCTCCAAGTTACTTCAATAAGAGTTTACTTAAGTGGAATCCAATTCTTTCATAAATTACTTTATGGCACAACCTCCCTCCTTATCAAAGGTATTCAAAGAATACAACCCAGCCGCCAGATACCACACAACTCATAACTCTGGAGATACTAAATGTCCACCCTTCACTCAGGCTATCATTCTATAAACACCGCCCGCACACTTTCTCCGGTGCTCCGAACTCACCATCACCTCCAGCTCCAACCCAAAAGTCCATCCTACAGTTTCAGCTCTGTAAGTGTTCGACAGCAAAATCATCTCTTATTTCATCAAAGCAAAACAGATCAAGCTAAAAAAGGCCACTTCATTTACATCTTCAATCTCCCGTCAGTTATTCAGCTGTACTCTTGTCTTCTGTCTTGTACTTCAGAAGCTCTCAAGTCAAATCCCCATCCAACCTAGTCTTTGTTGATGACTACGACTGCCCCATCACACATTTTTGGTTCCAAAAAACACCTCAAAATAATTATCATCCAATCCGGCATCCCAGCAACCAAATATACCCAAAAACATCAATGGTCATCTGAAGCTTTTAAAAGCTACATCAAATCAAACCATTTCAACATTGGAAAAGCCCAACAAACACTCATCAGTTAACACTAATTTGCACCTCTTGTGCTTCTGTTTGACTGGTCAGCGGTGCTCGCCTTTCTGGTGCTGTGAGCTGCAGGCCCCCATTGGATGCTGCTCGGGCCTTTGGAGGCAGGCGGTTGGAGTCATATATGTCCCGTTCGCCTGCTGGCGGGGCTGACCCATTTGACGCTATGAGCTGCAGGCTCCCATCAAATGCTGTGTGGGCCCTTCCAGTTGGGCGGTTGGAATCGATCACGTCCCCGTTTGAATGCTGGCAGGACTTACCTGACCGGTGCTGTGAGCTGCAGGCTCCTGTTGGATGTCGTGTGATCCCTTCTAGTCACTTATGCTTCCGCTCAACCTGCCGGTGTGGACTGTCTGATAGTGCTCACCCATCCGATGCTGTGAGCTGCAGGCACCCGTCCGATGCCTCATGGGCCTTGTCTGTCAGTTGGTTTGGAATCTCGCGCCCCCATCCGGTCGCTGACAAGGCTCTCCTGTCTGATGCTATGCGACCCCTCCCCAGTCGAGTGGTTGGAATCACTCGCACCCTGTTCCACTGTTGGTGTGGCTCGCCCGTCCAATCCTGTGAGCCGAAGGCTCCCTTCGGATGCTGCGTGACCACTCCCAGTCGGGCGGTGGAATCCCTTATGCTCCCATTCGAGTCAGTGTTGCCAATTGCTTTCAGTTGAAAGTAGCTAAAACAGGTTCGCTAAATGTCGTTAGATGATGTCAAACTGGCAAGTCCACTGATCTATGTTGATATAAATATATATAAGTGGGCAAGTCACAGAATCTAGATAAGGTTTGTCAAAGAAGTTGCTAGCTATGTCTATAGGCTTTTGAAAAAAGTCTCAAAAGTGACGGGGAAGTCGATAAATTGCTAAATTGGCAGCACTTGGTTGAGTGAGCCTTCCCAGTTGAGAGGCCAAGCTCCTGAATAATTAAATTTGAATATTCTTTGAATTATTTAATTCTTTGATCTTGAAAGATCGAGGCTGTGCAGCGATTATTTGCTTTTTGGGGGCTCTGGGTTCAGGCCTAATTCCAAGCTCAGAGTCCTCTCTTTGGACAACACGCCAAATATGCATATTTAATATACATATTTCTGATTAGATGCACTATAAGTGTGAACTCTTGAAAGAAAGTGTATGTTCCGCATAATTTTGGTCATCCGGAGGGTCCACAATTTTTGTGTCCACATGGACAGTGCATATGTATGTGCAAGTGAACTGAGCACTTAAAAACGATGTCCACTAGTAGTGTGCATGTGTTGAATCTCTTTCCACACTTAAGGAGTGTACTTTGAAAGCCAAAGGAGTATACTTTGAAAGCTTTACGGACCGGAACGTGAAAAATTAAGTATACCCGGGCCTACTCCATTGGCCATGTGCATGGAAAGACGCATCAGGCACGTGCGCACTATCTACTGCTCAAGTCACTGTATGTTTCAGTATTCTTTTCTGTGTATATTAAAGTTATCCTTGATTGTTCATTCTACATCATGGGTCTTTGGATTTATACTATTTATTTGACACATATATATTCAAATGAAATTACTTATTTTGAAAATCTATCATTATATTGAAAGAGGATTAATCATAATATATTAGTTATATCTACTTCATCTACACTTTACATTGTGCATTAAATCATTTATTCATAACATTTCAGAAAGTAAACAAAAGCACGGTTATCATAGCCTGCAGTGTTGAATATCTCAGGAATGTGAAGTGAAGATTTCCTCCCCTCTTGGTAGAAGGTTACAAAGAAACGGCTGTGTAGCAATATTCTTTCATTATTTCCACTCAACAGACTCACTTATACGAATGATATAAAACTCTTGGCATAAATGGATCTTTACTGCCAAATAAAAAAGTAACCTATACTGATAAATAGAGGCCAAATTTCAGTTCTGGCATTTTCTTCATCTTCCCCTCCCTATTAGTTTTACGTTTTTTTATTAACCCTCTATGGGACTAACTCTGAAATCACAGCTAGAAAAATTAAATTGCTTCATATTGTATATATTTAAGATATATGTTTATATTTTTTTATACAGTGCTGTCATTTATAACTACTGACTTTGTCCTATTTGGGTAAATAATTTTTTGCTAAGTTGTATGAGATTTCACACACATTCAAATGCATTTCACTATTTCACTACGTAGTGCTTCAAAAAAGCATTAAAAAAAATTTATTAAGATTCCGTTTCATCTTGAGCTGCTATATTTCATTTGTTACTCACATGTGAAAATGTCTAGAACAAATTCAGATGCAACTTCATTGCCTGGAAAGTAGTGAAACCATGCCTTAGTGCTTTAAAAAACACATTAAAACATTTTTTTTTCTTTAATGGAATCGCAAATCAGTAATTGTAGCACAAGTGAAAATCAACAAGACTGTGTACCTCACACTTTCCATTCATAACTTGAATTTGATCTGTCGGCCAGCATTTCTGGACCATCCCTGTTCATCAGTGTGTTGAATCTGACCTTCGGTTTTAGCATGGATCACATTTTCCAAACTGGCGTGGGATAACGAACCAAAATGACTGACTTCCACTATAATCTCTGACTTATATTCTTCATCTCTGCCATCACTATCCATGCATCTATCCTCCTTGATCTTCAACTTCTTCCTTTCTTACTACAACCCTTTTTTCTGATGCACTACCATCACTTTCATCAATGCTTTCTGGGAAAAAGTACAGATTTTCCTCTCTGTGTTCTATAAAACTTACAAACACAGGCAAAAGGCTATACAGCCTGTCCGTAATAAACAATAGTGCAGACACACCGAAAACATACTTTGTAATTTATGCATGATTTTTTGGTCTTTGAGATATGACTTTTCACAAAATATGCATTAAAAATGACCAAAAACATTTGAAGACTCTTTTGGATGTGCAATGATATTTTTTAAAAATGGAATTTATGCATTTTCTTGTCTAAAGTGAACTTACTATGGTGCATGTGGCCTAACCTGTGCTAAATGTATTACTAAAATGTATTTAATATTTGGTTGAACATTTTATTGTATTTTGAATGCAAATATCTTTGCATCGTTCATAAGTGTCGATGTCCCATTGAGGGTTGACTCAGTCTAAACAGGAGACTGTTTCAAAGGGCAACGTCAGATATGTAATGAATACATTTCTTTATCATGATACGTTTCCATGATTATTTTAAGATAAACACTAAAATACAGATTCCATAGAAGTGATGTCATCGTGCCACATGCAATTCTGTCCCTTTGAGAAATTCCTAAACGAACCTTACTACAATATTAGTGTAAAGTGGGCTCAGTTTAATGGGCTGAAAGAAATGAACTCACACAAACATGGTGGTTGAAGATTTACCCACGTAGCCTACATGAAAGCGTTGCATATTTGAATATTGGGGGCTATATGACAAAATAAGTGTTAACAGTTCTCCCTAACTTCAGGATAGTGTATTTTGAATACAATTTTAAAAAATCTGTATAATCTACAGTATATCTAAATATACTTTGTTACTTGAGTTTTCTCTCATTGTGTGCAGTACTGTCTGTTGTTTATTGAGATCCAACGGAGAAAAAAAAGGAGCATTTAATTTGAACAAACAACAACATTATTGTGCCCAGTCATGCAATGTTTCAACGCTTTACATTGCTTTGTCTGTAGATCTGGGCCTAATCGTTGGTTATATAGTTGTTGTTGTTGTTATTATATAGGCTCATAATATTGTTACACAAATAACCAGTATTAGGCCTATTACTGGTAAAAGTTTGTGATGTTTAGTTTTGTAAGCACCAGTATAAGTCCTAAAAATAACAAAAGATGACCAATAATGTTTTAAAATATATTTCACTTAAAAGTTTAGTAAGGCAGCAGAATCTAGGCGATATATATCTGGATAATATGCAATTATATTGCAACGCACATTATTGCTGGCTGCTCTAATTCACCTGCAGCGCTGAAAATGAAACCTGTGAAGTGTCACGTGACCGAAACTACAGCAGGTGAGGAGATTTGCCTATGTTTACTGAGACTGCGTGGCGGAAAAAGTCTGCTTAAATGTCACACCGTGAGTTTCGCGAGCATAGGCTGGGCCGAGAGGCTCTTACACACAAGTACATAGTCTGTCAGCAACATTGGCCTAGATGTTTTTTGGGACAAAATTGAAACTGCGTTATTTAGAGTCTCTTTGTGATGTTTTGTACTCTTTAGAGCTCATTCTCGACCAGCTGGATTCAAAATAAATGACGTCAGTTTTTATGTTCAAGGACGCGTCACTGACCCAAGATCATGTGATCATGTGATCATAAACCACCAAATTAGCATTCCATGTTACATTTCCGTGAATGTCTTGTATTCCGTTAAAACAGAGCAGAAAGAAAATGATCAAGTTTCTGGCACTGCTTTTCTTAAGGAAATGTTTTCAAAAGCATTCGCTTGAAATGTGTAATTGCTAATATAACAGCCTGTGTTGATAGGCTTTTGATTTGCTGTCCATACCATCACACCTTTCAACAAACCTTGTAATTTCATTATAATAACCCCACAAATTACTTAAATTTAAGTGTTCTAAAAAAAAAAATGTAAAGTGTTTTTATTAAAATGTATTGTTGTACACTGTAAAGAAAAAAAAGTGTACTTTTAAGTGTAAAATATTGTAAAAACACAACGGAAAAAAACTGTTAACAGGCAAGCCTAGTTCCTGTCTACATACAGGGGAAAACTGTAAAAGATCTAACCAGACATTTCATGTAATTTAACAGTAAAATACTGTAAACTATTGTTGTTGGTTCTTCGTCTGGCTTCCTCTTTCACCATCTGCATTATTATGTTGGTTGTCAGTATATGTTAAAGGTACAAAGCAGATTTTTGTAGAAATGTGCATTATTGAATTTGCTGAGTTAAATTTAAATGTTCTAGTTTGTAAATCACAGTTTTATACTATATGCTATTATACTATATACTATACTAAATCTACAGGTTATTCTGTAAATATGTTTACATTTTTACAAATTATTCTGGCAGCTACAGCTTCCAAAGTGTTTTTGTAGAAACAGTGGGAATGTTTTACAGTGTCCTTGAGCAAGGCACCTAACCCTAATTGCTCCCCGTGTAAGTCGCTTTGGATAAAAGCGTTTGCTAAATGATGAAAAATGAAAATGAAAAAACATGCATTATTTATGATCACAAAATATAATAGGAATATCTTACTTAGGCCTTTAGTCATCAAATAAAATCACTTAAAAAAAAAAATCACAATCATATAGACAATGAATGAAATCCTCATTCCAAACCACGAGGGTCTGTAAGTTCAAGACAAACTATTTTTGACTGTTTACCTACCAAATAATTTCAGAGATCACACTCAAACATATCTGTATTATTCGGAAGTGCTATATGAATCTTCTTGTGAGTTTCGCTCTCTGTGTGTGTTCTCACCATGGTTACTGTTTTTTGCTGCTTTGCTGTGTTGCCCATAGCAGCAGATGTGGAGGAGGATGAAGCTCTGTCTCTTTCTCTTATGCACAAAACAAAAAGCAGTTTGAAATAAGTCTTAAGTTGTCTGAAATAAGAGAGGGGAATGTTAACCCTCAATGACAAAATTAAGTATAACTACAGTATTTCCAAAGAAATGTGGGAAAACATGCTATTTATTGGGTTAAGTTACTTAGAAAGGCAAGTATTTCTGTCATTTAGAAGAGGTTAGTAAGTTATAGTCCTTTTACATGCATTCGTTTTCAAGATTGTATACACTATTATGTGTTTGGAATAGACTTTGTCGCTGATTGTATTATTCAACAAACTTATTTTCTTTCATTCTTACAAATCTGTAAAGTATAAATAAATAAACTTCCCATTTAATGAAGTTTCATTTGAGTTCTTATTGAGAACACGATGCTTCATCTTTTTATTTTGGTGCCTATTGTTTTACTGTCCATTGAGATATATGCCATTGTGTGAAGACTTCCCCATAATTTAGTACCTTTCTGCATATAAAAATGTCCTCTTTTATTAAATATTTACAGATCTATTTTAAATGTCATCATATTGGGAAGCTTGTGCCAGTACTTTAGGCTAAATGAGAACGTTGATGATATGAAAATCTTTGGCTCAGCTGATGTTAGGTGATGATATAGGCTACATATGCAAAATTTCTGTTCTCATTTGCTTTGGCAGAGGTGTTTTGACACAGTCCTATACATCTGTTTTATACACACACATATATATATATATATATATATATATATATATATATATATATATATATATATATATATATATATATATATATATATATTGACAGATAGTGTAGTTATATAATTTAAATTGAACTTTATTTTATCACTTCAACATTTTCATGATATATATATATATATATATATATATATATATATATATATATATATATATATATCGTGAAAATACTGAAGTGATAAAGTTATATTTCAATTATATAACTAATCTTAATGCTAAAGCTTCTCTGAATTAATATATTTTGAACAATCTGTTCTCTTTGTAATGCGTGAAAGCCGATTTGGTTGCCAAACGCATCATGAAGTCTGTTGTCCTGGTCTGTGGCGCCACTATCTGGTAATATAGGTCAACAAGCAATGGCTTAGGCCTCTTGGTATATTTTGCGCTCTTTGTTTATATTTTATCCTACTTTAATCGATTCCCTCTTGTGTACGTTCATGTGTATTCAACTAAATATTGTTTCTATAGATGTGGTATCTGAAATTTTGATATCGTAACTTGCAGGCATTATAGACGCACGACGTAGTGACGTCACGCACAGTCTGGGTTGTCAAGCGGCTGTGTTGCCATGACCGCTTATTTTATGCGACTTGTCGGGTTGTTGTTGTTGTTGTTTTTACCAAAAAGTTGCTTTTTAATATCACATTATAGATAAATCATACAATATCATCAAACATAATCAAGATTTTAGGATCACAACTGCTTTCACTCCCCGAATGATGTGTAAATGCCGTAGCGTTATAGATGTGTGTGCAAGTAGTATTGATTTAGATAGCAGCTGTATATAGGAAACATTTCAATTACTTTTGTAAAAGGACTGAAAATACATGTTAGTTGCGGATAAATGCATTTTAACCGTATGTTAATGTGTGTTTTGTGCGCGTTTCAATGATACGACGTTCGTTCTGATTTATTTTGTTTATTTTTTGAGCGAGATCTGGCAACACTGGTGCCGTTTCCCTAGTGTTAGCTAAACATCATCACGACCTTTGAAATCGCCAACCCCGGTCGAGTGGATGAATGAAGTCCGGACTCAGGTTTTAGCATGTCAAATTTTGCCATGAGTGCCATGTGTCGTCATTTCACCAGGGGTTTGCTTTGCGGCCCGTCGTCATGTTTAAATGTAACGGGACTTCGGGATTTTTGCAGTGGAGTCTCACGACTGGACGGTGAAAGCGTGCGAGCCGCCAGGTGCTGCATCTTTAATCTTCCGGTTCAAATTATGTTACTGTTAATGGCACAGGATTGAATGTGTGAGGAAGGACTGTTGTAGTAAAAAGTTCCATTTCACGTTATTTTATTTTAAGGAAGTTCCCTGCGCATTCTGCATCGCATTAGCAAATTAGCCAATTGTAGGTAGTTTAATTGATAAAATGAGTAAATCCAAAGCAAAATGGCTGATTATGTTTTGTTTTGTTTAGTCATTTTTAGGTGATGATCGCGTTTATAAAGTTATACATTAGATGTTACGTTAGCGCTGTTGTTATGATTCTACAAACAAGGCCATGCAACGTTAACCAGAAACTGTCAGCTGTGGTTGCCCCAATAATGATGTAAAAATACAGTAATGTAAATATATTAACAGAACCAGTACATTTTGCTATTGGAAAGTGTAATTTATAATAATAACAATTTTTTTTTTTTAAATGTAAAGCGGTATGTCGAACATTTATTTTTGTGCTGAGTTAGCAAGGCCACGCTGCTGCTAAAGTCGGTGTTGTGCCTTGAAAATATACTGACATCCGCCAAAATAACACCGGGGGTAAAGACCAAGGGCACGTGATGAATCAGAGTTGACCACAAGTAGATTGGTAAATACTAATATATTGATAATGCATAGTGTCATGCACACAAATTTAAATGCCATCATGGTAACACAACACTAAAATAAACATTCATTTGACATAAGATAACATTAAGATGTACAGTGCTGCTTGAATGTTTGCAAACCCTTTAGAAATGTCTATATTTCTACCAAAAATGTCATCAGATCGTCATAAAAGTCTTTGAAGTTGACAAAGAGAACCCAATCCAGCAAATGAGACAAAAATATACGCTGTCAGTTATTTATTAAGAAAAAATTATCCAGTATTACAAATCTGTGAGTGACAAAAGCTGTAGGATTAGCAGTTAATTTGAAGGTGAACTTTGGCTTCACATGTTTTCAGTCAATGAGTTGACAATCAGGTGTTAGTTTTTGCCCTGTTTTATTTAAAAAAAAAGACGGATCAAGCAAAGTCTGAATTTCACAACACGTGTTTGGGGAAATGTAACATGGCACGGACAAAGGAGATTTCGGAGGACCTCAGAAAAAGAGTTGTTGTTGCTCATCAGCCTGGAAAAGGTTATAAAACCATCTCCAAAGTCAGACAGATTGTGTACAAATGGAGGAAATTCAAGACAATTGCTAACCTACCCAGAAGTGGCCAACCAACAAAGATCACTCCAAAAGCTAGACATGTAATAGTCCATCGGGCCACAAAGGATCCCAGGGTAACTTCCAAGCAACTATAGGCCACTCTCACATTGGCTGATGTTAATGTTCATGAGTCCACCATCAGGAGAACACTGAACAACCTTGGTGTGCATGTTCGAGTTGCATGGAGAAGGCCATTTCTTTCCTAAAAGAACATTGCTACTTGTCTGCATTTTAGTAAAGATCATGTAGACAAGCCAGATGGCATTTGGAAAATGTTTTGTGGATGGATGAGACAAAAATAGAAATTTTTGATTTAAACGAGAAGCGTTATGTTTGGAGAAAGAAAAACACTGCATTCCAGCATAAGAATCTTCTCCCCTCTGTGAAAGATGGTGGTGGTAGTATCTTGGTTTGGGCCTGTTTTGCTGCATCAGGACCAGGACGAATTGCCATCATTGATGGAACAATGATTTCTGAATTACATCAGTGAATTCTTAAAGAAAATTCAAAACAAAACAAAAAAAACTAACAAACATAATTATTACAATGAAAACCAATCAAATGTGAAGTATCTCAGAATTTTGGGAATGTCAGTTGATGGACTTTCACTGTAAATCATAATTTCATTTGTTCTCTTTTTACTTCTAAAAATGATAGATCTAACAGTACTGTGAAATGACATGAAAAATAAGGTTAGATCCATTATAGTTTTCCCTTGTATCTTAACTAATTAAATTTCTTTGTCAGTTAAAATTACTGTAATTTTTTGACCGTTTCTTCAGTTATTTCTACTTTGCTTTCCCTTAGTGCTGTAAACTTAACCTACGATGTGTTTGATGGGAAGGGAGACAGCACGCCACTGGTGTTTCTTCATGGCTTATTTGGGAGCAAGTCCAACTTTCACTCCATAGCCAAGTCCCTGGTGCAGCGGACAGGGAGGAAGGTATGCTTCCAGTTTCTCCAGTGATTTAGAGGTGCTGTGGGCTGTTCAGAAGAGTCTTTGTGAGTGTCCTGACTGTACTTTGTCTAGTTAGGTGCTGACAGTAGATGCTCGTAACCATGGCAAAAGTCCACACAATCCTGTCTTGACCTACGAAGCAATGACTTCTGATCTGACACATCTGCTTGGACAGCTGCACATTGGGAAGTGTGTCCTGATTGGACACAGCATGGGGGGCAAGGTTGCGATGACAACCGCTCTATCACAGGTATCGCATGCTGTTTAATTTCATTAATGCACCCACAACTTGTATTCCATTAAAAGAACTAATAGGCAAAGGGGTCTGTGACATTAAGCTCACTGACTATTAATTTATTCAAAAATGCAATTCACACATAGTCACTTGAATAGACCACTTATGTAATGATATGTTTAATATATTAATTAGATTTAATTTGGATCTTTTTAGCAGGAATGAAGTAAAAAATGTCTGGATGATACAGTTGTCCTTGTATTATAATGAAGATGAAAACAGGCTCATTAAAAGAATGAAGATTTTCAGGAAAGTAGTGTGGCATTTTTTAATGTGTCTTAGAAAATAAGCAGTAAAACAGTTTTGCAAAAGTATTATAAATATTTGATGTTTTTGTCATGTGGTGTAACCAACATGCTGAAAAAAACATCTAGTCTAATCATTTGACCTTTTTTTATGACAAAACAAGGTTAGTTTGGGTTCTAAAATGTAATAAATATCATGTTCTTAAAGGGTACACTACCGTTCAAAATTTTAGGCTCCGTAAGATTGTTATTTATTTGTTTGTTTGTGGAAAAAAAGGATTAAATTGGTTACAGGGATTACAATTAGGTTAGTCAAAATTCACATTTTAAAGTGGCACTTTCTACAAAAATATTAAGCACCACAATTGTTTTCAACATTGATTATAATAGGAAATGTTTCTTGAGCACAGAAATGGCTGCTGAAAATTCAGCTTTGCCATCACACAAGTAAATAACATTAAATGATACAAATAAAATGAAAATAGTGATTATAAATTGTAATAACATTGCACAGTATTTCGGGTTTGTACTATGTTTTTGATCAAATACATGAGAGATTTCTTTCAAAAACGAAAAAAGTAAATAATTGAATAAAATATTAACGACCCTCAAAACTTGTGTGTGCATATATATATATATATATATATATATATATATATATATATATATATACATAGCATATTCCCCTTAAAATGAAAGAAAAACAGTAAATATTTGATTAAAGTGTACGCAATTAAGTGTATCCAGATAGTAAGCAAATTATATTGTTACTATTTTCTTTTGTCTCTCTAATTCAGCCTAGTTTAGTGGAAGGCTTGGTTGTTGTGGATATAAGTCCCTCTCAGACTTCAGCACAGACCAATTTCCAAGCCTACATTCAGGCAATGAAAGAGGTAAAAATAGCCAGTAATATCCCACGTTCCACTGCACGAAGACTGGCTGAAGACCAGCTCAGGAAGATAGTCAAGGTAACCATGTCCACACACATGCCTTTATATATAGTTAACTGAAACATAGTGGCATTTCGACGCAATCACCCACATTTGTGTTGTCTGCAGGAGCGTTCAGTGCGTCAGTTCCTTCTCACTAACCTGGAGGAGCAAAATGGTGACTATGGCTGGAGGATTAACCTGGAATCCATCTCAAACCACCTAGAAGACATAATGGGTTTTCCTGATTTTAATACAACCTATGATGGTCCAACTCTTTTCTTGGGTGGCAGTAGTTCAGCCTACATAAGGTAATAGCTTTATTTAAACCCCTACTTGTACACATGTGCACCTTTACGGTTCATTTAATCTGTCTCTCTCTGTCACTTTTGAATATTTAAGTGTCTTAAATACATGTTTATTTAAGTCTGTATCTGTTTTCCTGCCATGGACTCCTCGGTTATCCTCTTAGCTCGGAGGATTACCCTGAAATCCAGCGACTTTTTCCTAGTGCTGATATCCAGTACATCCCAGATGCCAGTCACTGGATTCATGCTGACAAGCCTTTGGATTTCATCAGCTCCATAATCACTTTCTTACAATCATAGTCCTTGTCTCAGGAGAGGATACGTACAGGTGGGCCCAATAATTATGGGACAGTGAATGAATTGTAAGGGTACGGACCAAGATGACTTTTATTGAGCTAAATCTAGTCTCTTACCTTATAATGCACAATTTTACCGTTATATAATTCCTGATAGTTAGTGTACTAATTTTTCAATGTGGTATTTGCACTGTGGCTTAACATAGTACATTAATTACAACTTTATCAAAAAGATATATAGAAGTCTGGCCGTGACATTCAATCAAGGACATTTGTTTGTAGCTGTTACAGAATAACGGATCCAGTGGCTTTTTTTTTTTTTTTTTTTTTTAATAGATACTTTACCTTCACAACTTGTATGATAATTGGACTAGATATAGATTTTTTTTTTAATATATATATATATATATTTTGATTTCAAAACTTAAAACTATTTATTATAAAAAGATTTACATTTTTCCCGTATTTTAAAAATTTAAATTCTAATAATTTATAAGTATATTGTTGACATGGACACCCTTTCTCTGTTCTCTGATAACAAATACAATGATGTCTATGCAACAGCGTGTGACTTATTCAACCGTTCTCAAGCTGAAAGCATCTCTCACAGTCTCATTTCTAGATTCAGTAAGACCACAACACTTTGACGTACAGCCAAGAATTGTTACTCTTTTTCTGGAAACAGAAATTGGAGTTGTTTGTGAAATGTTTTAAATAATTAATGCTATATAGAGCATAATAGGTTAGTTTCTGTCGTTTTAAAATTGTCGGGTGTGTGTTATAAGGTTGGTGTTTTATCAAAACGGCTTTGTATAGCTTTACAACAAATGAAGATGCTGCAATGTAACTAAATAAGACACCTTTCAGAGCATCACAAATTAGTATGCAGACAGCACTACATTTCTGTTATCAAGTATAATCTTAACTGTTTTTCTAGAAATCTTTATTTTGGCCCTGGGTCCTCTTTTTTTCAAACCCCTGTATTTAAGGAATAATCAACGAATCGATCAAAAACATAAGCGTGCGATAAAATACCTGTTTTGGTGCTTGTTCGGCCATTAGATACTGCACAGTTGATCTTTTTGGAATTTGCAGGTATGTTAGTGCGATTTATTACAATGTGCCTACCTCTGCACATTTTTCATCTAATCCATGGTAGGTTTATCAGTTATCAGTAGGTTTATCACTGTTGGATGCTTGTTGAAGTACCAAAGCAGGGGTTTATGGGAAGATTTTTCTCGACCAGTGGTGTGTGTAAACATTGTGTGTGGCACACATTTAAGAATAAATGTACATGTACTGTTTTGGCAGTCTTGAATATAAAAGCTGCTGTCATAAGGGGATATTTTTGTTCATTGTGAAAGTGTCGATGTTTGTAAATGACAAGTATTTTGTATATCCATATACATTACTGGTTATATAAATGTGTACTATATTACATATTATATTTATGACTTTATCTTAATGATCGATAAATCAAGAAATATGCTGCAAATTGACATATTCTAAATGTCAGCGTGTATTCTCTCATGTCACATAATAATTGTATTGAATGTTAATGGTGCAACACTAGAATTAGAACACTGCCGTTGCTTGTTGTGTCTATTCAGACACAGTTCGTTGTGTTTCTGTGTTCACATGGAACTGTATCTTTCAGAATTAGCTTTTCAGAACTGAAGTTTACTGCCAGTGATTATCAGCAGTGCTAGTTTCATGTCTTTTGCCAGCTACTTTACTTTGCTAGATATAAACAGCGACTTGGGTCGGACATAAAAGATTATGTCTGAACTTTTAGCAATTCAATGGACTGTTTCATAATGCTAGATCAACGGATGTCATTGAAAAATTAACATTGAGAAAAGTGTATTCCCTCCTTATGAAACAGCCCTTTGATTTAAAGAATGTATATGTACGCAATACTAAATGAAAAATCAGTTGACAACATAATGCACAGACATTTGTTTTAACAATATAGTATCTGCTTAGCTTATTCACAAAGTACAATGAATTTAATATATATATAAAATTGATATATAATTAATATATTGATATATTTAATTGAATACATAATTGAGTTATTGACTTTATCTTGGCACTTAGAGTACTTGATATATTTTCATTGTACGTAATGTATCCTTATACTAAATTAGAGAGTCAAACCTATTGTTGCTTCATGCAGTACTGTATATTGTTTGTTTGAAAGTGGAGATAACTAAATGTATTGTTCATATTTAATACGTAGTGATACCGGTTCTTTGTTTTATTGATCTAATGTGTCAGTGATGACAGGTCATGAAAGAGTGTGTGGTTGTGCAGGAGTAACAGTGTGAGTCAATGTTGAGCAGTTTGTATGGGTGTATTGCCTTTGCATGCCAGAGTGTATCTGTGTGCAGATTTGTTACTACTAAATAAATGTACAAGTCTTCAACCTGTTTATGTGATTGATTTGTTTAGCTACAAATGCTGTTTTCAACTGCTTTATTCCTATCAGGGGCAGTGAGCATTGTGAGTATCATTTGTTCCTTTTTCATCTCTTATTTTTAATTTAAAATAGGAATCTATCCATATCTTTTCATTTGCACAAAAGAGCACAGCTGCAGTTTCCCTCTAAAGTTGGCTGCACAGTTACTGCCAGGGTCTAATCTGCTTAGAGGCTAAACTGTTAAATAAAATATAAATAAAAATTAATTTTTTTTTAAAAAACATTAAGGCTATTAGTATTTTTCAGGGAAAATTAAGTGGATATGCACAGCGACTGTCATAACAGTTGCAGGATGGTAAATGTTCTGCTTTTGGTCAGTGAAACAGATCTTAGTAATATGCACAAAGTATAAAGGTGTTTATACACAAAATAAACAGACAGTACTTACAATAATGTGTTGCACAAACCGAGTCCCTCGCACTACTGTTCAAAAGATTGGGGTCCGTAAGAAATTAATATTCAGTAAAGATGCATTAAATTGATCAAAAGTGACTGTTAAAAAAAGTTACAAAAGATTTCTATTTCAAATATATGCTGTTGAACTTCTATTCCTGAAAAATAAATTGCAGTTATGCACAAAAAATACAAAATCAGCATAATTGAATGATTATTCAAAAATCACTGAATGACTGTTACAATACAATGACAATTACAGTTTTACTGTATTAGAGCATTAGAGACTTCTTTCAAAAAACATTTAAAAAATCTTACAGACTCCAAACTGTTGAATAGTGTAATGCACAGTGTAAACTACCTCAGAATGGCCCTTGAGCCACTGCTAACTGAACCCAATGTGGATTAATATTTAATAAGGTTTTAAAACAAAGAGAGGAAAACCATTTTCCTGAAAGGGTTATTCCAAAGAACATTATAAATCAGCCTTGAATTATGTATTATTGTTTCTCTGTCACCTTTATTCCCTTTTTCTTAATATATTGCCAGGAAGATTAGATCTAATATCAAATGATTCATGACTGCTGATCAACAAAACCTTTAAGATTTACAGAGAACAACAGTCACCTTAATATAACCTCTGCAGTTAAAAAAAAACTTAACATTCATATTATTCACATCCTTGTGTGGTGAGGCAATATGATCTAAGTCAATGAACAATCAATGAGATGTGAGATAATCCATAGGTTACGCATCACTGAAACTGCCTCATCAGTCCAAACAAATCGTTTGAAAATTGTCCTCTTTGTCGCTCCTTTGCGGCTGAGACTCAGCAGGTCCTTGTGTACTGATTTTTCCGCGTCTAAACTTGTCTTTCCATCTCTGTGTTCCTGCAGGTGACCGGGGGGTCGGTGCAGGTGACCGGGGGGTCAAAACAGGCACGTGCGTCAGGGTGGAATAGTCCGGTTTTGGAGGGAGGGGCTTATTTGAGCGCCGCAAAACACTGAACCCTCTAGGCTTCTTCTGAGCTTGTTCTTCCTGCTGCTGTTTAAGGAGCTGATGATGAATAATGGTCTGTACGTCATCCTGTAAGAGACATGACACATATTTTTTTTAGAACATCCATGAGGAAAATCAGCATCAATGAGTGCTTTCAGGGGTTTCCCGGAAAACCAGACAGAGTCCAGATGGCAACACGGGATCCAGATCCGACAGTCCTGCAGAGATGCAGCCCTAGCAGCTGTTCTCCTTCCCCCTTGATTACATTGAATAATATCAATCATATACAGTATTAGATTACATTAATATTAAAATGCATAATTTTAGGATAACAGTTGATTTTAGTGCTTTTTCAACTCATTTAAGTTAGTTAAAATTATAATGACTCAAATGTTTCAACAGCTAAAATTGACCTTGTCTGTCAAGGTCAACATATTTGATTGTTGCCACTTTGAAATGAACTAGACCAGATTCAAATAAAACTAAAAATATAATAATAAGGCTGTATCAAATAATATATATTTTTAATTATTCCATCTATCTTATTTCTGCTTTCATGAAAATATAGCAAACTTTTTAGCAATTAGCATTTTTATCAATAATTTAAATCTGGCAACGCAGTCTGTTTAAACATACTTTCCAGGCCTCCAGCTCTACGGTCAGTTCTAGTCGACTCTGAACAGCTTCCAGAAGTTGGTTGTTCAGTGTCATCAATTCGTTCTTGCTTCTCAATAGCTCAGTCTCCATTGCTTGTTTTCTGTATAAAAAAAAAATGTCATCAGATATTTCTGACGTATTTATAATAGTGTTTTTATGTCTTTTTTTTCATAAAACAAAACAATTATTCAGTGATCTACTGAACTCACTTTGAAATGGCTTCATCTCTGTCCCGCAGAGCTTGCTGTAAAATGGCAGTATCTTCCCCAGACCTCTCCTTTCCCTGTCAATGATAGTAGATTTGTTTTAAATGGCACATTATGCTTTTTTAATATAGATGTTTATGCATGTAAATGATCTGCAAAGATACAATGCACAAAGTCCACATGAAAGGGAGTTAACCTCTCCAGCTCCCTTTGGCGTTTGTAGTCCTGTCATTATTTCCTAGCTCTGTTATAATGCCTAGTGGCTACTTTTGCCCACCCTCAATAAACATTTGAGCAAATGATTTCGCAATGTCGAGGAGACTCTTTTTTTCACTTCCAATACAGACATTTAATACCTTTTACAGCTGCTCATGAAGCCTCGGGAGCTGCGTTACATTTCTGGCACACTCTATGTGTTTGACCAATCAGAGAAGACTGGGTTTTTTGAAAGGCAGGCTTTAAAGGGAGCCTTTTCACAAGATTATGTGTCTGTGACACATTCAGCTAAAAATACCCCACATATCATTTATTAGAGCTTGTCAAAATTACTCCTATTTAGGTGTGAGCAAAAACAAGCCATTTTTGTGTGTGTCCCTTTAAATGCAAACGAGCTGCTGCTCCCGACCCCCTTTCCCGAAGAGGGCGCAGCTTTAACAGCTTGTGCTTTAACAACGACAAAACTGGAGAATCTCACGCAGCCAAAACTATCAGTTGCGGTATTCAGCCTTACGTGTTGAGAAAAAGTTACAACTTTTATAATGCACCTGGACGTTTCTGAATGGTTAGTCAATAACCATTAGTGGATAAAGTTATGTAGTTGTGGCGTTACGCTGATTCATTCAAGTCATCGACTAGCATGTGCCGCCATGTTAATCTTTTGTGCGAATCCAGCGTGTAACTGAGCCACGTTTGTGAAGTTGTCCACCGTAAAATGATTTGTGAAAATATATAACACTTTTAAAATTTAACCACGGTGTCCTCAGTGTTAATTAGTACATCCAATGGCAGAACATTTGTAATGTGTTTTGGTGCAGACATTGTATATGTCCAGATGCTACAGTGAGGAAACAGAAATGGAGGCGTCAGGCGGACTGCTGTGGCTCACTCAGAGCTGTATCTGTGCTAAAAGGGCAGATCGTCACCAGTCATGGGCGGAGCATGTGCCTAATCTTACGTATCTGGAATCACACATTTGGAGGGACAGTTTATGATTAATGGGGATTATAAAAAAAAGGAGTGGGTGTATTTTTACCATTATAGGCTGGTTGTTTACACACACTGTGGACACATATCTGAGTTCAGTCATGTTATAAAAGTGAATTATTGCATAATAGTTCCCTTTAAAGAGATAGGAACTAAGTGTTTCAGGCAAAAGGTGAAAAGGGGTGCTGGATCAATGTACAGTATGAGGAAAAAAAAAGTTTTTTAAATCATGTAAATGTTTTCTAGCAGACCCCAAAAATAAAATTCTGAACATGTAAATGAACAAAGCATGGGCACTTGAAAGATTTCTGCTGTTGTTCTTGGAGCAAGTGAATGTTATGGTTACATGAGGTCTTTACAATGGAGGGATGTGTGAATACAAAAAAAGAGGCATGCCACATATGAGCTGATATGAGTGTGCCACATATGGGCGTGGATAAAACTCACCTGAGAGGTGTGGTTAAGGGCGATTGTCCGGGCCACCTTCTGCAGCTGAAGCAGTGCGGCGTCTAAAGGGTTGGCCTGGGACGGCTGATTGACTTCTGCTGCTTCCAAATCTGTTAGAGGGAGTAGCAGCTTTACAACAGACTGAACTTCCTCTGCCACCTAGACACACCACAACAACAATGAAGATGCAATTATGACAAACCCTGATTGCATATATTAAATCAAAATCCAGTCTGTTAAAAGCTGCCATCACTTATATGACAAAAAATGGCATGACAAAGTTGAAAAGAAAAAGTCAAGGGTTAAGCCTTTTAAAATCATGTAAGTTTGAGACAGACTCACCCGCTGTCTGTTTTCACTCCATCCCGGTCCGCTTTCCTTTTGTTGTTCCAGCCTATCCACTTGAGCCTTGAGCTTCAGACTGCGTTGCCGAGATAATGCCACTTCCCTTTTCACTTGCTTCAGCTGCAGCCATAGAGAGAGCATTGAATGTGTGCATATGCAAGTCCAGTCAGAGTCATATCAGACTGACACATCAGCAAACATAAACACACATGGTCTTTTCTCTTTTACAGCCTTGCTAATCTGGATTTTCAGAAAAATGAGACCGATGGAATCTTGCCATTCCGGTGAAACTAACAGGAAACATTCAGATCCAAATCTGACATCACTTTTACTAGTGATTTGATGCTGAGAAATGTTTCCATTAAATGTTTTCAACTCCTGAATATAGTTTTGGTGTGTCCCAAATGTTTTAGTTAAATGGGCATCATTAGGAATTATTAACATTATTAATGCAGCCAGTACAACCAACATTCCATTTCCCTATAAAAAAAAGTCACTCATGTTCATTATTAGCTCAGACGGGTCATGTTGTTTGGTAAAAGCAAATAAACATTTGTTTAACAATGGACAATTGGACATCTGTTCCTCGCATTGATCTCATCCTTTTGTTGTTTGTTTCATTCTTCAATGATTTACAATATCTCAAAATTAATAATTTTTCGGATGACTTCAAACTGTCTAATACTTTCTTTTTACATCATTTCAGATTAAAATCAAGTATTTAAAATGCTTGACATTAAGGTAGTGACAGCTGGTTTGAAGACGCTGATTATTTGTAATGAAAAAACAAGAATCTCAGGCTATCTGTAGATACTAAGTTGGAAATGTTAAAAACTTTTTATGCATTTCTTATTTAGAGTCTGGGGCAGGATAATCCAAAGGGTCAAATATCAGATTTAACATTTAAAAATACTTTAAAATGAGCCAAACATAAAGTCAAGTTTATTTCTAGAGCACATTTAAAACCGCAGAGCTTGACCAAAGTGCCGTACATCTAAAAATCATAAAATAAACAACAACAAAGATACTGAACTCTCAAACTGAATTAAATAACATGGAATAAAAGTATGTTTTAAGACTAGATTTAAAAGCAGAGAGCGTTGGGACCAGCCTCACGGACAATGGTAAATTATTCCATAGTTTAATAGTTCAGGTCCAGCAACTGCAAATCACCATTATATCACCATTTTTATTTTTTCCTTTTCTTCCGCATTGAGTTCACTGATTGTGAATCAGTGTAGGCTCATCATACACTCGTGTAGTGTGTCATAAGCATGACTTACCGTAGAGGACACCGGGCTGGACACCCGTCTGCGAAGTGGGCTTCCACTCCGGAGAAGATCCGGTAACGCTTCATCTATGTAGGACCGAGGGGGCTTCGGGGGCGCGCCTGGGTCCGAAGGCTCCACCACAGTCATACACTGTGGGTCTGTCACATCTGTACGATCACTGTTGCCATCCACTGCCAGCTGTTCTTGTAACTCATCCAATGTGGACAGTGCTGAGCTATTAGACGGTCTATCCATGTCAGTGTGGTGACTTGAAATCGAATCCTCGCCGTCAGTTAATCGTTTGTGCACTTCTTCAGTGGTCAGAGGAGACTCCAGGAGGTCCCTGATAGTGCGTAAAGGTGAAACTCTCCTATACGTCTCCATTTTCTTCTAATAGCGAGCCAAGTTAAACAGCATGTTCTTATCACGGGAGAGACGACTGAAACTGAGAGGGAAGAATGTCCTCAAACCAGTTTTTCCTGCTTTTTGACGCTCAGAAATGTCATGTACGTCAACAATCCTCGGCGGGTTCGAGATCACTGAGGCTTTTACCTGTGGGACGGAGAATAATATAAACATTGACGAGATTCGCGTGCGTGTTCAGGCACGTCCGTGGAAGAATTAAGGATAACGCCCTTTAATTATGTTTATTATGCTGAACAAAACACTTAGGCTGCATGTCATTAAGTCACCCTAATAGAGAAATGTGAGAGCGAGAGAAAGAAATTGCATTCATATTATAAAGGCTGAATGAAATGTTGTGAACATAATGAGAAATGTCTAAAGTAAACATATGGGCACAAGCTGTTCCGTTTGGCTATGCCCTCACCCTTACTCAAATAACAGCTGGTCTATTTATATAGAAGTGATGAGAACAACGACTCGTTTTTCGCCGAATCGGTTCTTTTGAACAGCTTGAAACGAACCGAAATAACTGTTCAGTGATTCATTTAGGCTACGTAATATGCATACCCAATATTTAATGGCTGTTTATCATTGTTTTTATTAAGGTTTATTAATAAAGGATATCAGTTCGACGTGTATTGTATCACCAGTTCAACTTAGAAGAACGTAAATATGATTTGTATTAATATACGATTTTTTTCAAATTCTGTCAAATTTAACATTTCAAAATTCTTTCAAATGAGGAGCAGATAGAATGTAAAAAAATGTAAGGCCGTGAAATCCTTGAACAGAAAATTAGTCAGACATTTTAAACACGTAGCCTACGTTTTATGCATTTTAGAGGGGATAATGCAAAGATAGTCTAATTTTGTCATTTAACATTTCAAAAGATTTTAAAATTAGGGGAAAATAATTAAGGAGATATGATATAAAAAAAATAAAGCTATTTAAAAGAAAAAAGTCAGAACAACTTTTATACATTTCTTATAATCTGGGTAAGGGATCGTTCTATACGGATCTGGTTGAATCCGTTGGGAGCTACGATTGGCGAACAAAATGTTCAGACTTAGAACCGATTCGAGTGATTCATTGAAATGATCCGACTCAGGAGAACGATTCATTCACGACACGGACGTCGCTAATTTATAGCCAACGCTTCTGGACAGAGAGCCGGTGCACTATCAAGGTTGTGTAAAGAAGTGACAGGAAAACAGTGTTTTCAGCAAAACTTCTGAAGTGTTTTGTTCTTGTTGGAGCTGTGACGGAGGGAAGTCTGTTATTGAATGAGCAAAAGAATGAGCAACTCGCGCCATAATTACTGAAGGACGAACCTCTATAGTGAGTGAACTCAGCCATTCATGAATATATTTATTGCTTTCTAAAACCTCAAAAAATCATTACGAATTATAAACAGAAAAAAAATGATTACAAAGTGTTATATACTTGACACTAGTTAAATATGGATTAATGTTTGTTTGTGTGTGTGATAAACTTTCAAAGGAAAAAGCCCAGCACTGGATTTCTAATTCCTCAGAATGACAAAAGAGGAGGAAAACTCTGAATGGGTTGGTGGTCAGGAATTTTATAACAAATATGAACCAAAGGAGATCTTAGGAAGGTAGGTGTCACCAATGAGGTTTGTGTCTGGATAAAAGAGAGTGTATAACAATTCAGTTAGACTGCCGTTAAATAAATAACATTTTTACATCAAAATTATAATTGCATATCAGTCCTGAATTTGTCTGAATGTGTCTTCTCCCAGAGGTGTGAGCAGTGTGGTTCGCCGATGTGTGGACAAACGGACTGGCCAGGAATATGCAGTAAAGGTCATAGACATCACCCCATCAGACAAAATGACACCTCAAGAGATACAAGAAATCCAACTGGCCACAGTGAAAGAGATCGACATTCTTCGAAAAGTGTCTGGACACAAAAACATAAGTATGACTGTCCAGTGCCAATGTATAAGTTAATCTTGATTCACAATATGTATACTACCAATTGTAAACTAATATAATGGTGCTGTGATACAGAGTAATTTGTTTGTTTAATAATTTGTTTACGAAATTGAAAAATTGTAAGAACCACAACAAAAAATAGGTATTTTTTCCCCCTCATAGTTCAACTGAAGGATTGCTTTGAATCAAAGGCCTTCTTCTTTCTAGTATTCGATCTGTAAGTATGGCACACAACACACTATTGTTTGAGCGACCCAAGCTATAAAGCAAAATATTACAAAGACTTGAGCTCAAATTAATCATTCTGTTGTTTACAAGTTTGCTCCCTAATCAGATTTCTAAATGTTCCCTGTGGAGACTATGTGTTGGTTGACGCTCTGCAGCATACAGATAGGACATTGGGTATTCTAAGAGCCCACAACAAACTCATTGCCAAGACAAGACTATTTCTGCCAAATGCCCAGCTCTCAATACAAGCATGTGCACAATATCCCTCCCAATTCCTTCCTTTGTCCCGACATTTATATTTTGAACAGATGCAGTTAGTTTCTTGGAAAATTATCTATCTATACTGTGCCAATTATATATCACCAAACCAACTTGAATTGCTTTTCTTTCATCAGTTTATAGGCCTTGAGATTACTGTGTTGTTAATGAATGTTCTTTTAACAGGATGAAGAGAGGAGAACTCTTCGATTACCTCACAGAAAAAGTCACCCTAAGTGAGAAAGAGACACGGTCAGCTCCCTTGAATAATCCAATTGTAGATTTCTCCTAACTGTATTTATGTAAAACAAATCCTTTGCTAAAAAGGAGATTATATAATCAAATGCTTTAAGCTGTTTCCAACAACAACAGGGTATCTTGAGTGATGATGGGTTAAAGTTACGTCACACTCATGAATGTAGTGTTGTCTTCTATTCATTTCCTCATACACTACCATTCAAAAGATTAATGCTTTAAAGAAATTAATACTTTTATTTAGCAATGATGCATTAATAAGATCAAATGTCAAAAAATAAATTTTCTTTTGAACTTTTTATTCAATCAAAGAATCTTGAGAAAAATATAATTTTATTACAAAAACGTTAAGCAGCACAACTGTTTTCAACATTGATAACAATAAGAAATGCTTCCTGACCTTCGAATCAGCATATTAGAATGATTTCTGAAGGATTATCTGACACTGAGGACTGGAGTAATGATGCTAAAAATTTCAGCTTTGCCATGACAAGAATGAATTACACTTTAAATATATTCAAATAGAGAACAATCATTTAAAATTGTTATAATAATTAATTGTATATTTGATCAAATAAATGAAGCCTTGGTGAGCATAAGAAAAAATACTGACGGCAAACTTTTGATTGAAAATGTACATTACAGCTCTAATCCATTGTAGCTGTTGTGTTAACTTTAGAAATATGATCTTGATTATTAGAACTCAGTTCTCTTCTCTCACTCTTTGATAGAAAGATCATGCGAGCTCTTCTGGAGGTGGTCGAGTATCTTCACACCCACAATATAGTTCATCGTGACCTGAAACCAGAGAACATTTTGTTAGATGATGATGTGAATATCAAACTCACTGACTTCGGTTTTTCAATCCAAATTGAGCACGGACAAAGACTGAATGGTGAGTTCTTATGATAACCTTTAAATATAAGTATTTAGAAGGCATGATTGCAGATATTGTTGTTTAGAAGCATCTGCCTGTTTCACCCCTAGAGGTTTGTGGAACACCAGGATACTTGGCTCCAGAAATCATTGAGTGCTCCATGGATCCCAACCATCCTGGCTATGGGCCTGCCGTCGACCTGTAAGCACATAAAATAAGCGTGCATAAGTGGCATTTTAGTATTATTTATATTCTTATGAATAATTATTAGTAGTATTAATTACTTTATATGAACATTTATTGTTATATTGTCAGTGTTTTTCATGAAATCCAAGAACTTTCTGACCTTCCTATATACAGCAATGTTATAATCAATTTCAAGGCCCAGAAAGGTTGTAAAGACATCACTAAAATAGTCCATGTGACTAAAGTGGTTCAACCATAATGTTATGAAGAAACGAGAATACTTTTTTGTGCAGAAAAAAACGACTTTATTCAACGATTTCTTATCTTACTTGTCAGTTTCCTACATTGTTAGTGGAAATTAGTGGAACATTTAGAGTCTAACCAGTTGCTATATCCACAGCAGTTTGGATTTAGAGACAAATATTCCACAGAAATAGCTAATTGCTATTTGCTTGAAAAAATAAAAACCTCACTAGATAAAGGGAATGTTGACGGGGCAGTGTGCTTGGACCTAAAAAAGGCCTTTGACACTGTTAATCCCAGTATTTTACTATGAAATCACTATAAAATGTCATCAGAAGCCTTGCAGTGGTTTAGGTCTTATTTGGGTTAAAGACAATGTGTCAGGGTCAGTGGGGTGATGTCACCTCTGCAGACAAACAACATGGGAGTACCACAAGGTTCTGTACTTGGCCCATTGTTGTTTACGATGTACATAAATGACCTACCAAATTGCTGTCCAGGTGTCAGCTCCCAGATGTATGCTGATGACACTGTTGTCCATGTGTCTACTACAACACCTAGCCTGGCAGGTGAGCACCTACATAATATTTCTAAATGGCTTCAGTTGTCTCACTTAACTCTTAATGTTAAGAAAGCCGTTTCTATGTGCTCCTCCGTTCGAAATAGGCCTGAAAGGGATGCATTTGAAGTGCGGATTAAGAATGAAGTAATTGAAGCAGTGAATGAAGTCAAGTTTCTTGGGATTATTCTAGATAAGAATTTAAAATGTGATAGTCATATTAAGTACATTTATATGAAGGTCAAACCAAACCTAAATTGTTTTCGTGTTATTAGAAGGGACTTGTCATGTCAAACTGCAAAAATATACATGATATTTTCACATTTATCACATTGTGGTCACAAGCCACTCCAAATAAATTAAAGCCTATTATTTCAATATGTAAACAGGCAATAAAAGTTATGGAACAGAAACTCATGAGATGGCATCATTGCAATGTTTTAAGAAAAGCATAACCTTCTTAGCTATGATAGTTTTGTTGATTTTAATGATCTCTAATTGGTATTTAAATGTCTGAATAATCGTGTGTCTCCACTGTTTTTTCAGAATTGGTCAGTAGGCGTCAGAGTTCTCATAGGACAAACACACGAGCCACTATTAGTGGTGACTGTCTTGTTCCAAAGTATAAGACCTCTTTTGGTCAGTCTGCTTTCTCAGTAAAGGGGTCAAAACTCTGGAATGAGTTTACCTACCAATTTAAAACAAGAGACTAATGACAATGCTTTAAAGAGAGGACTTAAACAATGGTTTAAGTCAAAACAGTGACAAACAGTGCTCACATGAATAGTCCTTTATACTCAAGTACTATTTTGTTATGTTGCCTTTGCTCTATAGTTTATGTTTGTAAATCATTTTCAATGTTTATTTTCTTTATTTATTTATGGTACATTTTCTTTTCCACTTTTTCTTTACTATTAGTATTGGTATTATCACTTACGTTGTTATTATTATATCTATTATCAGCATTGTTATTGTTGTTGGTTTTATTTATCTATTTTTTCACTTTTATTCCTTTCTGAAAATCCTCCCGTGGACTGGTGTTGAAAATTAGCACGTGTGCTAAAACACTTAAGCAAGTGCATATGGTTTGTCCAATGTAACTGTGGTGTCCATGTCAAATAGTAAACAGTGCAGCGCTTTTGGGTTCTACATCAGAACAGCGTCTCATTATTGGCTGATGCAGTACATGTGAGCAGCACAACATAACATTAATTTGCTTCATAACATTAAGGTTGAACCACTGTAGTCACATGGACTATTTTAACAATGTCTTTACTGCCTTTCTGAGCCTTGAAATTGGTTGTGACGTTGCTGTATACAGAAAGTTCTTGGACTACATCAAAAATACCTTAATTTGTGTTCCGAAGATGAACGAAGGTCTTACGGGTTTGGAATGACATGAGGGTGAGTAATTAATGACAGAAATGTCATTTTTCATTTTTGGGTGAACTAAACCTTAAATTAAATGCATACAGCAGCACCCAACTCAGTTAATTTTGCAGAAAATGAACACGTGGAATAGAAAAATATTGCATAAACACTCAAATTATCTAACCACATATATAATTACATGAACTTCCCGGCAGTGACAGTGAGCCAGAAGAAAATGAATTGATTAGGGCAAATTATTATGCTAGTATGAAAATGTGATGTTATATAACCTTCTGTCTTCTCTTGTGTAGATGGAGCACTGGTGTGATCTTGTACACTCTTCTGGCTGGATCTCCTCCGTTCTGGCATAGGAAACAAATGCTGATGCTTCGAATGATTCTGGCAGGGAAATATGAATTCAGCTCTCCGGAGTGGGACGACCGCTCAGACACCGTCAAAGACTTGGTGTGTGTTGGTTGTTTTAATTCGTTGTGGTCCTGTTTGTCTTGATGACAACCAAAATTGCATGGAAAAAAATGCCTTTCCAAAGTCAACTTGTTTTTTTCCCCAGTAGATTTCCAGGTTACTAGTTGTGGACCCGCAAACTCGTTACACAGCCACAGAGGCCCTCAATCACCCTTTCTTCCAACAGTACATGGTTGCAGAAGTTCGTCATTTCAGCCCTTACAGGAAGTTCAAGGTAAAAAGCAGATGTTCTAGATGACTTTCCTTAGAAAGCACTGAATTTGAGGTTTTGAGTGTCACCCTTCACATTCCAGGTTATTTGTATGACCGTACTTGCCGCAATGCGTATCTACTGCAACTATCGTCGTGCCAAACCTGTGACCAAGGAAGTGATCTGCAGCGACCCATACGCCATCAAACCACTACGCAAAATGATTGACGCGTGTGCCTTTAAGATCTACGGCCACTGGGTGAAGAAAGGGCAAACTCAGAACAGAGCAGCTTTATTTGAGAACACTCCAAAAGTCATTCTGCTCTCTATTGCCGCTGAGGAGATGGATGTAGCACAGAGGACTTGGTGAGGGTTCATTATCTCCCATTACTTACTAGATACCTCAAGACCATGTTGATAACGGTCCAAAAATATACCCCTTTTGCTATGACAGCATAACAGACCCCCTTACTTACACAGTGAGAAGGAAATAAGTAAATTATTTTCCATTTTATTTCCTTTTAAATGCTAAAAAAAAGTCATATATGATGTGGCTTAAATGTTATATGATTATATGTTATAATGTTACATGACTTTAATGATTAGAAAACAACTATAAGATAGGTTAAGAGTTTAGTTTCACAGTATTTTGTGGGGGGAAAGCAGATACAACAGATATAACATCCAAAAGTTTATTTCTCCACAGGAGAATTGTTGTATAAATCCCATAATGCACCACTGGCATCAACTAGTCTTGAACATTTGGCGCTTAAAGCTCAGTCCTTTTCTGTTTTGCATTTGAGCTCATAGCACAGCGGAAGCCCAGGTTATCGGAGGCTGAATCTGGTGTGTTTCCCATCCTGCATGTGAGAACATAAAACACAATTGTTCATCATATTGTCAAAAATTGCTTTGGACAACAGCTTTAGGAATTGTTGTTTGGAACTGAACGGGAAGCACTAATAAAAGACTAATAAAAGCTGACTTTGAATAATACGAATATAGCACGACTGACCTAGTGGTGACGCGAGCTCTGTGATTGGCTGAGCCATCGGCAGTATCAATCCAGGATGCTCCACGCAGGACGTACATGGTCTGAGCGCCAGGAAAATTTGAGGAGGTCCACTCCCAGACATTACCCAGCATGTCATATAGTCCTGGAAAAAAAGATGTGATATTATTCGCAAAAATTCAGAACAATAGTAATAGCATTACAATAACGTTCAAAAGTTTGGGGTAAGTAGGAGTTTGTTTCTGAAATAAATTAATACTTTTATTCTGCCAGGATGCATCAAAAGTGACAATAAATACATTAGTAATGTTACAAAAGATTTTTATTTCAAATAATTGCTGTTCTTTTGAACTTTTTATTCATCGAAGATTCCTGGAAAAAAATGTAACACAGTTTTCAGTTATCACAGAGCTTTGGTGAGCATAAAAGAATTTTACCGGCCCCAAACCTGTGAACTTATAGGTAGATTTTTTCCTCGGTAGCTTTGCCTCTGTCTGGGAATTACGTATATTTTTGTCGTTAATATGTCGCGCACCAGAAAGTGTAATAGTTCATGTGCCGTGTGTTGTACCATACCATAGTTATTCTGTGGAGGATAGGCAGTTACAGGAGCTACACCATGATAGCCATCTTCTCTGGTGTCCCCATCTGGAAACGGACCCTTTGTACAAAGAGTTCGCAATTTACCAACAGACTACAGGCTCATTCACACAGAAAACATTTTTGCTTTGAAAAACATGAGATGTGGGCAGTGGAATGGGGAAAATACGCAAGGTATTGAGACATGTTTGTTAAAAATTTTTGTTGTTTTTAACTTGAGTGCTGTGTTTTTAGAATACTGGGATGCTGCAAAAGACACAAGACGTGAGCGCAAAGGTCATACATGTCCGTCTAGCGTGTGTTCACATAAAAAACAATGGAAAAGTAGGGAACTGGAATGGAAGAACACATTCTGTGTGAACAGCCCCTAAGAACTTTAGAACCTGACTCTTTTTAAAGCAAAAATATGTACTTTTCCTTCATGATATGGACAAGAATATCCCTCAACTCACCTGCCAGAGGTTAGTCCGGTTCAGCATAAACTTGTTGCCCCATGGGTATGTCCTGCCTGAAATACACATGTGCTGGCTATGAAGGTTACAGTACATAAAATGATGTTAGACAGGTGGACAGTACTGTGTGACAAGAATAAGACAGCTGTTTTTTATTTAGGTGCTGAGAGGCATAAGGCTTTACTGGCTTGCCTTCTAGACCCCCACGAGCAGCCATTTCCCACTCTTCCTCAGTTGGCAGCCTTTTCTTCTTCCACTGGCAGTAGGCTTGGGCATCATTCCAGCTGACCTGCACCACAGGGGATTCCAGTCTGTCCTTGATACCAGAGCCTGGTCCTGCTGGCTGCACACATTCAAACCAGAGACCTCAGACATTCATAAAGTCTAAATAAATAAATACTAATAAACAATAAATACATTTTTATATAATGCATTTCTTTATAGTTCTTAAAATTATCAGTCAGTCAATCAATAACAATAATAAAAAAAAATCTAAACCCATACTGGTCAACCATTAACTGAAGTGTATATATATATATATGTTTAAAAAAATCATAATATATTTTTAAGTCTCGTGAATTACACACAGAATGATAACTAGGTCACCTGTCTCCAGAACACTTTCTCGACTGGTAACCACCAAGGCGCAGACTACGAAAGAGGAATGGGGTCATTTTCAGGAGAATAGTGTAAAAGACCTTAGGTAAATAGAAATCCCCATTTAAACAACTTTCTGTTGCTGCTTTAGGTTCATACCTCAATTTTCTGAGTGACCTTACTTTTCAGTTCATCCGAGACAAAATCCTGGAAAACAAAACTCCAACCGAACGTTTCAGCCTCTGTTTTGTATTTCTGCAGTCTGACAAATTCCCTGCAATAAACGCAAGTGGTTGTATCAGGCCAGTAAGAAGATACACAAGCAGCAGGAGGACCAAGTGTGTTGAAACCGACAAGATTAACCTTAAGCACATCTGGGCATCATAGGTACCTAAAAAACTGTCTGGGTAGTGGGTCGGCTACTCACTCGGTTTTGAGCCAATATCTTAAACGGCAAGTACCTGAAGTCAGAGTTAGTGACAGGATATTTGTCCATCTGAAACGGATGGAGAGTTACAGCTCGTGTTGGTGATTCCCCATCTCTTCCATCGGCAGCACTGGTTCCCATCATCAATTTTCCACCAGGAATAAACGCCATATAATCTGCTAAAAGTTATTTATTGTTATTTATCTTAAACAAATGTCTACTTACAGCAAATGCTTGGTCCACTGTTGAATAATTCTTCAACTATAGGAACTTTTATGTCCCAAGAGATCACAGTAAAACCAAAATGGGAACTTTTCACCCTGTTTTTATTTGGCTACTAGATATTTTTATTGTACACTGCCCGCAGACCGTAAAAAAATTGTAATCAAAAATATTATTTAATTATCATCTAAATAAAATGATTAACTTATTACCTGTTTCAGTTGATGTTTCATAAAAAAATGTGTGTGTGTGTGTACTATATATCATGAACATAAATTACACACCACTTTTTGTGAGTTGTTGTCAATACAACCAACAGTTTCCCCAAATTAATTTCTTCAAAAGTTTGTACTTTTTAACCAAAATGACAATAGTGTCAGTGAATAGCTCGAGATTAAATGCACATGCCATGTGAAAAAAAAAACAAAAAAAAAAACAGAATACTTTTATTATTCATATTTTAATATTTTCATTGAGCAGCTGTAATTTTGCGTATTTTGGATCCATAAATTGTCAGCTATGAAATTATGTATATGACAAAGATTGCCTGGTAATACCAAGTTACAACAGTTTTAACGTAGCAACAATAAATTACGTTAATATAAGGTTTTTAAAGCAAAGTAAAGCTGATTTTTGAACTTCCTACCTGCTTCACATGACATGCTGCTCAGTAATACGAGGTATAAAGTCTCCCAAAAGATCATCATGATGTATATATAAAGACACGTGACGGGCAGACTCTGTCCAGGGTCTGATTTATCAAACTATAAACACAAAAAACACAACAGACTTCTTCTAGAAACATGAATAATATGACAAACAGAGATACTGCAAGGTTCAGTCATTCCGTGTCGCTGAAGCTCGTTGAAAACTGTTTATCGCCACCTATTGGTTCGGAGAAAGACGAATTCAGCCTGTTGCACTAAATGTCTCACTCCATTGTTCACACTGATTTCAGTCTTTGTCACAGTCCACTTGTAGCTCAGCTACCATTAATATAAGTTACATTCTTTTCACTCGAATAATGAACAAGTCCTCCGTTACTATCATTACTGTATAATGACGGTCACAGACATGGATGCAAATTCTCATGCTTGAAATATAATATGGTGGTGCATCTTCTTCTTGCCTACACAAAAACTTAAGTAAAACGTGTCCGCTTAAACTACCAGTTTGTCATCCTAAGCAGATATTAATATTCATAATCTTAAAATGAGATGTTTTGGGGGTAAATGTTGATTCAACATGCTTCAGGCTGGCTGAATGTTTTGTCTAAACTTGACTTGAATGCAGTCTTGTATTAAACCAAATAGCAATGCTGTGAATTTGTCTGACGAGACTCACTGTGAAAAGCAACATTGTTGTGAGCACAGGACATGCTTTAGTGACGATCCACATTGCCACAGCAGCTTGAAGAGCGCATGAATGAAGCATTCGGCTGCTGGACTCTGTGACTGTGAGAGCATGTTCAAGATGGGACTACCCTGGCTGCTATTGTTGGAGCTTGTCCTTTACGCTGGTTGTTTCATCTGTGGGGTGATAGCTGCCGCCTGGATGACACTCACTCAGGTAACAATAGTTAATCATCGACACAATGACCGATCGTTGCTATTTTGTGGACACTGAAAGTATAAAAAGATTGATTATTGCTTACAGAAAACTAAAACTCACTATAACTCACTGACTCACTATTCGGAGTATCAAAATGCTCATAGCTAAAGTTGTGCATGCATATTTATGGACCATTTAAGACGTTTTGTTTTGTTATACACCATTCAGTCTGATGTACTGTAACATCATTAAGCATGTTGGTGTGCTTGCTTATTTTTTGGGAGGATTAATTGAAAATGAAATGTCAATAGGTTACAACTATTGGTATCCATAATTATTCTGAACTATATGTAAAATATATGTGCAATAAAATAGAATGTGTGATCTTGCTGATCCCAGGTCAGACCCACTGAGCTTTCACCATGTGACCAGCCGGCCTCTCGCACCATATTATGGCTTATTAAAGTCATATGATAGAGGGACAAAAGCTGTTAGCACAGCACTTTCCTTATTCTTCTGGTGTGTGTGCGCGTGTGTCATGGAGAGATACACATTGTGTATATAATTTGTGAAAGAGACCTCTAGATGTCCATTGCTACTTTGTTTCCTTATATTTATCTATGCAAATATGGATGATTTTTATTGGTTGTCTTTATAGGGCCACTTTGATGGACGGTGCATCCTCTATGGAAGTGTTCATTATAACACAACTGGCCAGGCTCTGACCGTGGAAGGCTCCAGTTCTCCTTCTGTCTGCTATTTCGTGTCAGCTATCGCTGTGTGCATGGCTATTTACTGCTTTTCCCTTATTCTTTACTGGATCTATGCCAGCTGCATAGATGAGGATGTGAGGAGGTGAATGTATTGACTTTTCTGCTGGCCTTCAGATGTGCATTTTTCATATATCTTTTAGATTTTTCAGGGCTCAACAGTTCAATTATTAACATTGTTGTTTTTGGCTTCTTGTGTTTGTGTCTGGAAATGTTTGCATGTATACACAGGGGGACTGTTTCTCTCAACACATCTCTGGGAGTCTGTGGCCTGCTTCTGTTTTTTCTCTTGGTATCAGGATGTATTCTCAAGATCGGTCGGGATAGCCTGTGTTTCTCTGTCCTTCATAATGTTCCTTCCATTACCAGGTGATTTCAACTTTCTTTTTTCCACAACATTATGTGTATGTGTTAGAGTCTGGTATTCTGTCTGTCTGTTTTTCCCTGTCATGTGCTCCTTGTGTCACCCAGTTTTCATTCCCTGTCTTCATTTGTTTCATTATTGTCAGCTGCTTGTTATTATTAGTTATCATCGTCACCTGTGTCCTCGTCATTAGTGCTTGTATATATTCCCTGTGTTTCCCTCACTCCTGGTCGGTCATCGTTTGTAGTGGATGTGTTTGCTGTGTTCCCGTTTCCCAAGTTTGCTCATTAAAAGGAGTGATTCTGTATTCCCTTCATCTTCGTGCGTTTTGTGGCACACGTCACGTAACAGAATGACCGACCAAAACCGAAAGATGCAAGCTGAAGTGGAGGATCGTCTGTTGAACATCACGCAGAGTGGACGGCCGTTGGAGCGATATGTGGAGGAATTTTTGGACCTTTCCTATCAGGTGAGCTGGAAAGATCATATGATCAATGCGTGCTTCCGGATGGGACTGGATGATCGTCTGTTTCATTCAATCCCTCCCAATGATTGTTTTATGTCCGTGTCTGAGTTTATTAATTCCGTCCTCAGCTTGGAAAACTCCGAGTTTTTTGTAGATTTAGCTGAGGACGGAATTAGTGATCCAACAGTCCCTACCCGGAAGCATGCCGGATCTCCAGCTCACCCCAGACCAGAAACCTCCACATGCCGTCCCAATAAATCCGTTCCACTCTGTCGCGATCCTCTACGCGCCCCAGCTGCATCACCCGAGCCGCGACGCGAGCCGCCACCTAAAATGGCCGCCGCTCAAAAGGCTCGCCGCGAGCCGCCACCAAAAGTGGCCGCCGCACCCAAGCCACGCCCCCAAAATGCCGCCATGGATCCGCCGGCCATTGGGGAGTGGCTTAGAAACTTTTGGACAGTGCTCTCCGTCCCTGAGCCGTCTCCAGTGCTCTCCGTCCCTGAGCCGTCTCCAGTGCTCTCCGTCCCTGAGCCGTCTCCAGTGCTCTCCGTCCCTGAGCCGTCTCCAGTGCTCTCCGTCCCTGAGCCGTCTCCAGTGCTCTCCGTCCCTGAGCCGTCTCCGGGGCTCACAACCCCAGAACATCCTGAGCTCCCGGACTGGCCCGAGCTCCCGGACTGGCCCGAGCTCCCGGACTGGCCCGAGCTCCCGGACTGGCCCGAGCTCCCGGACTGGCCCGAGCTCCCGGACTGGCCCGAGCTCCCGGACTGGCCCGAGCTCCCGGACTGGCCCGAGCTCCCGGACTGGCCCGAACCTCCTGAGCTCCCAGACCCTGAGCTCCCAGACCTTCCTCCGCCTGAGCTCCCAGACCCTGAGCTCCCAGACCTTCCTCCGCCTGAGCTCCCAGACCCTGAGCTCCCAGACCTTCCTCCGCCTGAGCTCCCAGACCCTGAGCTCCCAGACCTTCCTCCGCCTGAGCTCCCAGACCCTGAGCTCCCAGACCTTCCTCCGCCTGAGCTCCCAGACCCTGAGCTCCCAGACCTTCCTCCGCCTGAGCTCCCAGACCTTCCTCCTCCTGAGCTCCCAGACCCTGAGCTCCCAGACCTTCCTCCGCCTGAGCTCCCAGACCCTGAGCTCCCAGACCTTCCTCCGCCTGAGCTCCCAGACCCTGAGCTGCCAGATCTTCCTCCGCCTGAGCCGGCGCCAGATCTTCCTCCGCCTGAGCCGGCGCCAGATCTTCCTCCGCCTGAGCCGGCGCCAGATCTTCCTCCGCCTGAGCCGGCGCCAGATCTTCCTCCGCCTGAGCCGGCGCCAGATCTTCCTCCGCCTGAGCCGGCGCCAGATCTTCCTCCGCCTGAGCCGGCGCCAGATCTTCCTCCGCCTGAGCCGGCGCCAGATCTTCCTCCGCCTGAGCCGGCGCCAGATCTTCCTCCGCCTGAGCCGGCGCCAGATCTTCCTCCGCCTGAGCCGGCGCCAGATCTTCCTCCGCCTGAGCCGGCGCCAGATCTTCCTCCGCCTGAGCCGGCGCCAGATCTTCCGCCGCCTGAGCCGGCGCCAGATCTTCCGCCGCCTGACCCTCCGGCGCCCGAGCCGCCTGACCCTCCGGCGCCCGAGCCGCCTGACCCTCCGGCGCCCGAGCCGCCTGACCCTCCGGCGCCCGAGCCGCCTGACCCTCCGGCGCCCGAGCCGCCTGACCCTCCGGCGCCCGAGCCGCCTGACCTCCTTCCGCCGGATCCCGCTCCGGACCTTCCGCCGCCTGAACCTGGGACTGGGGGGACTTTCCCCATAAAAATTTTGGGGGGGGGCTATATGCCCTATTGGGGAATGGGGACAGGGGCAACGGGGGTCAAGCTGCCACTGACTCCGCCCTTAGGGCCACCCTGGACTCCACCCTGGCCACCGCCCTTGACTCCGCCCCTGTCGTCACCCTGGACTCCACCCTGGAGGCCACCTGACTGGCGCCTGCGTAGGGCCTCCAGGGTGCCCACCCCCCCTCCCGGTTTGTACTCTGTTAGGCGCGAGGACGCGCCTTCCGGGAGGGGGCGGTAATGTTAGAGTCTGGTATTCTGTCTGTCTGTTTTTCCCTGTCATGTGCTCCTTGTGTCACCCAGTTTTCATTCCCTGTCTTCATTTGTTTCATTATTGTCAGCTGCTTGTTATTATTAGTTATCATCGTCACCTGTGTCCTCGTCATTAGTGCTTGTATATATTCCCTGTGTTTCCCTCACTCCTGGTCGGTCATCGTTTGTAGTGGATGTGTTTGCTGTGTTCCCGTTTCCCAAGTTTGCTCATTAAAAGGAGTGATTCTGTATTCCCTTCATCTTCGTGCGTTTTGTGGCACACGTCACGTAACAGTATGTGGCTTCTGTTATGCATTTTAAGAGTCCCACTCGACTCGGGGGATTCAAACTGGTGTCTCCGGCATGGGAGGCCTTTTCAGGCCTCTTACTAGCATGTCTCCGCTACACTCACCTCTAAATCACTCACTCCCATCTGGGTCACGGCACCAAATGTTACTGCAAATGTGCTACTTGACCCCCTCTGAGTGGGATTCAAAGCGGTGTCTCCAGCATGGGAGGCAGGTGCGCTAACAAGGAGCATTTTGTCCTCCCCTATTTCCATCACAAAAAAAGTTTTGTGAGTTTTGCGAGAAAAATATAATTTTCCCTCCTGTCTAATTTTGCCATGTTCCTTTGGGAGCAAATGTTTAGTTAAAGTTGAAAAGTGAACTGATGAAACTATGTGTTTGTGTTAGTTGTGAAGATGCAGAGAATAAGACATGGACTCATCCATACACTGGAAATCAGTTCTACACAGGACTGTACAGTACTGAGGTTAGTACTTTAGTACTTATTTTTCGTAAGGTGGTTCGAATGTTCAGTGCACGTGACCTGTCAAAAAGAGCTTTATAACGTATTTTTAGTTACAAAATAATTTGGTGACAAATACTGCGAATAGGGTGTTAAAAAAGAGACTACTGCAAAATTTGCATGTATTTGAGTAAAATGAATATTTTAGTTTTATTCTATAAAATACTGGCATAATTTCTTCCCCATTTCAAGTAAAAACATTGTCATTTAGAGCATTTATTTGCAGGAAATGGCAACTGGTCAAAATAACAAAAAAGCAACAAAAATGTTCATTTTACTTAAACACATACATGTAAAAAGAAAATCTGGAGAAACTGATCCTTTTGCAGTGGTCTCTTAATTTCTTTCCAGACCTGTGCATGATGCTGCATTCACACCAATAGGTGTCAGTGTACGTGGTTAGTTCACCTTAGTGTTTCTTCATTCACACAAAACCAGTTTTTATTCATATTAAATACAGAAGAAATAAATCTCATCTGTTTAGTGAGCACTGCTCTCTTCTGTTTCTCTCCTCCACAGAGGTCAATGTGGGTAAGCTTCTTCTTCTGGTTGTTAATAACTGCCGTGGTGGTCATCCAGAGACGCCAGAGCTCAAGGCTGAAGGTTTGGGGTAATGATGAGTGGAGCCGTGCTGAGACAGAGCCCTTCCTCCATCGCCCATCCCACCCAAGATAAATCACCAGAGACCACCATCACATGAGCTTATCGTGAAGTATCATGCTGCATTCAGTTATGTGGGAACACAAGCAGTGATGAAATACTTAATATTTTTGTGGCAACACTTGAATTTTTATTTCATTATTCATTATTCTATACTTTGGCGTGGTAGCTACAACAATATACAAAAAAGATATGTCCAGAGAGCCAATAGACATGTCTAAGAACGTGTCATTGGACTTGATGAATATAATACGAGTCAACCAACCATTAATGCAAAATAATGCTATCAGGAATCCCATTGTTGCGAAATAAAGTAATCCCCAAAATGAACAGGGGTGCTCTTCTATACCCTGAAGGGATTTTATCTTGTTTAATTAAGTGGATATTTATCAAATAAATAAATTATGTAAAATTTTAATTTGAGTTGAAATTATGTAACAAGAAATGGACTTCTACAAGAGACATAAAACTAGTACAGCTATGTCTGAAATTGCTTGCCTCGGGCAACAGTCAATAGGCTACAGTTTAGTTAATATTCATGTAAATATTAAACAATTATCAATATTTTAAGTAATTAAGCATATTTTGACATGAGCGCCTATGAACATTTAATTTCTCTTAGAATGTCATACAAAATGTATGTACATATATATGTGTGTGTTTGTGAGTGTGTGTGCGCGTTATTCGATTACAGTCATTCAGCACTGACAGTACCATCATTAAACATCTTAACATAACAGCTAAACTTGAAGATGAGAAGGTGATTTATGGCCGTGCCTTGCAAAATCAAACATTTATTTGTTTGCTCAGTGTAATAATACTGATTATTTACAAATGTGCGCTGTGGAGTGTTTAGAAGATTAAAAGATGCCACACATAAAGTCAACGTTTGTCATTTCTGCCCCACCAGCATCTCAAGATTGGAGAACTCATGACGGTTTAAAGGTATAGTTCACTCAAAAATGGAAATTATCGCATAATTTACTCATCCTCCAGCCATCCTAGGTGTACATGACTCGACTCTCTCATGAATGAGCGTAGGGTCACTGCCAGCCATTATAGTTTATGTTAAGTTTAAGTATGGATATTTGTCAAAAACCCATCGCTTTGCTTCAGAAGGCATTTATGAACCCACTGAAGACATATGGATTATTTTTATGATGGATGGATGCTCTTTTTTGGAGCTTCAAAAACTCGGGCTCTATTTAATTCCATTACAAAGTTGGGAAGAGCCAGGATTTTATTTAATATAACTGATCGTGTTTGGCTGAAAGAAAAAAGGCATATACACCTAGGTTAACTTGAGGTAGAATAAACTGGGATAATATTCATTTTGGGGTGAACTATTTCTTTCAGTTTTGACAAACACAACCCGTCAGCCACTGGTCGAGCAAACAGATAGTATCGCCTCAAACTCACACATTTGCTGAGCGATTATTGTTGTCTCAGGTTTGGATTTTAATTGAAAAAAAAAAAAAAAACACTACTTTAGTCATTTCAAATTTCATTCAATTTGAATGGCTGGACAAGCTATTTTCCTGTGTCTCAGAGCTGCTTGCTTAGTTTGCGAGCCTGCCTCTCTTTGGCTTCAAACGCCACCTTAGTGTCCATCAGAACTTCCAGCGCTTTGCACATCTCAGCCAACTCCTCTTGAAGCGCATCACTTTGGCTGAGGAGACTATGGCCTTCCTCTCTCAGCTGCTCAGCTAGAGCGGCCATCTGCGTGCTCTCCTCCTGACACTGCGCATGCAGCTGAACGGCCAATGAGAGCAAGCCCTCCGCGTGGCTCACCACTGAGTCCAGCTGGTCCTTCGACATCCTGTTGCTCTTCACTTTACAGCTGCTCCAGTCCAAATCTAGTTGGATTGCGGCGAGAGAAAAAAAATGATCAAGGAAAATAGAAAGGTATAATGAATATTAATATTGACGGAAATGGCTATAGGTCTATTTTAGCAAAAACCCATTTCAAAACCCTCTTAAATTACAATAAATGCCTAGTTCTGTCATGAAACTCTAGATGGCACAGGCTGACGGGTCCTTGATGCGAGCTGGTGATATTTACAGCGTTAACTACTTGGCACAAGCGGAATGGTTCATGTCGCATCTGCAGCCAATCAGCTTGCTTGCTCAATATTTGAATGGCTGGATTCACTATTGCAGTTTGCAGTGCGCTTTCAGAGATCATCTAAAACCCTCCACTTTCCCCAGCTCCACCTGTATAGATCTGCTATGGGTAATTGATATACACTATTTGTGCAACAGCATGTCTACATTCTCAAAACGGCCTATCGGCGTATGTAACAATAGTATGTTCCAGTACCTGCTCTGCAGCAGCAATAATCTACAACAACAGCAATAATCAAGAGCAGCAGCAATTCAGCAGGAGCGTAGCAGATCTATTCCACCAAGAGAAAATACATTAACACTGTCATATCCATTACCATGCTAAAAATATCCAGAGTTGTCATGATAGAACAAAATTTGTCCGAATATCATATTTTTGCCATGAATTATTTTGTTTTATAAATGTTTTAGTTTAAAATGGTTTATTGATGGGTTCTGTTCTGGGTCACACATAACAAAAGGTCAACGAACTGTACCATCTTTATATATTAATATGTATATTTTGATGTATCTACTCTGACAAATACTAGTGACAATTATTACACAGACTCAATGATTTACTGTTAAGGTGGTTCTTGTCACTGTCACTGGGACAACATGCTGTGTCGTCTCTGTGACCTAAATCTCTGATGGCAGCACTAGTCTGAATCATCAGGCTCAAGGGAGGTAACAAGCTGCTTAGTGAAAAGCTTATCTCAGTGCCTGCAGTTACTTCACTTCTCTTAAGATTAATATAAAAAAGAACATTTTCAATAATGAAATTGAACATTGTTTTTCATTGCTAGCAATGGGAGTGGAATGGCATTACTGGAAATGTACGCCTAACACAATTCCAGTGTCTTGTTTACTGAACCGGGCAATTATAGGGTCTGCCTATGTACGTACCTTTACAAAAGATTACTGCAGTTTTTTTTAGAATACTACAGTTTTTGTTACATATAGAAAAATGCAGTTTTTTGGACACGAAAAAACTGCAGTATAACCTAAAATGTCTGTAGTTTTACTGAAGTACAACTATACTGCAATACATCTAAAGTACTAGTAAAATAAAACTGCAGTTATACTGTTTTTATACTTCATGCAACTTTCAGTTGTACTTCATTTGACTGCAGCTGTACTTCTACTAGTTTTACTGCTGTTGAACTTCAATGTACTGCAGTTGTACTGTGACTATACTTCATTATACTGCAAATCTGAATTAAACTGCAGTTAAACTACTTGGTACTGCAATTTTACTTCAATATACTGCAGTTCTTTTTTGTAGGGGTTAATTAAAATGTCAGTCTCATTAACTGAGTAATGTCATTCTCCGATATGATGAAAATGTTTGAATATTTATTGAATGCGTGGTTTAGATGTTTGACTTACCAGGTCTGTCCTGTTCGTGTCCTTTTATATCCACCACACTCCTTTGGCTCTCATTTATCAGCAGCAATGAGGGAACTGCTGCTCTCTCCTTCAAACCCAGATTATGAGCAGAGGGAGGGAGAGGCCAGGAGAACGAAATGCTAATAGTATAATTCCTTGCAAGATTCCAGACATTCCAGGCAATTAAGAAATACGTTTTCAATCAATTATAATCATTTTTTTTGGACCAATAGTCTGTCTTAAAACATTTTGTACTTTTCCTCGAAGTAAAACTTCAAAAGTCCCAGTAGGCTTCGCTGCGGGAACGACCACTAGGGGGTGCCATTGGCCAAACACGTGTGAGTTAAGCCTGTAGTGTGGTCACTCTCTAGACCAGGGGTGGCCAACGTCGGTCCTGGAGAGCCACAATCCTGTAAATTTTTGCTCCAACCCTAATCAAACACACCTGAACAAGCTAATCAAGGTCTTAAGGGTTACTAGAAAGCTACAGGAAGGTGAGTTTTTATCAGGGTTGGAGCTAAAATTTACAGGATTGTGGCTCTCCAGGACCGACATTGGCCACCCCTGCTCTAGACATTAAGCGTGACATTTGCTCACGCACTATGAAAATCCCGAGGTATTCAAGACTCTTTGGAAAATGGTTGTGCATTGATATAATCGTACACAATAATATACTGTTTAAAAAAAAACAGAGAACGTCTCCAACAAGAGTGGAGGCGTTTGCCAAGTCTGCATTGATCCAACCCTAAAAACAACTCTGGTCATTAGCCTAGAGTTACTGCGACTAAATCCGGAGTTTCACAGCATTATTAATTGATGTTGAAAGATCATTCAAAGTCAAATAATGCATCTGTGTCTTTCAGGCTCTATCTAAACCCATAAAACATCATAACGTTATGACTATGCGAGTTAATATTGCATAAACTACTTACTGTGATGGTTAGGACATGGATGCAAATCAGTACAGGAAATGGTCTTTATTCTTTTAATATATTATCTTGTGTGTTGCTCGTGTGTACCTGCAATTTACTGCAATACATTTAGTAACAAATGATAAAATAATTACTAATAATGAAAATAAAGCAGTCGGTAAACACATTGTTAATTGTTTGACTTTATTAATAAGAGCTTCATGGTCATGGCCACTGTAATCATTTCCTCATTGCTGAAAGATATGCTAGTGCTTGTTGAAGTATTAGCAATAATTTTATTAGTAGAAATTCTACAAACAATACAGGGATGCTCTTGGTGTGTGCTTTGGACTTTGCCTTTTTTGTAATAATATCCTCTCGATGTGCAAAGCCGTGTTTATACATTCGTTCCTTCAGTGTTTCCAAGGACAGCTTATTTTAACTCAATCCCTGCACTGTTTGTAAAGCAGGTGACGCTTTGTGCTTGTGCTGACCCACACATGTATTTTTTGCTCTTCTATGTGCATATCACCAATGTGCCTACATGGGGTAGTGGATCGTTGCACTACTTTGTATCTTGTGTTGTCTATTTTATCTATTATCAATAGTTGTATTAAACGGAAACAAGCTTAATCCAATAGTTTAAACATTCTAACAGTCTAGGGCGGAATGCATGAGAAGGTCTACAAATGGATGGATAGATATCCTAACAAGAATATTAAAACCTGAAATTGAGGACAATGGTTTTATAAACATAATAAGCATTGTGTTAATGCAAATAAAAAATAAAAAAATGCAGAAAACATTTTTTTTGTGTGTGTGTGAGGGTTAGTTTTAAGGGTAAGGAATAGAAAATATCATTAGTTTATAACCAAAAGAAGTCATAGAAAAGTGACAGAAAAGCAAATATGCGTATGCAGGGTAATAAAGAGGAATACATTGAATTGCTGTAGAATAGATCTACTGTCAGTTTGTTGCAGTAGACATGAGGCTGACATAAGAAACCTCTAAGGCAGAGATAAGTGAAGTCATAAGCACCGTGCTTCTACCAGGCAATTAAAAAGAACGAGATTAAAGGAAGTCATTAGCCAGGACAGTGGATTAAAGCACAGTGTCAAACAGTGAGGGATTACAATTCACCAGCCTACATTCACTCATTGACCTTTTACCATCCCTTTTTATTAGGTCTATTATTATTTCGTTTTTTTTTTTTTTTTTTCCCCTTGAGAACCATTTGGTTTTGTTTCTGCCTGATCTACCTTAGTTGTCCATCTGAATTGATTTTTCTTTCTCTCTAATGTCTATTTAAAAACTTCAACAAATGCAGTTCACATCTCAGTCCCTTTTTCCATAAACTACTTGTATGCTGTTTACGAATGGATTGACAATATAATACCAGCATGGGCTTTTTCACATTAATGTGGAGTTGCAAAAACTGCTTTGCAATGTTAAATGCAGGTTGCAGACACCCAGCTTTTCATGTAAAATACATTACTCCCATGGTCAAAAGGAGGACACACTGATCTTTAAGTTTGTTATGGACATGATTTGCCAGAGATTTCAATAATAGGACATTAAGATCAATATAGGACACTGATGTTCCATGCCTATCAGTATTTTCTAGGTATGTACTACATATATATTTAGGGTCAGTCTGTATCAAGTCAGTTGACATTAATATGACATGACCCATGTATATTGTTTTCATTTCAATCCCTACAACGTTCTACACATTCATGAACAAATCGAGTTCCACAGAGACACAAATCAGTCTCTTAGGGTTCAACATTTCTATCCTGGCTCTGGTAAAAATTCCCATCTCTTCCTCGACTTTTCAATCTCCTTATCTGAACCGGGATATCAATCTGCCTCTACAACATCACATCGGTTCTTTTAACCTGTGTCAATCCCATGCCCCCCATGACAGCTCTCTTCTCCGTGTATGATTAACACTGGAAAATACAGAGCATCTTGGTAGGTTGGTGGCCTGTCTCTCTCATCCTCTCTGCTCTCTCCGTTCTCCCTCTCCTCCACTTGTTCCTGGCCTGTCTCCTCTATGTCGTCATCTTCTAGCCCTTCGCTCTCTAATACACCCCTCCTCTCCTCATCTGGCACTCTAAACCCAAGACCAAGGAAACCCCCACCACCCTCTTCCAGCCGGCTGCTCATCCCACCTCCGAGGCTTCTCGAGTGAAAGAGGCAGGGGTGGCGGCTTCTTGCGGTCTGCAATCGGCCTAGAGAGAAACCACTGCGACTAAGGGACAGCCTGCCGCCGGGCCTAATGGGGAATGAGTTTGTCCCCGCAGCCACATTACCTCTAACCCAGGAGGGGAGCGAGGAGCTGCTCGTCGAGCGCCGACACCTGGGGCAGCTCTGAAGGAAGTAGCTCGAATTGCGCCGCATACGTGCTGCCATCGCAACTGATAACGGTGTGTTTGTATTCACATCCAAATCCATAAGCAAGGCCTCAGAGTAGCTAGGCACCATTTGCTGGTTACAGCGAATGTGCCATTCCAGTTCGGTCATATCCACTGTGTTGACCCGTGATATGATGCGCAGAGTGGGACCTCCGGTGCCATGCTCAAAGCCCGAACAGTAGTTCCCAGTCTCCGTGTTATTGTCATTTGCGTCCTCATTTTCGCCAAACAGTTTCTCGACGTGGTAGTGGACGTATGCCGTGCGATACTCGGCAATCACACGAAGAGGCCACGATAACAGGAAAGCCGAGGCCAGCCAGTACACCCAGCGTCGGGTGTACCAAGGTGGGCGCGACGGGTTCGGGAATGCCAGCATGTGTTCCCGAAAGTCAACGTTTTTAAGGTGCATGCCCTCCCGTGCTTCCATGTAGTCGTCCAGACCTTCATTGTCCCCGAAGAAGCGTGCTCGCTGTGTGAGGTAGGCGGTCTCGGCACGAGCGCTGGCGAAGCTGAAGCACTTTGTGAAGCGCAATCGGGTGACGGGATGCTCCAAAAGGCCCTGCAGCTCCTTCGAAACGTCTTTGACCCCGAGGCGCGAGTAATCGAACTCGGAGCTCGCTGCATGCGTGTTGACCCGTTCATGGTACACCTGCGTAGTCGTGTAGGCGTCTCCGTTTCTGTAGCGCGTCACCTGTCTGGTACGCCGCACGTAATGGTAGCTGATGGCCTTCCACCAGATGCAGGGTGTGGCTTGTTGCAACCGCTGTATCCTGTCATAGACCTCACTGATTTCCACCTTAGCAAGGTTAGCCGTTTTAGAGTAGCAGTGCCAGCACTCCACCAAGTAGACAATGTACAGCATGGCCAGAAAGGCTACGGGAATATAGATGTAGCCATTGGAACATGGGCTGTCATGATAGAGTCGGGCTCGGTCTCCGTAAAAGTAGGCCGGGCCTTGGTCATCAGAAGCCATTACGGTGATGCGGTACAGGGAGCACCAGCCTAGCGTACCAAAACATCCGTACATGAGCAACGTGAGCAGCAGGCACTTCCAGTGAGACTCTCGGCACAGCGAGCCACTCAGGGACTGCTTGAGGGGACGCTGCTATAGGCAGGAAAGGGGTAGGACAGATGTAAATATAGGAAGACAAGGGGACAGATGGATAGGAAATTGAATGGGGCATGGTTCAATATGAGATGAGTTGGAAGGTGTTGGGACAGGATGGGAGTGAATAGATGCCAGAGCCAAAAGAAAGCAGAGGGGAGCAGGTTGGGGAACAGGAGGGACAGGGAAAGAAAACGTAAAAATTAGTTTTGTCAGAAAAATAGCATGCAACACCTCTGATTCATTTTAAATGTTAATGTTATGTGTAAATTATAAACCCAATGAGAACATTTTCGATTCAAATGTTGATTTTTTTTAGGGTGGAAGAGCGGTGCACTACCCAGAGTAGCAAATTTGCATTGAAAACTCCCTAGAAAGATACATTTTATAGAAAGTAGGATTAATATTGTACAATTCTTTTACTTTCTAATTGGATTTTTGACACTTATTTTCTACTCTCTTTTTTCAGACACACTAGGACCCCTTTGCTGCCTCCTTGCGGTCCTGACTCTAGTTTGAACCCCCGTTTTAGGTGATTCAGGGAACTAGAACATTTCATTTGTGATACAACATGCATAACTGAGTGAAGCACAGTCTGCTATATCCACTCTGACATGCTGCAGAGAGAACTCCGTAATAGATCATTCTCCTGAGGGCTGAATACATTTCCTGGCTGCTCGTAACCCAAACCATGTCTCCTTTTAAAACGCTCTGTATGACTGTGGAGGGGAAGTCTAGAAGCTTTTAGACATCACTGAGTGCATCATCTCGACTAAATGCATAAGGATCTCTACTGCCTAGTCTGAGCTCAGTGGTGGCTTGAGGTATTGTGGCCATATGGGAAAAGATGAACTGATTCCAAACTAGCAGGAGAGAAAAAAAAAACAAAGAAAAAAATAAGCCATACAGTTCCTCGGATACATGAACAAAAGGTATTGCACAAAAGATTACATTACATGTCTGCAATATTTAATTTTTTGTCCCCTTTGTCCTTCTTTCCTGCTGTCTCTTCTCTAACAACATCACATACACACCCCTTCTATCACACACACTCGCACACATAAATCAGCTAATAGTACGAGCAATGCCCTTGCTGTGAGAAACTGCAGCACTAAAAGCAGGCTGCAGCCCAAGCGTAGCATGGAGGCTGTGCTCCTCTTGGCAGGAGTTTAATTGTTCTTTTACAAGGACAAGAGAGCAAACTGGGATGAAAGAGATAGAATCCATTAGGGCCTGCAGTGTGACTTACCATGTGCACAAGCTAATATCTACGCATGCTTTTAAAAATGACGACCTGAAGCATGAAAACAGTTAATATTCCCATTTATACAGTGCATATTTACTTAATCTGTGTGTTTTCTCCAGGTTTTGTCGGTCTGTATGTTTTATTTATTTAGCAGATGCAGAGAGGTGCAGTGGTGGGAGGGTAAGAAGCAAGTGTTGAATCCTGTTGGTACCACAAGAAAATGTGTCCTAGGAGATGTGAATGATATTCAGCGAGACTAAAGTCTGAAGGCTGTGATTGGGGAACTTTGATAGAACAAAATGGCTGTGATGTATAAATAGTGGATAAAGTTAGCCTGCTATTTCAGAGCCACTTTTATATGTTAAATTATTTAGATGCCCCAAGAATGTCTGAAGTCATATATGATCATGTGCATTTCAATGCTTCGAGAAGCACCAGTGATGGGCAGAATCAAAAATTCGGGTTTGTGTGTGTTTTCCTGCACATGTATGAGTCAATGATCATTTGCCTTCTCGGGATAAGTAATAAGAGAGGAAAAGCAAATGAATGATTGTTTTCATTCAGTTTACTTGCTTGCAGTCCATAGAAACTAGGTTGGGGCCAAAGAACTGGTTCTTATTCAGATCCAGTTAAACTTTAAAAAAAAATGCAGGCAGAATATTGTAATAAAAGTTTTCTGCACTATTTACAGTTGACACTGCAACATGCTACTGTGAGAGTTAAATCAATGAAATTGCTGGTTGTTCACATGTTTTATATATATATATAAAACATTTTATATCATATTGCTTGTTTAATAGCCTATTGTTGTTAAATATATAGCCAATTATTGCATTTATGCTATCTCTAAAAATACTGTAAAGTCATTAAAGTTTGTTTTAACACACTTTTTGCATGAATTTTAATCGACAGATTGAAATTATCTCATCATTTGGTAATGGAGACTATATTTCTCAGTCACAGAACTGAAACTGTCACGAGGAATCAGAACCTAAATTATTAAATTCTTTACAATTCCAATACCAAGTAGAGATGTCCCTTTCATTTCTAATTGTGAGTGCAACATTTTGAGATGAAATACATGGGGCATGTGAATATTCAGTCTAAACAAATGATATTAAGAACAAATGATCAAACGTTAATGATCAACACTAATAAACTCGTATACAACAGAGGCTAGTGATGTGTTAGAAGCATATGTATAAACTAATGATAGTAAAGATCAGAGGAGAAAGGGATACAGTCATAAATTTTAAAAAAGGGTGGTCTGAGTGGCCTTTTAAAGTCTTGATTGCCTTGTCAGCACATCTATCTAATTCCATCAGACCAGGCAAACAATCATTACTTTCAAAGAGATGCGTTTATCCACAAAGCAGCATTAAAGCATTAGTTCACTTCAGAATTAGAATTTCCTGATCATTTACTCACCCCCATGTCATCCAAGATGTTCATGTCTTTCTTTCTTCAGTCGAAAAGAAATTATGGTTTTTGAGGAAACATTCCAGGATTTTTCTCCATATAGAGGACTTCACCAGGGAACAACAGTTTGAAGGTCCAAATTGCAGTTTCAAAGCAGCTTCAAAAGGCTCTACATGATCCTATCCATGGAATAAGTGTCTTTTCTAGCGAAATGATCGACCATTTTCTAAAAAATACAAATTAAACCACAAATGCTCATCTTGCACTAGTTCTGCGATGTGCCACGCATTACGTAATCACGTTGGAAAGGTCACACGTGTCATAGGCGCAAGTACTGATCCAGAGTTTGCAAAGGGAACGTGCAAAGACTAAGTGCGGTGTGACGGGCAGGGCGGGCGAGTGGAACGGCGCGAGGCCGGTGCGGGCAGTGATAATGAGCGTCAGCTGCGCGCTGCACCGGTCTCGTATCTCTCACGGAGGAGCTCCGGATGCATAAAAGAGGAGCGAAAACAGTGAAGGACGAGAGAGGACCAGGCCTGGATTTTATGCCAATGTAACATAGTTCATAAATATGGGAAGAAGGAGGCGGGACGGCAAACATTCAACGTACTTTCATAAAAAAAATAAATAAAAAAATAAAACAACCAAAAAAAATGGGCGGCAAGTCCTCACAGAGACTGCGCCCACACAAAACAAAAAAACACACAACAAAAATCATGAAACTGTGTAACATTAAATCATATTTATGATTTGTGTTACATTGGCATAAAATCCAGGCCTGGGGCCTCTCGTCCTTTCACTGTTGTCGCTCCTCTTTTATGTTCCTTATGCTTCCCTCCGAGAGATCCTAGAGAGAGAACCGGTGCAGCAGCGCGCAGCGCTCATTATCACTGCCCGTCACCGGCCTCGCGCCGTTCCCTCACGGCTCTCGCCTGCCCTGCCCGTCACATTCGGCATTTACAGTAAATTGTAAAACAATGAGATCAGACGATTTTGAAGTTGGAGGAGAAAATGAGATAGAGTTTTCACCCTACCGCGGTACTTCCTTGAAGCTGCATTGACACTGCAATTAGGACCCATTGAACCTTGTTGAAGTCCACTATATAGAGAAAAATCATGGAATGATTTTTTCAAAAGGACAAAAGAATGATGGTTTCCATTGGACAAAAGGAAGTAAGTCATAAACATCTTGGATGACATCAATATCAAGAAATTTTAATTCTGAAGTGAATTTATCCTTTAACAAAGCATCCAGACTCATTGGCATATATGCTCTTCTGTACGAAGCAGAGAACAATCAGACATTGTAAATTGAGAAGAGCTGTCACAAAACAGAAATAGCTGCAGCTAAAAGTACTGATACGTTTGTAAGTGACAATGTAGCACAAACATTATGAAAACTCAATAATGATTACGAAAACTTCCCATCCCCCACTCTGTCTCTCAGCCTATCGATCGGTCTGTAACAGTATATGGGGATAAGCTCAGCAGCTGAGGGTGTGAGTGGGAGAAAGAATAGAGGGAAGGCTTGTATTGTCACAAAGAATGCATTTAAAATAATTCAAGGCACTGTGTGTGCTGCCAGAAAAGTGTGTGTTAATTATTGGATTTTCTTTAATGAGCTACACACTGGATGAATAACCATCCAGAAAATAATGAATGCCCCCACTGAGACCTGACCTCGGGTTATCTAAGATAAATGTTGTGAGTCAGGTGGGAAAAGTCAAAGCGAGAAAGCAGAGCGAGTCAGACAAAAAGGTTCAAGTGAGAAAATCTGAGAGTAAAGAATGTCTGCACTCTTAGAAAAAAGGTTCAATAGGGTTCTATATAAAGAGTTCTTGACTCGGTTTTAAAGGGATAGTTCACCCAAATATGAAATTTCTGTCATTAATTACTCACGCTCATGTCACCCGTAAGACCTTTGTTCATATGCAGAACACAAATTAAGATATTTTTGCTGAAATCCGAGAGGCATCTGAACCACATATAGGCAACAACGTCATTGCACATTTCAAAGCCCAGAAAGATAGCAAAGACAGAAAAATAGTGACTACAGTGGCCAATAATGATACAGTGTTCTGACTAAACACAGAAGCACTGCACATTGTTTACAACGTAAACAGTGTGGGAGAATGACAGGGAAGAGAAGAAATTGTTGAATAAAGTCATTGTTTTTGCGCACAAAAAAGTATTCTCTTTGCTTCATAACATTAATGTTTGAAGGTAGACTATTTTAACAATCTCTATACTACCTTTTTGGGCCTTGAAAGGTGAAATGACATTGCTGCCTATGTGTGGTTCAGATAACTCTCGGATTTCATCAAAAATGTCTTAATTTGTGTTCTGAGGATGAACGAAGGTCTTACGGGTTTGGAATGACATGAGGGTGAGTGATTAATGACAGAAATGTCATTTTTGGATGAACCCTTTAAAGAACGCTATATGCCAAAAAGGTTTCATATAAGGAGAAATGTCTTACGTGATTTTATAATGCTTTCATATTTAATGTGTCATATCAATTTTTTTTTCTAGTAATCAAGCATGTTTATAAGCTGCTTAATTCACAAATCCACAATGGAAACCCCTAAAAGTATGTGTATATATATATATATATATATATATATATGCATGTATGTATGATGCGCCTGACAGAATCCTTCAAAACTGAGAGTGCAAATATTTAAGGTAAAATGTGTAATTGTTTGATGTTATAAATTAAAAATTTTCTCCTATCCAACTTAATATGCTGAGACAATATGTAAGCCATGTTGGTTTTTCTGAAAGTGTCACTAACAGAAAAATCATCTTACAGTTACTACAGAAAGCTACAGGAACCCATTTGGCCAATCCTCCCTATATTAGGCCTAGATGCATGATATCATTCATTCTAACAAAGATCCGGCAAAATAGAGAGACAGGGAAATAATTGATGTGCATTCTCATCCACTAGCTCTCATATATCCGATGGACAGGGCTTTTCTCTTAATTAACCCGCAATTCCAATCCAGATTAAGTAAAGTCAAAAGTCCAATCGTTACAGTAAATGTGCAGGGATGGCTTGAGTAGAGCAATTAGAACATTTTTTTGCTTAAACAAACTAATTTTAGCAACACATAAATAGGATCATTGTTCATTGATGTAGTGGAGAGGATGCTCACCTGTGCAGTGACATCCTCACGCATGCAGCCACTACAGAGAATGTTACTGTCTTGGTATTTTTTTAGATATTCTATTGCATTTGTATTAAAATTGGCTATATTTAATATATTATTAATATTTCAATTTTATGCACAGTTGGATTTCAAGGAATCTAGGATCCGGTTTCATAAGATTCTTTCATATTGCGAACTCTGTTAAAATGTAATATAATATTTTAGTATTCTGACATCTCACTTTCACTATAAATAAAACATCTTTGATTAATTTTTTTTCCATTTCTGCACAGTCTTGCCTACAGGCAACAATTCATTTGTTCTCATTGTTTTTGACTGAATTAATGATTATGCATTACATCCAAAAGAAAATACAAAAAAAAAAAAACTTAATGTTGCACTAACAGTGTCCCTATGACGAAATACAAAATGTTAAAAAAAAAAAATGCTGAAAAATATTACAAAATCACATTTCTACATAATTCATTTACCACTGCATTACAACGAGAAGAAACTCATGGTTTTATTTACCAACATTTTCACTCCTTACCTCCTCCCTTCCGCCCCCATTCAATGTGGGCGCTTCTCCAGTCACCGTAACCCCTTGCATTTTTCACGTTCATGTATTTACACGGCACACACAGTCCAGGATTGCGGTCCACCGTTAGGACCTCTCCGTAACCTATTTCACCCCATCAGCGGCGAGTGCCACCACGTTTCTATGGTGGCGATATTCACGACACAAGAGCATCCCCCAAAGATGAGTCCTTTCCTTGTCGTGTCTTACGAAGGTTACCACATCACCTAATCTCAACAGCGATTCTTCTTGGTTCTAGTCCGGCCGAGGATCAGGAATAACGGGACACTGTTGCGCTTAATTTCCCCTCAGCAATACTGAGACAAAAGCATCGCAGGCTCGACGCGGAGCGATGGCTGGACAACAGCGCGCGCATCATGTTCGCGCCTCGCGCTGCACAGCCGTTTTGGTCGAAAACTGCCGATCACGGTGTGTCGTAATCAGTAGCGGTGAGATTAATCTTTCAGTATATGCTCAACGTTTTAATGAAAGAAAATCCGAAACGTTGAAATAACGGAATCCTGGTACTGTCCTTCTCGAGCATCTCGTGTTTTCCACCTCAACCTCCTTCCTTTCACCTGAACGGTCTCCTTGCAGACTTCGCTCTGACGTCATCCTTAAACGCGCCTTCAAATCCTAATAATTGGGCAGTTCGTACCAACCCGCGGACAGCGCGTGCACATGCGAGGTTCGGTTTTGAATTGAGGTCCTCTTTTAATGGTTTAGTTTTATTATTCGATATTTTTTGGTCAGAGAGTGAATAGTCGCAAGTTTAAAGCTGCGATGTTGACAATAAACAAATAAATAAATAAAATAAAAAAATAAAAACCTTTGGGCAATCCTTGTGAAAAAGAAGTGTGCGAAATTGAATGTGCAGTTGTACTTGTGTTTCAAATCATTATACATATATATATATATATCAAACTGTGCTTGCAGATATATTAATGAAATAAAAAAGTGCACTTTTAAGAAATTTGTTAATACATTTTAAATAATTATGATATAAATGATTTTATCAGTAAATTAGTGCTGACAAACATACTAAAGCACATGTAAACTCTGATTATAATTTGAACTGTGTTATTCAAATATTACGTAAAGTTAATATATTTTAAAAGTACTCAGTTGCAACTTCATAAGTAAGTTTCGACAGAAATTACATTAAAATATTTTAGTTAACTGTAAATGCTTCTCAGTACATTCAGCAGTAGACTTTAACCCTAACCATTTCAAAGACAATAGTAATTATTATGTAATTACATATCAGAAAGCACTCTCAAGTTCAACTAATTGCATTCAATACAATTTTAAATTATAACACATTTTCATTTAATTGCAAATAACATTCAGTTAAGTTTGCAAAAACATTACACTCAGTTTGCACTTAAGTAGGCTATATTATATTCATAATAAATACTCTTTTTTTAAAAAAGTATAAAGTTTATTTCTTTTTCACAAGACTATATGGTCAAGAAAAAAAATAGGGTCATCTTTTACGACAAAGCATAATTTTTTTTCTTTTTTTGGTGAAATATTGGTTGAAAATATTTGGTGCAATTCACTGCTTCAGTGTAATTTTTGATTAAATTCAATTCATCAGAATTATTTTCCTATTTCCAGGACATTGGCTGCATGTAGCGTGTAACAGATTGATTAATTATCATATATCAAAAGTCTTCTAATTTTTCTACTTTTACTCAGCACTATATTTGGGGGGTTTCAGGTGAACACAGTGGCACGTTATCTTCCTCACTATGTGCCAGTTTAGAGTTTCTTGTTATTAGTCTCTGTGGATGTTCAGCTTGAAGATGATTCTGCAGACTGTCCCGTGTCTGTGCAGTCAAGCCACACTCCTCACACACAAACAGTTTGTCTCGACGCTCTTTGTAGGCATACTGTTGAGTAATTGCATGGATCTTCTTTAGATGAGATTCTAAGGAGCAGCGCTGAGTGAAGGCTTTTGCACACAAAGTGCATTTATAGGGTCTCACGCCTGTAATGTACGTTGAGAGGAAAATTAGAGATGAATATATACAAACTTACATATTTAAACATGTAAACATTATTATAAACTTACCAGTATGAGTACGTACATGCCTCTTCAGATCAAAAGTATCATTAAATCCTTTTCCACAGTGCTCACAAAAGTACTTCTTTGTTTCGCTGTGGCACTTCACATGGCGTTTCAGCATACGTGCTGTAGTGAATGTCTTCTGACATTCCTGGCAGGATAATACTGATGAAGCAGGTATAGCTGCTAATTTGCTTGCATTATCTGGGATGACTGATAGAAGAGATGGCATATTACCCGTTGTTATCTGAAAATGGGAGAAGAATGATATCATTTCCTGCTACAGCACATTAAATCCACACTAACATCACAACAGCAGCCAAAGCAGCAGTTTTAAACCAAAAGAAGTGTCAGCTCACCTTTATCTTTGAGCGCAAGTAAGGCACTCTTTCAGTCCTCATGCGGCATTCTGGATTGTGATTAGGTTGACCCTGTGCAGCAGAGGATGGCAGCTTTGCAGACAGGACATTTAGAAATGTGTTGTTTTTTTGTGCAGTTGTGAAGCAGGAGTATTCTGCAATGCTTCCCTCAGAGACTTCGTGCACATATGGTGGAAAAATGGACTCTAGGGAGCAGCAAGAGCAGAGAGATTTTTCAGTCGGAGCAGAGAGTGATCAACAGATTTTGTGTTCAGGCACTCTTTATTAATTAAATAAATTTGTTTATGCAGCAAGTTTTTTTCTTATTTAATACAAAGCAGTAATCAGTAGGCCTATAAGCATATGCATTGAACAAAACATAAAACAAAGAGTCAGAATTCACAAAGTCATTTAAAATACATTTAATATAGCTTAAAAAAACAAAAAAATATAATTAATAATAATATTCAATAAAATAACAGAACAATTTGCCAGAGATATAATAATAATAATGAGAAACTCTTATTGTTTAGTCTAACTGCATTTGTCAAGCGATGTATTACCAACTAAAGTCTAAATAAAATGAATTAACCTATGTAATATCGTACTTATGCATTAAGTAGCCAATTAAGATATGTTAACTCCCCTAACCCTGTGACACACGAACATGAACGAGACGCTCACCGGGTATGTACACGTCCCCGCGCGCAGAATCCGGAATCTCACTCCAGCTTCTTTTTCCTGTAGCGATGTTCACTTTTTTGACCAAGAATGCTCGAGGCATTTTCTAAAAACCTAGCGAATGGTTTATGTTCGTCTAAGTTCCAAGGAGTGCTTTTAAGCGATCCTCTCTGTTCTATAGTTATCAACAATTCAACTATCGTTTTCACTACAACAAGGAAACCGCCAGGTGAGGTTGCGCATGCGCAGAAATGTAACGGCGTAGTGCAGGTACAAGTATAACCTGTTCTAAAACTAATGTTCATTACGTAACTTTGGAGCGATATGTAAACGTGTTACTATGTAATTATTAACATATTAATGTTAGTTTTAGAACACCAGTAATGGAATTTTAGTCCATTTATCAACTTTTTAAACAATGACGAGGTTTTCTGTATAGGGTGTGGGTCTACTCCTTTGTTTAGGTGTTTTGTCTGTCTGTATGGAGGTGTGTGTGTGTGTGTGTGTGTGGTAACAGTAGGCTATCAGCAGGGGGCGAAAGTGCTCTGTCATATAAATTATGCCTACTAAAGATTTAAGACACTGCTATCCTTGAAAACTATGTTTCATATAATAGGATGATTAAGTTACTGACGCGTTTCACGTTGCTATAAACAATATATTTTAACAGAAACTGTCATCAGTTTAGTGCATCCTACATCAAACCTTAGTATGCAAATTGGTTTGAAGCATCTTAATGTCTTAAAAATCAGATAAGAGTCACAGTAAAACGCCCCCCCCACACACTCACAATGCAAACACAAACACACTATTTCTAAAGTAGGCGCCCTGCGGAGATGAATACATGTTTTAAAGACACAATGTGTCCGTGCTTTGTTGATACAACATCAGCTGATCGATTAAGGGAACATAGGTAGCCTACTTTTGAATAAAATTTACTTTTATACACAGGAAAGTAGTTTTGGATGTAGGCAGTTATTGTTTTGTATTGTATTGTATTGCATGTAGGTCATTGTTTTTACTCTAAAGTGAATATTTCTCAAAGTTGTCTGTTTAAAAACAGTTAAAGGATTTTCAGCAGGTTTTAAAACATTAAACACTTAAAAGTAAAGCTAGTGACCAATTATAGGAAAACTTTTCAGTTTAGTTATTTTTTCAAAGATATAGGATCTCTTCTAGTAAACTGAACCGATTGGACCAACGAGGCATCCGTAGTTTAAGAGCAAGCATGGCGCTGCCCTGATGCTCTTCAAAAATCTCAGCATATTAAGTAACATTGTCGTTGCCACAGAAATGTGTCGAGTTTGAAATTTTAATATATTGAACATCATCATTTTATTAAATCATGGGTATTCAGTGTGTGTTATTCGGCGTAAGGCGTTGTCGCGCATTTATTTCAGCGTGTCGACTGACCGGTGTTCAGTCTTTAAGAGCTTCCGTGTCTACAACGACGCAGTTTGTTAAATGTAATGATGTCTCAAGCAGCATTTTGAGTCCACTGCGTTGTCACGTGCGCGGGAATTCAGTCAGGAATGCGTACAACTTCACATCCACTGCCGTCGCAAAGGACGTGATTCTCTTTCAACACGACCGGACCCGTTTCTTCAGAATCTTGGCCATTTTTTGTGGCGGTCAGTTTGTGTTCTGGGCATATCTGGCTCACTTTGCTTTCACAAGTCTTCGAGACACAAGAAAAATGAGCGGTGAAGCTCCAAAGGTTAGAACTGAGTTAGGGGGGCTTTTCAGTTTTGATATGAACCTCGGTTCAAATGCCTGGAGGTATGGATTCACGCTTGGGTGCCTCATCATTGGTAAGCCTTTGCTCTGCATTCTGACAATACTGCATTTGTATGTAGTTTATTCAAGTTCTATAAAATGGACGTTTCTTCTGTTCTCATAGGTGGTGGGATTGTCGGTGCGGCAACATTGTTCAGCCGTCGTTCTGTCAGTCGTGTGATTCTCCATAAGGGAGGTGGAAATGTCACAGTGTCCACACAATCACCGCTGGGACCTCTCAGAGCTCACCATCTAACTGTGCCTTTGACTCAAGTGACCTGTCATGCACACAGACAGGAATCCCCTTCATTTATCCCTCTTAAAATCAAAGGGTACAAGTTCTACTTTCTTTTGGACAAAGAAGGGACTCTAAATAACCCTAAACTATTTGACATTACTGTTGGGGCCTATAGACCTATATAATATGTCCTTTACACCCCGTGTGTGTGTCTGCACGTCACTGTGGATGTCAAATCTTGAATATTCATTTTGTTTCATGTTGCCTTCGGGGGGAAAGAGCAATGAAATTACAAGAGGAAGAAACTATCACTTTACTGTTATTAATAAAGCTTTTTATCTGGGATTTGTGCTGACTCTAATTAAAAATAAGCTTAAACAAGCTTATTCCATCTCTGCCATCTGAATTGTGTTACACATAGGCTTAGTCACATCCCTATTACAAGGTCCGACTAAGACAAAATTACGGTTCTGTTTTTGCATTTCTTTTCTCAGCAGTATTCTTATACACAGCCTCTAAAGGACACGGTGATGGAAAAAATGTGATGGGATTTCAGTGCTTCTGTGTTCGCAAAACACCGAAGCATTGACAAATAATTTTTCTCTAATCTCATATAGGGGCTCTGTTAAATGTGTTTCAGTTCATTTAAAATAATTTATATGTGTGTGTATATATATATATATTATATATATATATATATATATGTGTGTGTGTATGTATGTGTGTGTGTATATATATATATATATATATATATATATATATATATATATATATATATATATATATTCAAGTAATCTAGGGTAGTCCTAAAAACTTTCTAACATAACTCAATTTTTTATACACACACATATACGTATATAAATTGTATAAAAAATTGAGTTATGTCAGAAAGTTTTTAGGACTACCCTAGATTACTTGAACATGCTTTTTCATGAAAATATTAAAATATATAATATTAAAAAAGACATGGTGGAGTTTCCTTCTTCCGACTCAGAAGACAACATAATGACTTTCCACGTATTTTTTTACACTACACTTACTTTGGGGAATAAAATATTTTTAAATATTAACACAAATATAATTAAATAAAGATGTCCTATGCAAACACAAATCCAAATTGTATGAAATTCAGATATTAAAATTTTTATATAAAAATATTTTTAATTTCTTGAGTACATAATACCGTACAGACCGACCAGGCGTGAAATATGACATCTCTGTTTGCTCTCTACCCAGTTCAGTGATTCATGAACGTCCTGCCATTTCTGCAACTGTTCGCTTATTCATACATTTCAAACCTACACGTCAGGCTATTTGGCAAAACATGGCTGTAATTGAAATTCAACATGTAGGGTGTGAGCTATGGAAGCTTCTGGGGCTCTCAAACCACATGTATTAAACTTAGCGACGTTTACTTGCTTTCCAAGCGAATATAATTTTAGTGACAGTTAGTCGGCGCTATTGGTAAGAAAGTAATGTCCATTAGAGGCACATTAGGAGCCACAGAGGAGAAAACGCGGTAGATTGGAAACGATAGATGCCTCACTGATGGGGAGGAGAGAGAGAGTGGGTGTGCGGAGGCGCTGAAACACTTTAAAAAAGTTGTAGCACGTGTTTTGGTTTATTTTGTATCACTCGCTCTGATGGATTTATCATAATATTTGTGTTATATTTTGATCAGCAGTACAGGAGATGGATTTAAACTAACTCAACAAAGAGAAATAATATGAACTCACAGGATCTGTTTTGATCACAATGAATCATAATGAAGGAAGAGAATCGTATCACATGCACGATTCCCAGATTCCTGCAGCATGGATGGACCCGGACAACTCAACGGCTTTTCACATGCTTTCGGTAGGCTATGTGTTGTTTTGTTTTTTTAAAATACAAATCTATTTTTAAGATATTTACTCGAATATATTTTCAAATCACCAGAATCAAATAGAACGAATAGCACTAACAGTAATGTTTTAGAATGGTAATTTCTGCAGTTCTTATAATTGTGTAGTTCTAAACAACTTTATTTATTGATTTATTTTGCAGAATCTCTCTGAGGAGACGACATCTAGCCCAAATCTTGACGTAATAACATCTAGTCCAGATCTTCAGTGGCTTCTGCAGTCCACTCTACTTTCTCAATCAGAGACCGCATTGGGAACATTTTCCTCATTCATACCCAGCACCACCATGACCAACTGCCCCTGTTTGTCACAGTGTTCCAGTCCTGACCCGTCCTGTAATAGAGCCGTGGGGGACAGCGCCGTAGGACATACTAATAAGCATGTAAGTTACTGATATTTCTGATATTTTCCGAGATCGGAGTGCAGAAAAGAGTGAAAGTGAACTTGAGTGATTGTTCCGGTGACTCATTCATTTATGGTAAAAGATTGAAATGACTCACACCTGAATCACAAAGGAGCATGAGGAGTGAGTCAGGGATATAGTATTTGAGCGCGAATCCTAAAGCGCAGGCTCAGATGGATCACTTTGTCATTGGCGCCAATGGATGAGTAAACAGGAACAGCATATTTGGAATAGGGTAGAATTGCTCTGTATGCTTTCTTGTTATCAGCCATAAGATGGCAGCACCATCATTCTTTCAGACTTAAGCTTAATGATTCTTAAACTAAATTAGTCTAAAGATGTCCTTCTTTTATAGATGTCCACTGAGCAACTTGACAGAATAAGGATCCGCAGGGAAAGGAACAGAGTAGCAGCTGCTAGATGTCGGGATCGACGTCGGATGCTTATAGACACTTTACAGAATGTGAGATGGGTGATTATTTGTGTTATAAACCATGGCCTCGCTGTATGTCCTGAGCTTGTGCTTTGTCTTTCAGGAGACGGATCATTTGGAGCACGTGAAGACACAACTTGAAGAAGAGATCGCTGCGCTTGAAAGGGAGAGAGAAAGACTAGAGCTGGTCTTTGAGGCACATATGCCTGTCTGCAAGTTAAATGACCCAAACGCAAAATAAACACTGATGCTGGTCATTTTCTGCGCTGAGTCTGCTGGTTCAGATCAGCTGTGTATTATATAATATCATAGGCATATATTTGTTAAAGGAATTGAAATGTTAAAATGTTTCCATGATATACACCGCGAGAATTATCTTGCATGCATGATTTGTTTGACTTGTTTTCGTAATAAACCACAGTTTCAAATGGTATTTCTCTCATGTTTTTGTACCATGGGTGCAGGGGTGGAACCATAAATACACTGTTCAAAGTACAGTAAAAATATTAATGAGGTGAAATAGTATGATCATTTAAAAAAAAAAAAATTGTTGATATATATTAAAATGTAATTAATTCCTATGATGGTATAGTTAAATTTTTGGCAGCCGTGTGTCGGAAACGTGATATTTTTTTCAGGATTTTTTGATTAATACAAAATTCAAGAGACTAGCTTTAATTTGATACTGTATTTGTATAACAATATAAGTCATTCCTGCCAATCATTGCTGAATTAAAGTTTAAAACATTTACTGACCCCAAACTGTTTTAACGGTAGTGTTATTAAGAAATGATATTTTTATTTTTTCACTAAATTATATAATTATTCCAATTACAATTGAACCTCCACAATAGTTGTACAACTTTGGGGGACTTTTGGAGAGAAAATCAATAACCAAGTAAAAATAAGTTCTTTTAGACTTAGTTTGGCAATGTGCAGATTTAGACAAACATTAACATCAAATGTAATTCACCAAAAATTCCTCACAAATTGTCTAAATGCTTCTTTCCTTAGGCTATACTGTTGTTTTAAGTTTAGCTGTTGCTAAATAACATACTCAAAGTCTGGGTCAGAAACATTACACAAGCACAAAATGTTATACCAGGACATGAAACAGTCATATAAGACAAAATAACATAATATAAGATATAATAACATAACATATAATAATAACATAATATAAGAACAGGGCCGGGTAGGTTACTTTTAAAATGTATTTCACTACAGATTACAAAATACATGCTTTAAAAAGTCATTTGTAACGTATTTCGTTACATTACTCAAGTTTAGTAACTTAATCTAAATACTTTAGAATACTTTGGAATACTAATGATTATGAAACACAAAAAAAAGGGTAATTGCAAGTTTTTATCTTAAAATTCTCAGAATTGCAATTTATAAAGTTATAAGTTAGAAAGTCAGAATTATGAGATATAAACTCACAATATTGAGAAAAGTCAGAATTGCAAGGAAAGAAGTTATCATCATGCAATTCTGACGTCAAAACTTGCTATTATGAATTTTAATATCCTAATTCTGATTTTATACAATGCAACTGTGAGTTTAAATCTTGGATTTCGGAGGAAAAAAAGTCAGACGCAAACTCGTTATTGCCAGGAAGAAAGTCGAATTGTGACATTAAAAAGTCTGAATTACCTTTTTTACGATTTCAAGAGACTCAAAAACAACTATCAGAAAAAATGAAAAACATTCATTAAAAACATGTTTACATTGCTGTTTCAATGACATTAAAATTCAAAGTAATCACTTTGGTAATCTAAAACACTTTTCAGATGTAACTGTAATCTGATTACCACCCATTTAATATGTAACTGTAATGAAATACAGTTACTCAAATTTTGTATTTTAAATACGTAACTAAGTTACTTGTATTTCGTTACTCCCCAACCCTGTATAAGAATCAAGTTGTTTTTGATGTGTTTTGTTTACTCCTGAGCAGCAGGTGGCAGTCACACATTAGCAGACTCAATAACGCAGCTCGACGGAGGGCAATGTCTATGGTGAATGTAGTCCAGCTGGAATCAAACCACCAGGAACAGGACTCAAACGACTGCAAGAAGTTTGACAGCGTCTTCTCCGGCCAGTAACGTGTACCACAGCAGCAGTCAGTGCTCATAGAAGGGGTATTACTCGTTTGTGTTCCCGCGTAGATAGACGTGCACGCGCGTGTTTAGAATTGTAACTGCGCAGTAAAGCTCAGCTCGCGGAGCGACACCGCAGACGCCACTTTTTGCAGTGTTTTAACATCAGCTAACGGCCTGTTTAAAACATAAATAGTTTGACGCCACCTTCCTCTGAATAAACAGGTTGCTCATGTATTATATTAGATTTGCCTTTAAATATAAACATAAAGCATAGTACACATAATTTATACAATAAGCTGATTAGCAAATAATAAAATGTGTATAGTTGGCTGTTTTAAAATCCATATGGACATTCCATTTTTATTGTTACTAGTCAAAATTAAATTAATGTTTTTAATAGACTATTTAAAGTATTTGTTTATTTTTGCTTTTTAAGAAAATGTCTATGGAGTTAGATGTGTTTGTGGGGAATACCACCGTCCTGGATGAAGACGTGTACCAACTGTGGTTGGATGGACACACAGGTTAACACGTTTTGGTTTCAAAATGTTGTTTAGTGGATCCTTTTTCCATTTAACATTTCAGGTGATGATAAACTCTTCATCTTGGTTAATAGTCACAGATGCAGTGAGAATGCGGATGGAAGCGGGAGCCTTGCTGGAGTGTGAAGCCAATGCAGACGTTCTGCACAGCGACACCTTGGACCAGTTCAGAACATTCCAGATGTGTGAGCGGCTCCTACAGTCCCCTTCCAAAGTGGCCAATCAGCTTCTTTTCCAGATCCCTCCTCACCGTCAAACCATGCTTATTGAGAGGTCTGTGGTCTTGTTATAGTTTGCGTTTATTTTCTATAATGTTATTAACAAAGTTTTAGTTGTTTGCTAGGGTACGTCTGTGTTTTACTGAGGTTTTTTTTTTTGTTTCTTGCCACATTTGTCCTGTAGGTATTATGAGTTTGATAGTGTGTTTGCCAGGGAGGTGCTGGGTAAGAAACTCTCCAAAGGGACCAAAAAAGACTTGGACGAGATCAGTTCAAAGACTGGGATTGCACTCAAGAGCTGTCGTCGACAGGTGCTGCAGACACTCTGGCCTCTTGTATTTTTGTAATGCCTCACTAGGAAAGTATGAATATTGCTTGATTAGCAATGCTGTTTTATAGAAATGTTGTCAGTGTACAATACTTATTAAACAATTATTATTATTATTATTATTATTATTGGGTGGATGCCAAGGCTTTTTAGGTTGGGTAGAATCCACAATCTCTGACCCAGTTAGTTTGCTGGATGCAAAATGCTGTGTTTTTTGGCAACTCAGGGTGTGGGAATACTTTTGGGTAAATTGGGAGTGGGCGGAATCACACAGGCCAAAACACAAACATTCAGACACAGGACTCACATTTCAAAGTATAATAACTGACAGTAGCATTGTGTTTCAGAGAAACAAGAATTTGAACTTGTTATATTTCCTGAATATCTGTAAATATATTATATTTTTACACTTTAGAACAGTCAAAAAAAAAAAAAAGAATTCTAGCACCTTTTTAAAGGGTCCATAGACACCTACGCAACTACCACTTTCATGCTTCAAAAGTTCATACAGAGATTGTAAAATTAATCCATATGAACTGAGCGGTTTAGTCCAAAGAGAGTCGATCGCTTTATATGATGAAAAGATTTAATTTTACTTACTTATAAACATTTATAAACTCGCACATCAGTTGTGATAAACAGAAGCTCAAGCATGTTTGAGGTTCATCCTTGTGTTACGTATCACGTTTAAGCTTCTGGAAGAGGTTTGCTATTGTTCGTTGAGCAGGTTCGGTTGAGCTTCTGGTTATGTTTGCTGGTCAGTGTTTATATGTGTATAAAAGCCTAAATTCAATCTGTTCATCTTCATCTCGTAAAATGATCAAGTGTCTTCGAAAAAATGTTAGACTAATATTTTCAGTTCATATGAATTAGCTTTACGATCTCTTTATGAACTTTTTAAAGTATCAAAGTAGTAGTTGCTTAGGCTGTCTATGGAGGCACAGAAGGCTCTCAGATTCATCAAAAAGATCTTCATTTATGTTCCGAAAATGAACGAAAATCTTAAAAGTTTGGAATGACATGAGGGTGAGTAATTAATGACATTTTTGGGCAAACTAACCTTTTTCACCAACATCAACAAAGATTAGTAAATATTGTAACAGATATATTGCTCACTGTAGTAAGTTAATGTTAGTAAATGCATTAACCTCTCTACCTTTTTCTCAGTTTGACAATTTCAAGCGTGTATTTAAAGTGGTGGAAGAGCTAAAAGGCCCCCTAGTGGAGAACATACAACATCACTTTCTCCTGTCTGATGGTCTGGCAAGGTAAGACTTTAACACATGGGGCCAAGTGAGGCATATACAGTATTTTCTTAACCATTCCCTTTCTGGTGGTAAAGAGCAGCTGTTCCACCTATTGAAACTGTGACCATTTGTTACTGTCTAATGTAAGGGATGTAAATGTGAGCCAAACACCATATTTCTTACCTGTTCTTGTTATGAAGATAAATGTATATACTTCAATAATGTAATGCTTTTGTGACTTATCACAACCAATTTCATCAGTAAAAGCTATTGGAGTTATATTTGAAAGCAATCGTAAACAGGCATATCTTAAAACTGATGTTTCTATTCTGTTCATCTTTTTACTGTTTTTGCTTGGTTTTTCTCCTCCATTCATTTTTCTCCTCATATGCTCTTTTCTGTTCCCAACACGCTTTTCACAATCTCCCCTGTCCTCTCACTGATTCAGCCATGTCTCTCTGCAGGGACTATGCCGCCATTGTGTTTTTTGCTAACAGCCGTTTTGAGACGGGGAAGAGAAAACTACAGTACTTGTCTTTCCAGGACTTTGCCTTTTGCGCTGGTCAGCTCATCAGTTACTGGACTGTGGGGGCAGTTGGTAAGATGTTTGTTTTAAATATACTTACTAGAATGCACTACAACCCTGTTTTGCGAGTATGCGTTTCAAGTGTGCACTATGAAAACAAGCATGTGTAAAAACAACTAATATGCACTGCAGAAACACTACGCAGTTGCTACTACCGTTTGCACGATATTCCACCGATCAGATTTGAGTACGTAGTGGTGAGAGGCAGAGAAGATCCATAATGGGATATGTAATAGTAATGAAGCTAAATCAGTTCGAAACAAAAGGCATTATACGTGTATGCATTCTCATACTCTCTGTTTTCTCTCTTTCATCCTTTCTCAGACAACATGATGGAAGACATGGATGTCGATCTAGAAAAAGAGTTTCTGCATGACTTGAAAGACTTGAAAGTTTTGGTTAATGATAAGGACATGCTGGACCAACACAAAAGGCATGCAGATTAATTTTACAGATCGTCATGTGCAATGCTTAGGACACATACTATCTCTAATATATTTCTCCTCTCTGCCAACATTGTAGTTTGGTGTGTGCACAGCTTAGAGGAAAAATTAAAGTCTTTAGTGAGATGGAGGCCAGTTTTAAGGTAAGATGCATTAATGTTTTTAATTGTTTAAAACACTTTTTAAATTTTATTCATCAAGGATGCATTACATTTGTCAAAGTAAATGCTGAACTTTCTATTCATCGAAGAATCCTGAAAAAAATTCTGCTAAATTTTTGAACAGTAGTGTATACACATAGTTTTTCATATATTTTCATATATATTATATTTCACAATGAAACCAAAACACCTGGTTTTACACTACAATACTTTATTAGTATGGTGTTGCACCTCCTTTAGCCAATTCGGCCAATACAGCATCAGTTTATCTTGGTAATGATAGTCCTTTGCTGCGGGCAGGGGGATTTTGAGTCATTCCTCTTCTAGAACATTGTGTTGGTGGAGGAAAACGTTTTCTGACTTGCTCCTCCAAAATACCCCAAATTAGCTCAAAAATATTCATATCTGGTGACTGAGCAGGCCGTGGGAGATGTTCAACTTAACTTCTTCATCAAACCACTGTCACCAGTCTTGTTCTATGTATTGGTGCATTATCATGCTGATACAACCATTAGGTGCACATGGTCCTCCAGAATGGTTTGGTAGTTCTTGGCAGTGCTGTGCCCATCAAGCACAGTAGGGAATGCCATGATATTACAGCCCAAACCATCACTGATCCACCCCCATTCTTCACTCTGGGCACGCAACAGTCGGGCTGATAAGCTGCTTTGTGGTTTCTCCACACTGTAACTCCTACGGATGTGGGAAAGACAGTGAAGGTGGACTCATCAAAGAACAATACAAGTTTCACATTGTTCACAGACAATGATTTGCAATGAAATCATCATTGCACAGGTGACCAAAGGTTTGGCTATAGCAGCCTGAACATGAATATTGACTCTATGGAGCTCCTGACAAACCGTTTTGGTGGAAACAGGAGACTTGTGATATGCTTTAAATTGTGTAGGAATATGGGCAGCTGTGATTTTATGTGTGTTTTTCAGATACAATTCAGGTTCGTACCTGAACAGCTTTCTTTTGCGTCGACAGTTAATCCTGTTCGATGTGGTTCATCCTCTCTTGATACACCACAAAAACTTGCTGTCCTTGTCACAGATGAGCACCAACAATTAGTCCTATTTTAAACTTTGATATGTCTCCTTTGATTATGTGCAGCTATGGTGCATGCTTTGCTAATTCACATGTTTATATCTTTTTTTATATTGGATTACATGGATGAACATCAGAATTTGTCAAGAGCTCTTGTTAACATTGCTTCAAAACTCACACACACCAAAGATGTCCGAGATCTGTTCATCGACCTTGTGGAGAAGGTAATGCGCTGACACTGTAGATAAACTGCACACCATGATGTGATATTTGTCCCCAAATAGTCCCAGGTTGAATGTGACAGAATTATTTTTGCTTCTCCTCTCAGTTCATTGAACCGTGCCGGTCAGATAAATGGACAAGCGAAGACCTCAGAGTTTTCCTCATGCACTACAGCAGCTCTGTGCACACGCTTGATGCTTTCAGGTTAGTGTAAATGCATTTTTTGTGTGTTTATATTGCCTTTATCATATAACAAGCATTTGTTAAAAATACAACAAATTTTTTTCCCCACAGGCATCAAATAATATGGGACAGATACATGGGTGTCATCAAAAGCTGCATTCTGAAAATGTACCATGACTAGAACACATTTCCATTGCTGGTTTCCAGTTAGCGTGACCAAATCCCTCTTTTGTAAATGTTACTACCTCAGATTCCTCTGTATTTCAAAGCATTCTTGTACAATAGATTTCATTTTTAGTAAAAAAGTGTTGTCCAAAAATTCGCCTGACTTGCTGGTTTTAAAAGTGGTCATTAGTTCTGGTACTTATTTGGGTAATAGTAGCTACCTGTCTGTGTACCCAGCGGGTGTGGGTCATCAGCAGGGGGGCCGGTCAGCTCTGGAGTGGATGGATGAGGAGACACTTTTACTACCTTATAAAAGGCCAGAGCTGGGACAGCTGTCACCCCCTACAAATGGTCATGGAAATTTCCTCTGGATTTCTGCAGAAAAGTCCTCATGGGAAATTTCCCTGGCACTCCTGCTGTTTCTGAAAGTAGGCTACCTCTGTTGTTTCCATCAAAGCCATTGTCTTAATGGTTCTCAATTCTTTGTGTAATGAAGACACGTGATGTTCCTGGCACCGGCTGGTGTGTTACAGTTAAATCGGGAGCCATTGCCTCCTTTTTTGCCATGTTAATTTGTGTCTGCATTCCTTTTTGACATTCCCCAGTAAATATCCAACAGTGTCAGATCCAAGCAAGCTTGATCAGAATGAAAGTTAACAAGGCAAAGTGTATTAAAATGGGAAGTAATTAAGGCCTATGAATTGCACAGGATTTGCCTTAATAAAACCCAGGTGGATTGTTTAGCCAGAGGCCAAAATTTGGGATTTGGTCTGGAAACCAGGAGGGGACTGGAGGAAAAACAAGGCAGGAGTGTGAAGGGTGGCAGAGATGCAGGGGCTGTTCTGGAGTGGGTGGAGGGGAAGAAGTGGGCTGTCCTAAGTTTCTTTCAATAGCTTTGCACCTTTCCTCACAGTCGTATTACACAGCTATCACTGCCCGGGTCCAGTTTGTGGTCAAAAATAGTCCACTAAATGCTGAGGGAGAGAGTCCATAGGCACAGAAACAGAAGAACAACACGACTTCTGCCGGGCAGATCAAGTGAAGTGAGTTTCAAACCTCTATCTGTATTTGACTCCTGTGCATTTGCAGTGTTTAAAGTTGAGCATAAAAAGGATCTATGGGAGTTGAGTGCATTTTCCGATGAATGCTTATCATTCCAGCGCATTGTTTCTTTGCAACTTCTGCTGCGATGAAATGTTTAATAATGAAATGATTGACAGGAAATTAGTCTCAATGGTTTGCCAGATGTGAGAAATCTTTATCTTGAATTGAAATGGTTATAGTTGAGGATTACAGGCAAGGCTAATGGCTTGTTTTTGGATGGATCTGAGTGCATGGAATTGCCTATGTAGTCATATCCTGCAGAGTTCAGACACTGGCCATGTTTCTGCCCCTTAGGCAGGCCAGCTCGACTGTTCCAGAACAAACAGTAAAGCAAGCCCCTTGAAATCAATGGAAAGTCAAGTAAAACAAATTATGTACAAGAGTAATTAAGATGATATATTGCATTTAATGGTATAAGATAAAGCAACCAAAGGTTAAAAAAACAATAACAACAACTCAGAGCTACTGAAAACGATCTTTAATCTTGAAACGTGAGTGTAGGCAGAAGTAGTTTGTCAGATGAACTGAGAGTCCTAAAAGAATAATGATGGCTGAAGTCAGAGAGATAAGATGGAGCATTTGCAGCTTTGAAACAAAATAAAGCCTCATAATAAATTCTTTACTGTTGTATAACAAGTTTAGAGAGCCCAGAACAGGTGAGATACTATTGGACAATATAAAGTACCATGTTAAGAGTGCTATGAAGAGTGGTAACATGCAATGTTTCCTCAAAGCGCTATTTCTACCTAATTTAAACCATTTATTAGTTTTGCTGGCATAGATTAATGCGTTTAGGTTGATTCTGTGATGAAATATTATTTTTTGACCTGACTAAACCCAGTGTAATGTTACCATTCTTTTTGTGTACAGTAGTCAGGATAAGATGAAGGCATGAAAAGCTGTCTCCAGATCACTGAATGTGAGGAATGGGAAGTCTGTCATGCAAAATCTGATTATATGCACCAACTTGTCTTGATTCCAAAAACTGCCTAGCTCGCAAGATCAAACTCACATTAATAACTTATAGTATCATGTATGCCGTGGAGTAATATTTATTCAAGACTTATAGTCATTTTAATGTAAACCTAATCCCTTTCAGATAAAAAGTTCATTTCATTGAATTTTCATGCTGGTTCAGACAAGTTTGTGTTGGTCTAGCTGCTGGACAATGTAAACACTTGCAATAAGGCTTATTTGGTTAATATTTGTTAATGCATTCGGTATCATTGAACTAACAACGAACCATACTCTTACAACATTCATTAATTTAGATTAATCTTAATTTCTACATATGCTAATACATTTTAATATTTCACATTATATAAATGAACAATATTAATGCATTATGAATTAATGAAATGTGTTATGAAAGCATGGATAAAAGTATATTAAAGAATTAATAAAAGAATTAAAAGATAGTATTAACATTGACCTATATCAGTGTTATTTTAGTATATTTGAGATACTATTTTCATTTTTAGATTCTGTTGCAATTTTAATTTTAGGGCAAGTTTTAGTAATTTTGTGTTTTTGTCATTTTGTTTATATCTATATAGAGTAGTGTAGTGTTGGTTATTAATTATTTTTTTTATTTATTTATTTATTTTTTTACATCAAGTGAAAATAACTGAAAATGAGCAACCTTGGCTAGCTGAAATAAAATAAGTTAAAATAAGTTAATAACCCTGATCAAGATTAATAAACTGCATAAAAAACTATTGTGTAGCAATTGTAAATTGTGAAGCCAGTTAACAATCCTAATAGTCTCCAAACCAAAACATATGGAGGTGATCAGCAGTGTTGGCATTTTCAGCAAGGCACTTTCACTGCATCCAAATGTGTATGTTTGTACTACTGCTGTTAACACATTTATTTGCAATTACCTTTGTTGTTCTTTTTTTTACAAGGTCTCACCCCGACCAATCTGTCTGCCCCCTTCTTATGTTCCCGGGGAGACGACGGGAACTGAACAGACCTCCTTGCACGTCTGTTATCTCTCTTATTGGGGCTCTTTGGAGTGGGAGCGTGGCTTAACGACATCTGTGCATTTGTTCTTCCATCCAGCTGTGTGTGAGTGTCCTGTACCCTCTAACAATGAAGGCCACTTATGTGCTACTTTGTGTGGGTCTGCTTGTTCTTCCTGCCACAATCTGTCAGTCTCCTGCTGAACGTGACTCTTACACAGTAAGTAATCTGACAATTTCTCCATGTTCCTTCTACTGTCCTCCTCTTCATGGTTAAACATGTAAAATTCTGTCTGCCTTCCTACATAAATTCCCATATATAGTGTGATATTGTACGCTATCAGACATCAGTTTGCATTAGAACTCATGTTCCTGTCAATAAAAGTGTTTGAGTAAGACTGCTAATGATTAAAGATAACACTTAAAATGTGTTTTCTCTGCCAGGAGTGTACAGATGGTTATGAGTGGGACGTGCAGACTCAACTCTGTCGAGGTGGGTGGAAGGTCATGTGCCAAAGAGAGAGAGAGAGAGAGAGAGAGAGATGATGAGAAAGTGATGCATTTCTCTTCTAATAATCTTGTTGGTTAATGTCACATGCACAATCCGTCTGCATCTTTGAATGTTAAAATGTTCTGAGCAGGCGCGACGCGATAAACATAAGCTGTACCTAAGACTATGGTTGTTTTCGTATGTAAAGCTTAGCAGTGGCACCACCCACTTCAAAATCACATTGGTCCAAAACCCGGTTGTGTCTAGAAGGAATACAGCTACGGCTGGAAGTGAGGCAAAACCTCAGGGTAAATAACAGTAAAATGTGCTACTTATCAAATTGTGTTTTATTAACATCTACGCCTACCCCAACCCTAAACCTACACTTACAATACTGCAAAAACAGTATTAAATAAATAAATATTAAATGATGCAATATTGATGTGAACATGCACAGCTAAATGATGTAATTTATGTAAATTATGCAGTGTTTTTTATGTTAAAATGCTTTCTATCCTACCTTAAAATGCCAGATAAAACACAACCCTGTTAGGATAGATCTTAACAGGGTTGACTCAAAAAAAAAAAAAAAGAAACAAGTAAACAGTGATTTCGTCCTGCCACGATTACGACGTCTATGACAAGTTAAAACAGCTTTGTCATTTGGTCTGTTCCTATTTCAGCGACTCACGGTATAGCCCCGCCCATTGTGAAATATGACTGGTCTAAATCCCACTTCATGTCTCATCAAATATATTCTGATTGGCTAGTTATATTGCACAGACAAATTAGAGATTTTCTAAGGGAGAGACTCTTATTACCAAAAGATTACCAAAATATCACGGTAAACATGGTTTTATGATTTTATTTGGTAAATTTCATATACACGAAGACAATTCTAAGGTCTTTATGGTTGTTTTATGTTTGACTCTCTTAAAGGGATACAGTATTTCACCCAAAAACGAAAATTCTGCCATCATCTACTCTCCCTTATGTCGTTCCTAACCGGTATGACTTTATCTCTTCTGTGGAACACAGAAGAAGATATTTTGAAGAATGTTGGTAACCAAATAGTTTTGGTCTTACAATGTATCTGCTTACAATGAATTGATTAAAAAAAAAAAAAAAAAAACTTATGTTCCACAGAGGAAATGAGTTGGTTTGGAACAAGTAAATAGACAGAATTTTTATATTTGGGTGAACTATCCATTTAAGAAAAAAAAAATCTTTATTATACTCTTTGATTTCAGTTGCTAAAGAGTTAAAGGTAATTGAAAGATAAAAATTTGAACTGCTGTATAGCCTGTATGTTTAATGTTTGTTTTGCATGTCTAACATTCAATAAAGTTCAAATAAAGGACATTCAAATGACCTGTTGAGACACCTGAATTCTGTTCTCTATTTTATTTAGACATAAACGAGTGTGATACGATTCAGGGGGCGTGTCAGGGAGAGATGAAATGCTTTAATCACTATGGTGGTTACCTGTGCCTTCCTCGCTCCGCCTATGTGGTCACCGCACCTGAGCGCTCCAGCCAATCAGAGCCTAGTGTGCCTGTCGAGACTACGGAGCCCTTTAACCCCTGTCCCGTAGGCTACAGGGCCCAAGGAGATACCTGTGCGGGTGAGTAATTTAAGGGCAGATGTGGGAAATCCTATTTATATGGTTTTATATTGAATATGTGTATCCGTATGGTGTACTGATTGTGTGTGTCTATTGGACAGACATTGATGAGTGTGATTTGGACATGCATGACTGCCAGCCTAGCCAGCAATGCATCAACACCGTGGGCACCTACACCTGTCAGTGCCCTGATGGCTACAACAAGATTGGCATAGAGTGTGTTGGTGAGAGAAGAAATTTTCTGTCTTAACAGCTGTCTTTACCATTTTCACAGAGAGAGACTGAAACAAATTGTATAGGATTAGGCTTCTGTTGTACAGTCTACAGTGTCGTCTTCTCTCTTCCGTTAGATATTGACGAGTGCAGGTACAGGTACTGTCAGCATCGCTGCGTGAACGTCCCAGGATCTTTCTCTTGTGAATGTGAACCTGGATTCCGGCTGGCAGGAAACAACCGATCCTGTGTTGGCAAGTCCTTATTCCAAAAACCCAAATTTTCGTACTCACTCACATCAGTTTGACAGGTTAATCCAAATGCCTTTTTAAACAGATTAGTTTCCTTAAAAATAAAAATTCTGTCAAACTTCTGTCCTCCATGGAGCAAGACGGGAGATGTTTTCCATACAACGAAATTAATGGACATGGGGGCTTCATAAAATAAGCTAAAATAGTGATTCATACGATTTGTGCATAATGCACTAATACGACAGCTCTTTATGAGGAAATTGCCATGTTTGTTATGTGAGAATCAATCATTATTGTCCAGACCATATATGTTCAACATTAATAGACATGAATAAGATTTGAAGGCAAACTGTATAGCTTCATAATATTTTGGAATATAGCATACAACATAGTCATGTTTACTGCTTTTTGGCATTTTAATGATGCTTCTTTTGTCCATTTGGAGATCAACACACTGTAAAAAAAAATGATATGATTAATATGTCATGGCAACATACAGTACTGTGCACAAGTCTTAGGCACTTTAGTATTTTCACACAAAAAAGGTTTTAAGCCAACTATTTATACCTTTTGCTGTAGTGTGTCAGTAGGAAATATCAATTTACATTTCCAAACATTCTTTTTGCCATTAATTGAGATTTTTGTGTGCACAAGGAGTCTGACAACAGCCGGTATGCTCCACACGGAGATCAGATCTCACCGTCATCCTGTCTGTTTGAGATCACATGGAGAAACAGAAAAAACCTGCAAAGTTTTCATAACTCAAATCAAAATGATATAACAAATTTCAACTTAAATTTCAAAGTTATACAAGATTCAAATCGATTTTTTTTAAGTCAATTTAATATATATATATATATATATATATATATATATATATATAAAAAAAAATAGATTATAGTTAAAAAAAAAGAACTTAAAGCAGCACCTGAGCTTAAGTCGTTAAGTTGAAGTAGGTAGTAATTGTTTACAGTGCAGCACTTTTGTACTCTCTACTTTTGTTGTATGGAAAGTTGCGCCATGAACATACTTCATTTACTTCAGAATTAATCCTTTTATCTTCCGTGGAAGAAAGTTACAGGTTTGGATAACATGATACAGAACATTCTCAAATGGTTATTTTTGTTTATTTTTAACCCTAAACTAACTTTCCTAGAACATTGCAGATGCATTTTTTATCCATTTAATGCTTTCTACTCAGAAGTGTTATTTAGTACGTAAGCTCCTAACATCTCTGTTATTTGTTGTCAGATGTAAATGAGTGTGAGATGGGAGCGCCTTGTCAGCAAAGGTGTTACAACAGTTATGGCACATTCCTGTGTCGCTGTGATCAGGGCTATGACCTGGGACCTGATGGATACTCATGCAATGGTTAGTGCACAAGACATTGTCGTAATTGTTTTTGACCATTTTATGATGGACTGAATGTGACTGGTTTGTTTTCTCTGCTCCCAGATATTGATGAGTGCAGCTATTCCAGTTTCCTTTGCCAGTTTCAGTGTTTGAATGAGCCTGGAACCTTTTCCTGTGTTTGTCCAGAAGGTTATGAGCTACTTGGGACACGACTCTGCCAGGGTAAATGTTCCCCATGTTTAAAGCGGCAATATTATGCTTTTACAAAGTCTTGATTTTTTGCCGGGGGTCTACTAGAAGAGGTTTTCATGCTTGAATGTTCAAAAAGCACCGTTTTGTTGTACCACCTATTCCCAGTCTGTCAGCAATGCTCTGTTTAGTTCCTGTTTCTATGAAAAAGAATTTCCATTGTGACGTGTACAGTCGCAGAAGAAAACTCAAGGCTACAAAAAACAAGGTGTTTCAGGGCATACAGACCAGAAACAGTTCTTACTGGTTTAGAGAATAAATGATTATGATTTGTGTGTAGATGTGAACGAGTGTGAGACAGGCACTCATCAATGTGGGGAGAGACAGGTCTGTGTGAACATCCATGGTGGGCATCAGTGTGTGGACTACAACCGCTGCCAGGACCCCTACATCCAGGTCTCAGAGAAGTGAGCCATATTTAAAGACAACCTATAATTGAATCTGTCATATTTTGGCAGTTTTCAGTGTTTAACACCCTTCTCCATTTGTCCTTTTCATTTTTTGTCACGTTCTTTCTGTCCAGTCGTTGTATGTGTCCAGGGGTGAAGCCAGAGTGTCGTGACATGCCTTTCTCTATTGTCCATCGATACATGAGCATCACCTCTGAACGCTCAGTTCCCTCAGACATCTTCCAGATCCAGGCTACCAGCGTCTATCCTGGAGCCAACAACACCTTCCGCATTCGTTCTGGAGATGAAAATGGAGAATTCTACATACGGGTTAGTCAGAGATGCAGTGCCCTTTAGACATCAGTTTCATAACTTATGTTACATAATGTGTAAGTTAGTACTGACGGGTAAAAATAACTCTATTTTGCATTTTTTTTTTTTTATTATATAACACTACTGTTCAGAAGTTTGGGGTTGGCAAAATTTTTGAATATTTTTGAAAGAAGTTTCTTATGCTCACCAAGGCTGCATTTTTTTTAAAATCAGTAATATTGTGAAATATTATTACACTTTAAAATAACCGATTTGTATTTTTTTAAATGTAATTTATTCTTTGATGGCAAAGCTGAATTTTCAATATTGAAAACAGCTGTGCCGCTTAATGTTTTTGTGGAAATCATTCAGTGTAATCATTATTATTATTTAGATTTTTTTGATGAATATAAAGCTCAGTAGAACAGCATTTAATGTAATATAATATAATGTTCAAAAGACTGGGAGGCAGTAAGATTTTTATTATTATTATTATTATTATTATTATTGAGTGACCTAAAATAGTGCAGAATCTTAAATATTTTGTCTTATTATTTCATCACTTTTCTTTGTTTTAGGCTTTAACAATGCTAAAACTTTATTTTTTTTTTCATTGTGGTCTCAGAATTTTCATTTTCGTCTTGTCTTGTTCCCAGCAAATCAACAACATCAGTGCAATGTTGGTTTTGGCCCGAGCAGTGACTGGACCGAAAGAGTACGTCCTCGATTTGGAGATGGTGTCTGTCAATCCTCTCCTGAACTACCAAACCAGCTCTGTTCTTCGTCTCTCTGTTTATATTGGGCCTCATGCTTTCTAAGGAGAGAGAAATGGAGGGATAAACATATGAAAAACACTGAATGACAGAAGAATTTTAATTCAGTCTATTTCTACATTCATGTGTTAAAAATTGGGAACACATTTCCAGAACTCGCCTTCTAATAATGTGAAATAGTTTTTTTTTGTGGCTGACTTTAGCCTGTGACTGTAGGCCTATTCTGGGAAGTGCTAAAGTATGTGAACATTCATTCCTCTCACTTTGTCACCATGGACTCATTTTCACACATATATCCAGCATACAAGCATACACACACACACACATACAGTGGTGCTCAGAATTATTGGCACCCTTGGTAAATATGAACAAAGAAGCATGTAAAAATAAATCTGCATTGTTAATTCTTTTAATCTTTTATATGAAAAAACACATAAATCTAACCTTTCATGGAAGTAAAAGAATTGAAAATGTAGGGAAAATCTCTTTATGGAATAAATGTTTTTCTCCAAAACATCTTGGCCACAGTTATTGGCACCCCTAGAATTTTTTCTAAATAAAATATCTGGGAAATATATTCCCATTTATATTTATGTTTCTTAGCACACCAGGGTGATTATGGACATGAAATTTTCGAGCCATGACTTCCTGTTCCACAAGAGTAAAATCATGAGGAAACACAAAGGCCAAATTCCCGTAATCATTCATCACAATGGGTTTAACCAAAGAATATAGTACTGATGTGCAGCAAAAGATTGTTGAGCTTCACAAAAAAGAAAGTGGCTGTAAGAAAATAGCTACAGCATTGAAAATCCCCATTTCCACCATCGGGGCAATAATTAAGAAGTTCCAATCAACTTAAGCTGTTAAAAATCTGCCTGGAAGAGGACGTGTGTCTATATCGTCCTAATGCATGGTGAGGAGAAGAGTTTGAGTGGCCAAAGACTCTCCAAGGCTCACAGCAGGAGAACTGCAAAAATTAGTTGAGTCTTGAGTGTCAGGAAGCCTAAAAAAACCTACATCCCCTCAAGTTGTTCGGGATGGTTTCAAGAAAAATCCTCTGCTCACATCCAGAAACAATCTCCAGCATATTCAGTTGTCAGACAAGACTAGAACATTAAACAGGACCGGCTTCTATGGTCAGAAAAAACTAAAAACAAACCAGATGGGTTTGGTGCACACAGGGATAAAAAGTACTCCATGCCCAGAGTTAAATATACTGCTGGATCTTTAATGTTGTGGGCCTATTTTTCTGCTGGAGGTCCTGGACATCTTGTTCAAATACATGGTATTATGGATTCTATCAAATACCAACAGATAAAAAATCAAAACCTGACCGCTTCTGCTAGAAATCCAAAACCAACACAAAAATGTGTCACTGAGCACAAAATGAAGCTTCTGCCATGGCCGTCCCAGTCCCCTGACCTGAACCCTAGAGAAAACGAGTGGAGTGAACTGAAGAGAAGCACCAACATGGAGATGGGAAACTGAGGGATCTGTCCTGAATGAATGAATGGTCTCTGATCTCATCTCAGGTGATCTCCAAACTCATCGGGCATTATAGGTGAAGACTCAGAGCGGATATCTTGGCAAAAGGAGGTTATAAAAGGGTGCCAATAATTGTGGCCATCGTGTTTTGGAGAAAAACATTTATTTCATAAAGAGATTTTCCCTACATTTTCAATTCTTTTACTTCCATGAAAGGTTACATTTATGTTTTTTTATATAAAAGATTAAAAAATTAACAATACAGATTTATTTTTACATGCATCTTTGTTCATATTTACCAAGGGTGCCAATAATTCTGAGCACCACTGTACACACATATACACACATAACAGCTCCAGATATTTCAGAAAGATACATCAAGATATAATTTCTTATTAGTACCAGTTTTGCTAACAAAGTCCCATAATGGATATTTGCAGTATAATTATATCTACCCTACATATAGCACACATTCCAAAGAGCCTTTGTAATTACATTTATTTAGTGTAATACTGTATTATCTCAAAAAAAAAAAAACCACACAAAAAAACACAAACTAAAGACAATCAGGTCTCCATGGACCTTCAATGAAACATGAGAACGTATTATTTCTATGTAAATAATTTGTGAAACCTTTAAGTGTATTGTTGCAGTTTTTCTAATCCTTATTTAATTCACTTCTTCTGCTCGTTTCCTCAATTAGACCTCTTAATGATATAAAAATCATTTTTTAAATTTTAAATTTTTTGCATAGTTACATTATTAAAGTAAAAGTAAATACATTAAAAATAAAAAATTCTTAATCCTTCATATCTTTGTTTTTTGTGATCTTTTTCTTGTCTGTGTGGACTGAGAAAATCCCATTTTGTGTACATACTAATAATTCAGTTAAAGTTGCTATGTGTAAATTTTAGGAGGATCTATTAGCAGAAATGCAGTATAATATAAATATCTGTGTTTTCATTGTTTAATAAAAGACCTTTTACATAATGAACCGTTGAATGTTTTTATCACCTTTTGAGCTATTTCTATCCACATACACCGCGGGTCCCCTTACATGTTAAGACACCATTATGCGCCGCCATGTTTCAACAGCAGCCCTAAAGGGACAAACTGATCCACAAAGCGCATATCATTGATTAATAGCTACTCTCTGCTGTCTCAGTCGAAGAGATATTTGCCCTGTATGGCCACCGTAGCTTCTCTAAATTGCAATTCGCAACCTCACCGCTAGATGCCGCTAGAAATTTACACACTGTACCTTTAAGTTTCTCTTGATTGTGAGTGCTGAAGGTAAGTACATGAAATGTATTACTCAGGTGTCTCCACATGGTGACAGTGTAACACTGGTGAACACATGGTGAATTTTACCTTTTGACTATTACCTGAAAGAACCATTACTGATCGCATTTTAAGGGTCAAAGTTCACAAACCTGTAGCCTAAAATAGATTTCACATTTTTAGTCTACTGTACTTTGAAACTACTGTACCTAATATATATATATATATATATATATATTTTTTTTTTTTTTTAAATCCTTTATTTACAAGATTTAAAGTTGATTTAAAGATTGAAGTTCTGTCGCTTTGGTATTTTTCTGTAAATCATTGACAAAAAGTAAGGCAGAACAGCTTAATGGGTTAATGTATAAAAAAGTACCAGAATGACTAAAATTAGATGCATGACAAAGGGTTGTTTTTGCAGACCGTTCATTAACATAATTTCATCAATGGAGTGGTCATCTCGCACTTGTTTTGTAACGAGTAGGAAGTTCTATTTGAGTCAGCGTCTGATTTATTACTGCTATGTGTGTGAAACGATCTGTGTGTTAATTATAACGGCATGCAGTGTATTGTCAGATGATAAGTGTGAATTCAGCCTAGTGTAGTTCCAGCAGGGAAATGATGAGCTCATTGATGGTCAGTTTTGGCACAGAGGGCTTGTGGGTAGTGCAGCAGATGGATGTAGGTGTGATGGGAGTAGCTGAGCACACTGACAATCACATGAGATGATGCTGTAATATTTTACATTCTCCAATTCATTATTAAATTCTACCTCTTCTGAAGATAGCACAAGCCTTTGGATACCCAGCAACAGGAGGATATTAACCTAGTACAAGTCTTTTTAATCTGTTTTGCTGTGACTTTCAACGGAATTTAAATGAATATATGTTGCATCTGTTTAAAAGTAAACAAACATTCATATGCATGTCTGTAAATAAATGAATTTTGTCTAAAAATACACAAGGTTAGTTATTTTCACACGCAGAGGAAAATGGGCCCCCATTTTGGAGCTATTTTTGTGGCTTACAAGGGTAATGTTACAATGGGTTATAAGGAGAGTAATTTTTCTGTCCACCCCCTCAAACACACGTCACAATCAGGCCATTAAAACATATTGTTCTCTGATTGCCAAGAATGAATGAAACAACAGATGTACACTCTTGTCATGAAATTTGAATTATTACCTAACCTCCTCTCTTTTTTTTGTGGTAATTTGAACATTTCCATCCCACACAAATCAGGTCTTCAATTTTCAAGGTAACAGTTTGTGTCTTCAAACCAGAAAGAATCAGGCAACGTGACCTTCCAAGTTCTTCATTGTGCTCTAAAAGTGTGATAGCGATGACAAGGTGAGTTTCCATTCTTAGTTTTCTTCACAAAGTATGGATAAAGAAGCTTGTTGCACTCACAAAAATGTATAAAGTTATGAAAACACACTATATAAGAAGACGATTTCACTTTATTTCAAATCATTGCGATAGGTTAAATGTTACGACGTTTTCGTGTTGGGATCAAATTGGTGTGCTTGAGAAGAACCATCATTTCGCATCTCTTGCAATGCGCAAATTTTGTTACTAAGATACTGCAGCTCCGTTGCCATGGGTGCAGAGATACAGAGATGGTCAAGTATCAGCTTCTAGTATAAACCCCCAAACAAAAGAAGAAGAAGAAAAAAAAGAATGTGTAGAAAGACACAAAGATGTGGATGCTACAAGTGAAACACATTGGGCACTTCTTTGGCAAAATTAAATTGATCACAAAGGTGTCCAGAAAATTCTAAATACTGTCCTGACTGTGGAGTCCAAATTATAGGATAATAAAAGTTTTGTGGTGGCATAAGCAACATGAGTCGAGAAGACTGACCATCTGAGCTGTTTTCTGATTTTTCCTAGAAAGCAAGATAATTATCCAAGTGTTCTTTCGATTCTCAGAAAATGACCAAAGTTCAAAGCGAATTCAAAGACGTACTGTACAAGTGAACAGATTACGAGCATTGCACATTTTCTCGAAGAAATCCCATCCCCCATCTTTCTGATTTCAGCAGATGGCCGTGCCACCCACGTAATAAACAAAAAAGTCCAGTGGGAGCTCAGAGGTTAGGGTGGCATCTCCAGCTCTCTCTCCCAAGGGCCAGGTCCACATCATCCAGCAAAACTTTTCATCAATATTGATAGCATATGTTCTGAACTACGTCAAATGCTGTGGCTGTCCAACAGTCTGTCCCCTGTGTCCTTGTTCCTGTCATCCAGCCTCCCATTTACTTCCATTATAGTTCAAAGGCTAAAAGATTTTGTTATTTGATCAGTAATAACCATAATTGCACAGGTTGGACATAAAAAATAGGGAAAAGACAGTATTAATGCAGATGATGGCAGTCCAATAATGCACAGGATGTAATATTACAAACAGGAACTGTGACTCAGGCCTATTTAACCCCAGGACAAAAAAAAAGAAAGAAAGAAAAAAACCCTCTGAAGGTGATGGATGCAAAAGATGCTAGAACCAAAACACAACCAGGCACCTAATGTACCACAATATTATCACCTATGAGGGCTTTCCACACGGCACTTAACCCCGGGTTATCGTCGTTCTAAACACCGCTTTTAACCCTGGCTAACGTAAAGTTCCACACATGCAATTTAAGCCGCTTTTCCACCATTGGGCCAAACTGTTATCATTTACTTAAAGGGTGGATAGTTCACCCAAAAATGTATGTTCATCCATCATTACTCGCCCTCAAATTGTTCCAAACCTATATGAAGTTCTTTATTCTGCTGAACACAAAAGAAGACATTTTGAAAAATGTCGTTATCCTAACAGTTGTGGGGCACCATTGACTTCCGTACTATGGTCATTCATAAGTCAATGGTGCCCCACAACTGTTAGGTCAAAAACGTTCTTCAAAATGTCTTCTTTTGTGTTCAGCAGAATAAAGAACTACAGGTTTGTGCGTTCCGTGCCAGCCGTTGTAGAAATGGTTTCATTTCCCACTCAGCGCCAGATATCGGAGCTCTTTAGAGAATGTAATAAAAACGCGTCAGTCGTTACCTTGTGTGAAAGGGACTTAATAGTTCAGCATGGTTAACTTTTACCGAGGTGTAGTGCCGACATCCTATCCCGCCAAATTATTAGCCCCCTAGTATTAGTAGGTTTAGCATTAGGTGTGGGGGAAGAGTTAGGATTAGGCAATAAGATGGTGTCTTCAAATAATTTGGCAGGGAGTCGAAACTCGGCGCAACACCGACCCAAGAAGGGTTTGTGGGGTAAAGACTAGAAGGGATCCAGCTACGGCCACTGGGCATGCGCACATCAATATTGCGTCATTTAATATTTATTTATTTATTTATTTTAATGACTGTTTTTGTAGTATTGTAAGGGTAGGTTTAGGGATGGTGTAGATGTTAATAAAACACAATTTGATAAATAGCATAATTAATTTACTGTTATTTATCCTGAGGTTTTGCCTCACTTCCGGCCGTAGCTGTATCACACAACCGGTTTGTGCACAACAACTGCGGTGCCAAACTTGTACAGTGTGAAACGAAGCGGTGTTAGAATGTTACCTAGCAACAGACAACCAATCGCGTACTCATATTCTTGTGCTTTGGGTAGTCATGGAAACACACCGCAGTGTATAACCTAAATAGTAGCCTAAATTTAACGTTTGAGAGGAAAAATGTCCAATTGCTGAAAAAAACCGCGAAAATTTTTAATTTTTTATTACTTATCTTTGTAGTCCGGGAACATTCACCATAAACTCGACCGTAAAGTCGGCAATGCAGGATCAATGACACTGACCCCGCAAACAAGAACGTTAACCCAGGGTTTAGGAATGTTAACCCCGGGTATACTTTAGTGTGAAATGTAAAACAAGATAACCGTTTACCCGGGGTTTATATTACCCAGGGTGAACTATTTCAAGTGTGAAAAGACCTGATGTAAACAACTCGTGCAATGGCGTTCTTTAAAACTTCCATAAATCCACTGCACACATAACAATCTGCCTATCCTTGAGCAATGTATATTTAAACATAGAAAAATGAATGCAGTTTGAAACTGTTGCTGTTGTTAAAAATAGCTCGAGCGACTAAGGAAAAAGAAAAAAAGCAAGCACAGTTACAAGGTTGCTGTTTGAACAGGCTTCATCAACGGCAGGAGAGGGAGGAGGAGATGTGTAGGCGAGAACATAGCGCACTTGCGCGAGCTGCTCACTGTTTAAAACTTTTTGTACACACACAATGCCTGCACCTTCCCATGTAACTAAAATTAAGGCTCTTAATTACAAAAAAAAAAAAATGCAATCGAAAATATATATAATGAATCAATTAGGTATGTGATGACGTCACAGCTGCAGCTAATGTATGACGAAAGCAGGATGAAAACATTCTGACCAATGAGCGTTCAGCAGACGAGATCCCACTTTATCAAAATATATTGTTTATGAATCATAACATGACACACGAGCCACTTTTTACTTATGATATTACCTTAATAAAGTTTGTTGAGTTTGAACTTCAGATGACCGTTTCGTCCTTAGTATTGTCCTGATCGGATATTTTAAAAAGAGAGTTGCCAAGCAACAGATTATCGTTTTTCTTCAAAGTAAAAGAGTGAAGACCTTGATTCTTTTGCTTTTAAAATAAACATGAACATAAAGTAGGAGAAACTATAAAACCAGACAAATGTCCTTCACACCGTTCATTCTCTCTCTTTCTCTCTCTCTCTCTCTCTCTCTCTCTCTCCTTTTGTTGCACACTAATAGCCAATCAACAAGAACACTATGTTGTTTTGTTTCGTTATTCATATGTAAGTTTACTAATGAGAAGGAAATAAAAACACTGAACATAAGTTAGTTGATTCACATTGCACTAACATGAAGTTTTAGTCCAACTTTATTCCTTGTATTGAATTTTCAAGTGTGAAATGATTATCACAAGAGTTTTAAAACTCCTAGTATACAATATTTTTGCTCTATTTTGTGGCATTTTTTATTAAAATTATAATTCTAAAATAAAATGAACAAAATTATAGCTGCCTAAATGTAAACATTTGAATGAAATAAAATAATCTTATATATATATATATATAGCCTATATATACTATAGCCTACAAATTTGTCATAAGATGACTTTCATTATGTTTGTAATAAGAAAACTTTTATTAGTTTTGGCAGCGAACTTAGAATATCAACTGTTGCATGATTTTCTTTGATTTTATAAATAAATAAAATTTGAATTAACGTCAATATTATTTCTAGCATGACTTTAAAAAAAACCGTACAATTATATTTAACATAGGCCTGTATAGCAATATATTTAAACATTAAATTATATTCCAACAGATAGCCTACAATGTATCACTATTTAAAATAGCACATTGCAGCGCATTCAAAAAATATATAAGCTATGTTTCATATCTTACAAGAAATAGTTGTTTGCCTGATCCGTCGCTTGGTTTAACGAGCTAATTGGTTGTAAAATTTCAGTTTTGCGTGTGGGGGACAGTCGTGGGATAAAACACTTACTTTCTTAATCGTGGTTATTGTTTATTGTTTATTTTCTGTTTTCATTGCATGGGTGGCATGATGTAGGCTAATTGATTGAGTTCTGCCTCCTACTAATTGCGTTGATGAAGGCGCAGTAACCCCATCTCCAGTTTCAGTTAGCATATCGCTGACATTTACTGACACGAGAGATAATATCTTACTGTCCAAATCCCGTTCCGAATTAACAGCGCTTCTCCTGAAGCCTAGGCAGCAAAATTCTGCCACAGCAGCTCCAGATGCACCTGCTCAGAGCGCGCAACAGGGTGGAGAGTTTGGACCACTGCCTCCTTTCGGTTTTGTCCAAATCTGGCTCTGCGCGTTGAAAGGGATCCCATATTTATCCTACGTCACCATTACAGCAGCAAAATGCAGAGATACTTGGAGATCAGATTCGGATCCATTTATGCACGCCCCCTCCCATCATTTCTTCAGGCGCGCGCTCTATATAAGGGATCTGGAGGCAATGTTGTGAGTAGAAGCTTCACGCGAAAGCGAGAGAGCGATCCACAGCACACCAACCGTAAAACTTAAGAGTCGATAGAGGATATATGGGCAAAGAAACATGTTTTTTCTCAATTACTGAGTAGCTTGGTTTATTATCCAAAACTTAGAAGAAGTGGCGTCCGCCTCGAGTGATGGCTGAGTAGTTCCAACTGCATGCAGTTTTCAATCAAAATATTCGTCCGTTCCAACGATTCTTTGGACTCGAAAAAATGTACCGGTCCACTAAAGGAGCATCAAAGGCTCGGAGGGATCAGATCAACGCAGAAATTCGCAACTTGAAAGATCTTCTGCCCATCTCCGATGCCGACAAAGCTCGTCTTTCCTATCTTCACATCATGTCCCTAGCCTGCATTTACACAAGAAAGTCCGTCTTTTTCTCTCAAGGTAGGGCTAACTTAAGAATTTAGAGTTCTTGTGGGTTTTGGAGATCAAGTTCTACTTTAAACTCTTAAAAGCATCGTTACATGGGTTTCTAAAGAACTAGATACCATAAAAAGCTGCTTCCACAGCGTCAAGCTGCAAACCCCTTTTTAAAACCTTTATTTTTTTACGAGTTTAGAGCAGATCTGAAGTTTAGGTCGTATCTGAGGAATCTCTGTCCCTGTCCAGAGTTCTGAAAGCAGCTGGTCTCTGTCTGTGGTGCTGATGTTGAGCTATTTGTGTGGAAGTTGCGTTAGATTGCTTTCTAAAATTACAATGTACATAGAGCTTTATGTTTATGTTTTATCTTTAAATTGTCTTTATCTGTGGCAGCTGGACACGACATGAACGGAAGCGCCCTGTCTTTGCCAGAACTCTCGGATCTGCTGCACACACTACCAGGCTTTCTCCTGGTGCTGACGAGTGAAGGAAAACTCCTGTATTTATCGGACAATGTCGCAGAGCACCTCGGCCATTCCATGGTAAGGAATATCAATGTAAATAATATAATTATTATAACCATTTGTTGCGTCCATGTTGAACATTATTTCTGCTTTATTCAGGTGGATCTGGTGGCTCAGAGTGACAGTGTGTATGACATTATTGACCCAGCCGACCATTTTATCATGAGGGGAAACCTTGTGCCGATCACCACAACTGACACTGGTAATTTACCCTGTTGATTTGACACTTTCTTCCTGCATAAAGTAATTGAAATGAGTGTAATTTGTTAAAGAATAATTGTTTCATTCTTCTTGTACTCTTTTTGTCCAGACCGCCTCTTTCGCTGCCGTTTCAGCACTTCGAAGTTTGTGAGGAGGCAGGGATCAGGGAACAAACTGGCGTTGATTCGGGCACGCTGTCTGCCACCTCCATACCACACATCCTCCTACTGGACCTCCAATCCAGTGTGGGTGTGTTTTTGCTCCCCGTTGGAGTCCAGTGTCCCTCTGGTTTCTTCGGCTAGGAATCCTCTCCCCACCCCTCCTGCTGAGCAGTCTTTCCTCCTTTCCTGTTTCCAATCTCAGCACAGCCGGGATATGAAAATCCATGCTGCTCAGGACAGGTACAGTTTGAGTCCCGTGAACGTCCCTGTCTGTATATGATGAATATGTATTTGAGCGTGAGGGAATGATGCCGTTGTATCTCTTTCTCTCTGACAGTGTAAGCATGTACCTTGGTTATGACATAGAGACTCTGCGCTCTCGCTCATGGTACAGTCTGATTCATCCTCGCGATCTCTCTCACGCCTCTGCACAACACTGCGCCCTGTGTGAGTACATAACTTTACTTGTTTATTTATCTCAATATTTATACGTTTCTCACAAAGCAGGTCTAGTAAATGTGGTTTATTAATTGGTCGTTGTGTCCTTTTTCAGTACATGAGGGTGGAGAGAGGCAAGTGGAGATGGTGGTCCAGGTAGAGGCAGCAGACCATGCATGGGTCTGGCTTTACATTGTTCTTCAGCTGGAGACTGGAGAATATCCCATCAACAGCCACAACTACGTCATAAGGTATAAGGCTACCAGCATTCAAGTTTAATATTCTATAAAATAACATACATGTATATATATTTTACATTATATATATATATATATAGTTAATATTATCATTGTTAAAAGAATTAGTTCACTTTACTACTCCAAGCTTTACTCACACTCAAGCCATCCTGGGTGTTTATGACTTCCTTCTTTCTGATGAACACAATCAGAGTTATTAATAAATATTCTGATGCATCTCAGTTTTATAATGGCAGTGAATGGGACCAATGAGTTTGAAGCTCAAGAAAGTGCATCCATCCATCATAAACATTCTCCACACAGCTCCAGGGGGTTAATAAAAGCCTTCTGAAGTGAAGCGATGCATTTGTGTAAAAAAAAAAAATCCATATTTAACAAGTTATGAAGTAATATATCTAGCTTCCACCAGACCACCTTCCATATTCAACTTGCAAAAAAAACGTTGAAAACAGAAGGCGGTCTGGCGGAAGCTAGATATATTACTTCATAACTTGTTAAATATGGATATTTTTCTTACTCAAGCGCATTGCTTCGCTTATGACATTTATGATGGATGGATGCACTTTCTTGAGCTTCAAACTCGTTGGTCCCATTCACTGCCATTATAAAGCTTGGATGCATCAGGATATTTATTAATATAACTCTGATTGTGTTCATCAGAAAGAAGAAAGTCATACACAAGCCACTTATTTTAATTAATTATTATTATTTCCATTAATAATGTTATGTTATTATAGTAATAATATTAATCATTATATTTTGAATGTTTTCATCCATAATTAAATATTATTATTGTTATTATAATATTATTATTTAATTTTATTAAAATATCCTAGACGTTTTATACTCTAATAATTGTGGTATTATATTAAATATATTAAAACGATAATTTATTATAATAGTGATTCTAATAAATATTTAATATTGAACTGTTTTTAAAAACATACTATAAACCGAATTCACAAAATAATGTCATACTATGAATAATCATAACAATCTGTCATTTTTTCTACTCATCCCTTAGTGAGTCTGAAGCCTGGTCAGTGCGTCAGCAGTTGTACTCAGAGCAGAACCAGCTGGCTCTCCTGTACCAGGAGGCACGGCAGAGCTCTGACCCTCTGTCCAGCCCAGACCAGGTCTTCACGCCCAGCAGCAGTGGCCTGTCCTCCCAGTCCTTCGACTTCAGCTTCACCACTTCTGGGCGGAGCTCCTCGGAAGAGCTCCCCAGTACCTCTGCCCCATCCAGCATGGCACTCGACCCCCTTCAGAGCTTTTCACAAGACGAAGAGAGCCACCTGCAACCGCACGGCAGTAACCAAATGTGGAGATCAGCCATGACTGTATCTGTATCCCCTGAACATCTCAGCAACATCAACATCCCAAGTCTTTCTACAATTCCCCAGTCCCATGTTCCCCCTTCACCCCTTCCTCCCTTCAAAGCTCCTCCTAAGCGCCAAAGCTCAGAGGAGTTTATTTGCACGCCCCCTTACACCCCAAGACTCGGAGGGGGAACTTTCATGTTTGGTGATGAGACCTTTAAATCAGACCAAAACAAAGCAGGTAAAATGAGGCAGCCTATAACCTCAGCGTCCCTCTCCACCAGCGTTGGTCCCGCTCAACACTGCCGCAAGCGTCTTTATGAAACTCTGCCTCCTACTCCAGACAGCCCAGGTGATGATGAATGCATTCTCATGGCGCTGCCAGAAATCAGGGGACCTCTGTACATAGACGTCCCCCATTTCCCATTCCACGCTCCCCCCGAAGGCCTTTTAACCCCAGAGGCCTCACCCACCAAAAAGCCCTGTTTGAGTTTCTTCCCTCAGCAAAACGACACAGAAAGAGAGAGAATGGAAATCTCGCTCCTGGCTCAGTATATTAGCACTTTAGCTGAAGGTTTCTGTCACAGCCACCCACAAAGCACATTGGCTCCCCCTCATCACGAATCGTTTGAGGGCCCAAACTCCTCGCTGGCTCACATTGATGTCTTTATGTTTGAGGAGAAAGCAGTAGATGGCATCCCTCTTCCAAATCTGCCATCCACCTCCCCTGTACCTCCCTCACCTTACTCATCAGCGCCGTCCTACGCACAGCGCTCCCCTGTCCACGCACAGGAGGAGGCGGCGACTTTGAACGGTGTACACCACCTCTGTAGCGTCCAGTCGACGCACCGTAATTGCATGGCCGGGGGTGGGCCGCAGGAAGCAGAGAGACCCGAAGAGGACATGGAGATGATGTCCTCCCCTGGGTCCACCACAGATCCAGCCCTTCCTGCCCTCACCCCTGCTCTGCCTTGTGCCCAGTCCCTCCTAGAGGAGCTGGTCACCATGGAACCTGTGTTTGGGGCAGCCGCCCCAATGACTCCTGCCGAGAGGCAACAAGATGAGTTGTATCAACTCCCTCATCAAGGCGGACAACAGATCTTCTACCAAGGTGAGAAATAAAGACGTTTTTGTGATTTCAGCATGACGTTTCAATTTCTCAACCTTCTCGTTTCTAACGAACTGTGCTTTTTCTGTCTTTTCTTACAGATGGAACCAGTGATCACATGTTTTAACATAAGTCTGTGACTTAATCGATGAAGTATGGCATATTGTCATCTTTTACAAAGCTATTTTTCTGGGATAATGTAGTAGAGTTTAATCAAAGTGTGTTAAAAAGACCTATTTATGTTTATATTTAAATATCATGAAGTCCCATGAACATGCATCCTATTCATATTGGACTTTCACTTTGGGGAAAAGTACTTAAAGTAACAAAGGCAATTTTACAAAGTGCCACCTTGTATTCACTTATAGTGAAGACTGTGTTTCATTGAAAGAATCTGTTTATGAATCACAACTGTATCTTTTAAACCATCGTAGAGTTCTACGGTCAAGTAGAGGATTGATTCCTACCTACAGTACTCTCTTTCTAATTGCTTTTCATTATGTATGTGCATGGAAACCATAGAAATGCTTCATAATAAACAATATTCCTATATGTATTGTCCTTTATGAGTCCAGAAGTTGTTTTGCTGACACTCGTAAAAATAAAGGTTCTTTATTGGCATTGGTGGTTCAGTGAAGAACCTTAAACATACATGGAAACTTTAAATTGCACAAAGAGTTCTTCACACTAAGGAAAGGTTTTTTGGGAAACCCAAAATGAATCTTTTATGAATTACTGCGGAACTCCCCTTTTGGAAGCTTCACATTTAAGAATGTATTTGTACACCATATTTTCTTCTTTGCAAAAAGAATATCATTGATTTCGATGCTCTCATGTTTTCCAAATATGTATATGAGAGTCAATTAAATGCATCAAAGCGAGGTTCATCTGTGTGTGTTCATTGTTGCTGCCCCCTCTATTGTTCCCTCCTCTCTCACCCTTTCATTCACTGCCTTTTTAGTGTGTCGCCATGGTTTCCTAGGACCGACTGACGCAGATGATGAGGTGCTATCTGTTTTTCCTGACGTATGCTCTTGACTCAGAGGCACAGTAGAGACAATCAGCCTCCCACACACACACACACACACACACACACACACATATGTCCACCGCATACAGCTTGCTGTACACTGAATAGTCAGCCTACACTTTCCCATTATACCTGGAAGCTCACGATAATACCCTATATGGCCTTTCCTGCCTCTCAATATCTGCTTCCATTTTTTCCTCTTGTTGCCAGGGGAGGTGATTTCTTCCTTTCGCAATCTCCACCTCCGGTGCCCCTAAACCATTGTTAGCTTGTGAATTAGCCAGTTATGCACCTTTTCATTGAGTCCGCCATCAATGCCGCGCTGACCCTCCCACACGGGACCACGTGGGCTAACGTCCAGAAATAGCCTCCACCCCATGAGTTTCATCTGAATAAAATTCTCTCATGTCTTGTCTTCCTGTCCTTGGGAGAGTGATGCGCTTTTAGCGATTGAAGAGGAATAAAAATAGACCGGACTGAAAAGAGGAGGAAAAAGAGGGAAAGGGGAGCGCTTGGAAGGTGCACAAGGACTTTTAGGTGCTTATTCATCTTGCTTTCCTCCCACTCCTCCAATCAGTCAGCTGGATTTCTTTTCATCCTCCCTCTTTCACACATCTGTGCGTTCTCATTCATATCGTCCCATTCATTAGGACCCTCTCTCCTCATGACTCACCCTTACCTCTTTAACTCGTCTCCCCTTCTCTGCTCTCTCGCTCTTCATCCTCCTCCAGATATGTCCACACAAGCAGCCCGTGCCCACTTAAATCATAATGGAAATGCAAAAATTAAGATGCTCTCAACTTGTTTTCTGTATAGCACGATAAAAACATCCACCTACATTCGGTGTATTATTAAAAGATGAACAAACCATAAGCATTAATGTCATGGAGCAACATCAAAAAGAACAATTTTGTCAACTAATACATTTTGGCAGAAATTTAGCAGAGTAAACAAAAAAAAAGCTTTAAAATAAGAATTATTTTGACAAGTCATTGCTGCTTTAAGAGCTTCTTCATCCCCAGGCTTGGGGCAATGTTCATAGCCAGCAGTTATCACCCTGGAGCCCAAGGCTGGTCACCCACTGAAGCTAAACAGGGTTAAGCCTGGTCAGTACCTGGATGGGAGACCTCCTGGGAAACTGCTGGAAGAGGTGTTAATGAGGCCAGTGGTCTGGGCAGGTTCTAACCGTCCTTTGGATGAAATGTTAAAATGAGGTCCTGACTCTCTGTGGTCATTAAAAATCACAGGGCATCCTTCGAAAAAGTGTAGGAGCGTAACCCTTGATCCAGGCCCATCTTGCCCAATGGCCTCCTCATCATCCCTAATTCCCTATATATCTACTTATTGGCTTCATCACCCCATCTCCTCTCCACCAATCAGCTGGTGTGTGGAGGGCATTCTGGCGCAATATGGCTGCTGTCACATCATCCAGGTGGATGCTGCACATTGGTGGTGACTGAGGAGATTCCCCCTTCCAAAGTGCTTTGAGTGCCAAGAAAAGCAATATATAAATGGAACTTATTATTATTATTAGGGGTTCAAGCAAGTAGCGCTGAAAACCTATTGTAATTGTTACATTTTCAAAGAATCAGCATTCTCCCCTAAAAGTGATTGGGCAGACCAAACCGTAAGTCATAGCGACTTTGAGGGCTGGTAGTACTCACACCGTTTACAACGTCACAAGGTTCGCCCCGATCGGCCTGTCGGGGGCACTACAGCGATCAAAAGTATGAAATTGCTCATAACTCCTGAACGGTTAGGGCTATAGGCTCAAGTCTCTTTTACCCTTGGAATCGTTGGCTCAAAGCAGACAAGATGCATGCCTCGGATTTGCTTGTTGCGAATTTTTTTTTTAAAACCTACTTTTGCGAACTTGTCCTAGGTTTTTGACCTGATCGGAACCGAGCGACACTCTCTGGAGTGGTTGTCAACAGCTATCAAAAAAATTCTGATTTAAGGTCCCTGCCAAAACATTTCAAATGGGTGGAATTTTTAATAAAATGGCTATAATTTGTGAACGAAATGACATATATTCACCAAACTCAGCACAGCACACCTCTGTAAGAGCTCATTTTGAGGTCGCGTAAAAAAGGACGCGGCGACTGGCAACTTGGTGGTGCCACAGATCGGAACGAAACTCGCTAGACCTGTTTGACTCACGACTGTACAGGCTTGTGAGAAATTCGAGAGAAATCAGCCACCGGGGGCACCTTTGCGTTTTTTTTTTACAACTTTGCCTCTAGGACCATCGCTGTCTATTGAATTGTTCAATAAATATTGGAGATTATTTCAAAAATCAACTAGTATTAGGTTTTTGATTCAACCTCGATAACTGTAAAAAAGCTTTAAAAACTATATTTCATATGCTAAATTGCCTGTATTTGCTGCAAATGGTCTTTTCCATCTATGATTGAGATGGTTACAGGATTGCTAATTAAAACCTTTATATCTTTATAGGCAAGTGCTTAAAGGCCTTGAAATGTTTGAACCCTGATAACTGCTGCTTGCAGCTATATTTATTATTATTATTATTTGTAATATTAATTTTCTCAGTTTGTAAACCTCTCACAATGGCCTGCAATGCAAGTATTATTTTTTAATGTGTTTTTGATTTGTCAGTAGTATCTACTGTAAAGACTGCTCCATGCTGACGTTCAGTGGTCATTATTGGGAATTTTACAGAATGCTTTAATTATGTCCCTGTTTCTCTCTTCAGCAAATTTAACCTCTCATTAATACACAGACAAATAACCAAAAGCTATCTCATACCATTAGTAGAAAATTTCTGAAAATGCAAATCTATGTTGATGAATGGCCTAAAACAAATGTTTTAATATTAAACACAGTCTTACGTTATTAAAAAAGAGGTTTTTCTTTTGGTGCCTATGTGAAAAAGAAGTACATGTTAATGTGAAAAAGAGTAGCCTACTTATTACGTTTAAGTGTGAAATTAATGTTTTTGGATTATATTGAATATTAAAATGTTAGGCCTCTTATTTCATCAATTAAGCTAAGCACACTTCTTTTTCACAAGTGTGGACTTGACAAAATATTTTATAATTTAATTCTCTGTGATATTTCATATAAGTCAACAACATGTTAGTTCATCTAAACTGAGCTGAACAAATCTTGAGGAAATAAAGAGGTCATCATCTCTGTGTTACGCTTTATGGCAATAAAATTATGTGTTGGTTACATGACTTTGACATTTTGAATGTTTAATGATATTATTTTAAATTTTAATGATATTTTGCAATGAAAATGTTTCACTGCTTAAAAAAAGAAAAAGAAAAGATACTGCTAAACTACTTATGCATGCAATACTACAGGACCTTTTTCATTTTTCAGCCTTTTCTTGTACTACCTCCACATTTTTTTTACCCAACAAATAACAAAATAATTTATACCCTACTGTAGAAATACATTTTAGACGTGTTTATCATTGAAGAGTTTATCAATTGCATTTATTAATGTATTTATAAATAATAATAAAAAAATAAAGCCTTGAAGACATGTAAACCTAAAACCCCATCCACTAGATGACAGTATTAAGCAGTTCAGTATAGAGCTCGTCTCCGGTCCGGGATCGAGGAAGATTCTTTCGGGGTCGATGTGTTTTCAAAATGGCGATGTACATGTCAGAAATGTAACTATGAGGGTGGAAGAATTCGTCCTCTTTCCTCCTCAGAAAACTGAAAACTAAAGTCAGCATTTACGAAACGTCAGATACATTGTTTTAACGCACCGCGCATACATACAGGTAAAGTAAACATAAAATGAACAACTGTTCACTGTCATTGTGTTTTACCATGTTCCACATATAAACTGACATCGATTTTGCGATTGTTCCTACAGATGAATTAAAAATGTCTTTTTTTGGAAGTCTGAGACCAATGCTCTCGTCTGTTTTGCAGGGTGAGTCTTAGCAACATTATTTTGATTAACTATTAAAATAAGCTATTGAAATATTAACATAAGTATTAAATATTAGCAGAAATATGTGCATAAGTGTTAGATAAAAATAATTTGGATATTGAATATTTCAAGAAACCCTTTGAGGTTGAGCAATGCAGCAAGAAATACAGGATCGATCCCGGGTGCCAAGAAATGAGACTGACACAGAGTGTAGTTCAATCATGGACACAGTTTATTTGCTGTCCAGGGGTACAAATTATAGGTGAAAAACAAGAAGTGAAACCATCCATTTAGCAACTGGAAATACATATAAGGACATGATTACAATCACATGGTTTCTGGGTCAAGCAAGATGATATAATGTCTAGATATTTGTCCAATGGGACACAAGAAAAAGTCTCAAGTCATCAGAACAGAACACATGGTCATCAGTATGTTTTTGAACCTTACAATAAGTCAAATAAATGATGCCACTTTGTGCTATATTATTTTGTCAGCATCGCACTCTCTACCTTTCTGGTCGGGACCCTTCTTCAGCAGGACCATGGCCACTCTGAATCAGATGCACCGTAGGGGCAAACCTCCCCCTCCTCGCCCAAAGATCAGTGCCACTTTTGGGCATCCACAGCTCAAAGCTGTAGTTCTGAAGACCATGATCAGGAAACCCAAGAAGCCCAACTCGGCCAACCGCAAGTGTGCACGAGTACGTCTTTCCAATGGTCAGGAAGCTGTAGTGTACATCCCAGGGGAAGGACACAACCTCCAGGAGCACAATGTGGTGCTGGTAAAAGGAGGGAGGACACAGGACTTACCAGGGGTCAAACTCAAGGTGGTCAGGGGCAAATATGACTGTGCGCATGTCGTGAAGAAGAAACAGTAATCACTGTGACTGCGTACAGCTGGTCTTCAGATCTTCAGGACTGTAATCTCAAATAAACTTGCTCTGAAATGTCAGTGGTCAAGTCTGATTCATACAGATCTTCTCCTACATTGATATTTTAACAGTTTGTTCAAGTAGTGTTTCTGTTTTGCAAAGTCTCTTTGACAAACATAATATCTGTTAGTCTTTGCTGTTGCTATTTACTTGAGCTATTTCAGAAGGCTGATATTGAGTGGGTTTATCTCGTACGAATTGCAGACTGAATTCATTGAGATTGTGTTCATAAGAAACCAAGATGTCTTTAAAAATGTCCCTGCTGTAAAGAATTTATAAAACATTTAAACCAAGCACCACGATAACTCATGTAGTGTGTTTTTGTATGGGGAGAACAGACTCTGCAGGAATGCCCTTATGTGGTATAAAGGCTACAAGCAGTATTGTTTTAGTTTCACCTGCGGCTGTGATAGTGTCCTGGGATTTTCACTGTTGGAGAACCAGAATCCAGTTTGGCAGGGTCCTGTGACTGGGCTTTAGGTTTTCCTCAGACTTCCTCAGTCTCTCAGATTCTACTTGAACATTTACCTCAGGTATGTTTTCTTTGAAAATGTATGCTTATGTATAAAACAGTTTATGTTTATATATTTCACAGTAATTTTACACCGAACTACTTTTAGTGAAGTTAATGTTTACAATCCACGCCTGACGCGTCGTCTACTCTCGACGCACGCGCGTTCTTTTTCTCTCGCGTCCGGTGTTAAGAGAGTAAAAGCAAAATTACATTCTCAAAAAGCAAATCCATCTTAAGCAATTTTGCTTTACAGGTAAATGTTTACCGTTAAAGGGATAGTTGAACCAACAATGAAAATTTTGTTATTTATTATGTCTTTCCAAACACACGTGACTTCCCTGGCAGCCAAATACTATAGTAAATATAGTGTTTCATAGTAAAGTAATTGAATTAATTTGTTGTGCTAATTCTATAGTGGCTGTGGTAATATAACCACTGTAGATATATAAACATTACCCAATCCTGTACTGATTTTTCTACAACTATGGGGTATATTAAACTGCAATGAATACACTACTGTTTACTGTAGTAAAAACTAAAGTATTTATTACAATTGATCAGTTCACTATTGTTAATACTACAGTATGTTGTAGCATTCATTAACAAAGTGCTGTAAATATATATTTTACTATAGTAAATACTATAGTATTTTTTCATGTGGGTTTCTCAAAAGAAGATATTTTTAAGAAATTTTTTTTTTTTTTTTCAAAATATCTTCATGGTCCACAAAAAACGATGTCATGTTTGAAGACAGATTTGGATGACATAAAGGTGAGTAAATGATGACAGTGAACTATTTACATTTTAGACTGTTTTAGACTAAGATATTTCACTGGAAGACAAAACAAGCATAGCCTACTAAATAAGAATTTTGATTGAAAATCAAGAGTACAAAACCTATTCCTTTTCAGAGCCATGGAGGCCATATATGAAGTGGAGGTGACCACAGGCTCCATGACCCACGCGGGAACTTTCGACAGTATATTCATTACTCTGATTGGCACTCAAGGAGAGAGTGAGCGAACCAAGCTCGACAGCTATGGAAGAGATTTTAAGAAAGGGATGGTGAGATATATTATTTTAATTTTTCAATTTTAAAAATTCAATTTTAAAAATTCAGTTGTGCACAGGAAAGCGCTCTGACTGAAATGAGCCATCAGCTTCTCTAACTGAAGTGTTGTTTTTCTTTGTTTTACCTAGAAAGTAAAGTACAAAGTGACAACAAGGTTCACGCTCGGCAACCTGCTGCTGGTCAGACTTGAGAAAGACAATTTCATGTTCTTGCCTGAGAATGACTGGTTCTGCTCTCTTTTAAATGTAACGACCCCCGAGAAGGATGTGATCTGTTTCCCATGCTATCGCTGGATGAGAGAGGGGGAAGTGATTGAGCTGCGAGAGGCCAAAGGTCTACATATATCTATTATTGCATTATTTAAAAAAATATCATTGTAAGCAGTGATCATCCATAATTTTTTCAATTAGGCTTACAAACATTTCAAACTTTTGGACTTTTGAACTTTTTTTGATCAAATTAATAAACACAAAAAATTTAAAACATCTTACCGACCCCAAACTTTAATGTAAATCTGACTGGGATTTTCTGTTGAACTTGACTTCAGTAACTTTCCATTACTTTTATAATGTCTGCCAGCTACGAAAATCTATGACGAAAAATATTCACGACTGAAAGAGCACAGAAAAAATGAGCTGATGCTTAACAAACAAGTGTACCAGTAAGTTTGCATGACCAATATTTGTCTTTGCAATCATTTTGTGCCACCTTCATTGTTACTGAATGTGTTTTTGCCCTTCCTTGAGGTGGACTGAGTTTAAAACGGGTCTCCCACAGTGTTCGTGTTTTCAGGAGCCCCTGTCTCTTCCCTCAGTGGTCCGCTTCTCTTTCACTAAAGACATGGATTCAGCTTTCAACATCTCAACTGCGTAATTTCCCCCTAACCTTCGTTGTATATATTATTACAAGTATTAGTAGCCTGTGTTCTGTTTGGTCACTTCTTTACACCAGTGATGTTTATCTTACAGGCTCGGTGAGATCAAAATGAAGAAGCTGGTGAGAAAACCTGATCAGTGGGTTCAAATGGAAGACATGAAGAGTGCCTTTTGGTCCTCCAGAACCACTATCTCTGGTGTGATAGCTGCTAAAGTGATCTGTTTTACAGATTTGGTGAAATGTGCTTGAGGCTGAGTGTAGTAAAACTCAAATAATCTGTTAGTTTTGTTGTTGCAATCATTTTTAATAGAATATGTGCAGCTGCACTGGATGGATGATGATTTTTTTGGATACCAGTTTCTAAATGGCCCCAATCCAATGATGCTCCGCCGATGCTCTGAGCTTCCTCTGAACTTTGCCGTTAATGATGGTATGGTGCAGCCTTTTCTCGGGAGTGGAACTTCTCTTACTCTGGAGATGAAGGTAAAACAATGTCAAATTTGCTCTCTCAATACGAATGTTATGTCACAACACAAACTATCACTTGTTTGCTTATTTTAACTCAACAGCAAGGAAACATATTCTTATGTGACTATAACAGACTGTCAGATTTACCAACTCAATTGATCAATGGAAAGCAGCAGTATGTTGCGGCTCCACTGTGTCTGCTGTACAAGAACCAAATGGGCAAACTTCTGCCTGTTGCTATTCAGGTACCTTTTTAGTGTGGCTGACATGGCCAGACAGATAATAAACAAACCTTGAAAATTGTTTACGCTTTTTAACCTTGATGAGTGTGTATTGTTAATTTTACAGCATAATTGAAGGGTTAGTTCACCCAAAAATGAAAATCTGTTATTAATTACTCAACCTCATGTCGTGCCAAATCCGTAAGATCTCCATTGAATCTTCGGAACATAATTGAAGATATTTTTAATGAAATTAAAAACTACCATTTTCAAGGTCCAAAAGGTAGAAATGACATCATTAAAGTACTCCATGTGACTCCAGTGGTTTAACCTCAATTTTATGAAGCGATGCGAGTACTTTGTTTGCGCAAAAAAACATAATTTACCACTTAATTTATGAAAATATTGATCTTTAACGCACGTTCACGAGAGCATCATGACGCATGCAGTTTGTGTTCATGCAAAAGCTGACATTGTTGCATGAACATGCTTTTTATAATATTATTTTGTAAATAAATTGGTAAATTATGTTTTTTGTGCACTTCATAAAATTGATGTTAAACCACCTGGAGTCACATGGAGTAATGATGTCATTCCTACCTTTCCAGAACTTGAAATTGGTGGTTGAGTGGATCTCTATGGATTTCATTAAAAATATCTTCATTTGTGTTCTGAAGGTCTTACGAATGTGGAACAACATGCGGTTGAGTAATTAATGACAGAATTTTCATTTTTGTGTGAACTAACCCTTTAACTGTTATTCTCAATCTGTTTGTCATTGTTGTGTCAGTTGCACCAACAGGTGTCAGACGACAATCCAGTCTTCCTGCCTAGCGACTGCGAGTATGATTGGCAGCTTGCCAAACTCTATGTGAGGAATGCAGACTGTCTTGAGCATCAAGCATCTTTCTATCTGCGCACACATCTTTTGGCTGAGATCTTTACAGTGTCATTACTGAGGAACCTCCCGGCAGTTCACCCAATTCATAAGGTACTCAAGATACTGTCAGGTACAGTTTACAGGACTTTTTTTAATAACTCTAAGAAAACATACTTGGGCCAATGAAATAAGTACTGTATCCAGTACTATACATCTGAACAAAACCTGACATTCTGCTATAACCTGGATGAGCAAAACCTTCACAGAGAGTCTATAATAGGGTCTATAATAGGTTTTCATGCTTGGAAAAAAAAAAAACAACATTATTTTTTGCATAGTTTACATAGTTACAGCACCTCTCTTCCCAGTCTGTCAGTAACGGTCTGTTTTGTTCCTGTCTCTATGAAGCCCTTCTTTCTGAAAAGCTTAATGTGCTCTGATTGGTCGCCTGGAGTAGTGTGTTCTGATTGGTCAACAACTCTGAGCGTGTTTCAGAAATTTCACGCCTCTTGCCATAACCGCAACTTAACCTGACTTCACCCCTTTTTTGCATATGACTTGGACGGGAATTATTTATTTGATGAATATTAAACGGAGCTTATTGATATAGAGAATAGTCACTCCCTGTAAAAAAAAGCATAATAGGTCCTCTTTAAAATCATCATGACTTATTTTCATATTTGTGATTCTCTCATAGTTGCTGATGCCACACACACGTTATACCCTCCAGATAAACAGCCTCATTCGGGGCAGACTTCTCGGTCCTCAGGGTGCAGTCACTCAGGTATTGATTTAGGAATTCTTTTATTTGCATTCATTTTTTAATGTACACAATTACTTGCAAATCATTATCACTTCAGAATACCAGTATTGGAGATGAAGGGATGACTGTTCTCATGAAGAAGGTGCTCTCAGACCTGACCTACAACTCTCTCTGCCTTCTCGAAGACATCAGGGACCGTGGTCTGGAATCTATCCCCAACTTCTTCTACAGAGACGATGGACTTCAGCTCTGGGACCTCATAAATGAGTAATTTTTGCATTAATTCTCTGTTAAATTTATTTTATGGCATCTTGAAAGCATTCTTCATTGTGCTTAATACAAATCATATGACTTTGTGATGAATTTGGTATCGGTCTCTAGTTTTGTAAGGAGCATGGTGGAGTTTTATTACCAGAGTGACGGTGATGTGCAGCGGGACACTGAACTCCAGGACTGGATCAAGGACATCTTCATTCATGGATTTCTTGAGCAGAGCAGCACAGGTAAGTCAGACGATATGGCATATCTGCGTGAAGTCATCATTCTTTTCATCATCAATCTTCCTTTTCTTCCCATCAGGAATACCTCAGTGTTTCAGTACAGTGGAGGAGGTCATTAAATTTGTAACCATGGTGATCTTCACAGTTTCAGCTCACCATTCTGCCCTCAGAGCAGGACAAGTAATTTAGAAATGAAATGAAAATTATTCTACTAATATATATGTGTGTGTGTGTGTGTGTGTGTGTATATGTATGTATACCTATATATTATATATTTGTATATCTAAATCTGTGTGCATATATAACTTCTTTTTTCTTAGTTTGACTATGGTAGTTGGTTTCCCAATGCCCCTGGCTCTCTAAAAAGACCCCCTCCTACATCTAAGGGAAGTACAGGCAAAAACACCCTGCTGGACACTCTGCCTGACATGAACACATCTGCGTGTCTAGTATCAGTCTTTTGGCTTTTGAGCAAACCTTCATCAGATTTAGTGAGTGTTCCTTATTCAACTGGTATCCCATTTGTTGTATATACTCACAAATCCCCACAAATCCTCTCTAATCTTTTATGCAGGTTTCACTTGGGCAATACCCTGAGGACTACTTTTGCCAGACGGTTCCCCAGAAATTGATCAGAGGTCATGAAGCAGAGCTGTCCTTTTTGAGCGAGTCAATCAAAGACAGAAACGCAGGGCTACAAGTCCCTTACATGTACATGTGCCCTGATACGACCAGCAACAGTGTCAACATTTGACACAGAGCTGTGTAAAACATGTTTTAGTATTATTTTAACACTTTCCTTTTTTTTTTTTTTTTACATGCAGATGTTAATTTATAACTTTGAAAGTGAATTTAGAATCCTTTTTAAACTTAGATGATGAGGATTTACTTGCTATATAATATTCGGATATATACATGTTTTGTTTTGTTTGATTTACAGGAGATTTATTCTTATTGATTTGATTTAGATGCTGTTTTGAATGCTGTGTGCGTGTATATATATATAAATAATGTGTGTGTCAATATTTGATTTAGATTCTGTTGAGACATTTAACATTTCAAAATTTCTTTGAATTTACTGTATAGATTTACTCTCATTTGTCACTATTGACTTGATTTAAATGCTGTTGAAATCATCCTAGATAAGTTTTTAAAATGAGCATAATAATATTTATTTAAAAAAAGCATCAAAACCGATATTTGAGCAGGTCTTTATTTTCAAGCATGACTCAAGCACCACAACTATTTCATGCATGTTTAGGCTTGATGTGCAACAATATCCACACTTTAAATGTATGTACTCTTACACCAACATTCCCATGAACGGCATTGAATACAAAAGCTGCAGTAACAATATCCAAATGCAATAACACAAAAGTCTAAAAATGTGGTTGAACAATTCTTATAGTGTTGTTCACACACAATGTATTTTACTGATGGGAAAAAAGCATTCAAATACCAATACAAGACCGTGGATTGTAGATTATTCTTCCACCACCTCCCTCTTTTGGCAAGAAACAATGCAGTAGTATCACTCTCAGAAGTTCATCATGAGACCCTTTTTACCCGACACATCATTGCTACGGTTGTGGGTTAAGTTCATCAATGCACCGCCAAAGGTTGTCATGTTTTTCCGGGAAGTGGCCTTCTTTTATTCTCTTAGAAATGTAGCGTGTTGTCTCCTCCCGTGCATTCTGGCTTGAACTGGTAGAGAAATGGAAGACGCTCTTGAGCATCTCCTGGTTGGCCTCCACAGACAAGCCCAGCAGAAAGCGGAGAAAGATATCAAAGTTGCAATTCTTGGAGTTTAATGCTTTGTCGACTGCACACTTGAGTAAGTCTGTCAAGGAAACCTTTAAGACCTTGCTCAGCTTGCTCTGCTCGAGGACATTCTTCCCATGTTTCTTGAAACAGTAGAAAACATGAACAGCAGCGAGGTATTCCTGAATGGTCGGATGAGCAAAGCAGCTCACCTTCTCGGTGTAAATCATGTACTTCTCTCTGTAAAACTCCGTGCAGAAACCGGTGCAGGACATGGCTGGGTATGATTCCGGCAATTCAACCTCATCCCAATGCTCTTTCTCTATCTGAAACTCATTCTTCTCAAGCATGCTGTAGGACAGCTTTGCAAGCTTAATGAGCAGAGTCTCAGCAGTAAGACCCTTGGTGTCCTCGCTGGGGTCATTCTGCAGTTTCTGAATGGATATTTGAGTGTGACGATGCAGCATAATGGTGTACAGATTGGTCAGAGTTATGGGCAGGTTTTTTGATGGTGGAAGAGACTGAAACTGCCCCTGCAGCACTTTAGATGCCACCCAGCAGAATAGTGGCATGTGGCACATAATATACAGCGTCTTAGAAGACTTAAGGTGAGCGATCACCCTCTCAGCAAGATCAAGGTTTTCGATCGTCTTCCTGAAATAAGCCTCTTTTTGTTCATCAGTGAAGCCACGAACTTCCAGAAGCTGGTGGACGTGTTCTGGTGGGATCACATCCAGAGCTCCTGCCCTAGAAATGGTCCACACGGAGGCACTATAGAGCAGGTTGCCCCTGATGAGGTTAGTGATCAACACTTGCACACTCGTAGGCTTGTTCACATCGCACCAATACGTTGTTCTCCGGAAATTAAACTGGATTTGAGTGTCATCTAGGCCGTCGAATATGAACATAACTCGGCAGCCCTCAAAATCGAGAGTATCTATTTCCTTCATCTCTGGATAGAGAGGGCGGTGACTAGAGAGAGGAGGGTAAACTCTCCTTCCAGCATCTTGTTCAACTCCTTGAACTGCAGAGGAAAGAGAAAGAAAATGCCTGGTTGGACTTTTCCATCCACCCAGTCGAGGATGAAGCGCTGCACGGCAAATGATTTGCCACATCCTGGGATTCCTCTGGATAATGCCGACCTTATGTGCCTTGCCCTCCCAGACTCAGGGGGAAATAAGTCATTTCCGGATATTGGCTTCCTGTTCACTTTGCCAGTCTCTAGGAGCTCTTCTATCGATGATCTGTACTCATGCTCACTGTTCACTGATGCATTAATGCCATCAGTAATGTAAAGGTCTGTATAGACGGATTCAAAGGGAACTGGTTGTCCTTGTGGACTAAAACCCTCATACACCATCTCATACTTCTTCTTCAGGGCCTTCTTCAACTCATAGCGGACTTCGTCTGTGAAACGTCAAAATGAAAGACTTTAGGGCAACAGTTTGAAGAGCACTGTAATGTTCTAGCGAGGATGAAATCATATAACTTACTTCTTTTGCATAGTCCTTGCAAATACTCAATCAGTTTCTTAAAGTTCATGACAGTAAAGAGCGCCAGAGTGATCTTCAGAGACACCTCAATATCACAGAGCTCCAGCATCTTATCCACCAGACCCACAATATCAAGTTCATCCAAGGGATCATGGAAGCGCTCTGGATATCTTTCCCACATTAGCTTTTTGAAGTGCTTTAATTCATCTTGTGTAAGTTTCTTGAGGCAGATTGAGAGGGCCTGAGATGTAGCACAGAATGTTAGTTTTCTCAACTCATTGTAAAAGGCATTCAGTGTTAATATGGCTTTAAATGCATGACCACTGGTTGTAGGCCTTACCTCGAAAGCAAATTTTATTGTCATTGCTGGATGCCTTTTCTCATTTGGATCTACCATCAACTCTGGTTTAACAGGAACAGGAGCTTTTTGCTGTTTCAGGGCACTTTCCTTCCTGATCTTCTTCCGTGAGCTGTTTATAAAAAGAAAGAGTAATTTAGAATATTCAGGTGAGAATAAATGAAAACTACACTAAAACTACTGTGGATCTGTAAGAATTTTATGTTTTTGATTACGCTCACATTTATTTGAAACAAAAATACAGTAAAAACATTAATTTTGTGAAATAATTTAAAGTTACTTTTCTATTTCAAAATATATATAAAATGTACTCTATTCCTATGAAGGCAAAGCTGAATTTTCATAGTCTTTAGTGTCACATGATCCTTCAGAAATCATTCTATATGCTGATTTGATGCTCAACGAACATTTTTTGTTCTTGTCGATCAATGCTGAAAACAGTTGTGCTGCTTAATATTTTTGTGTGAACCCATGATATATTCTTCTTCAGGATTCTTGATGAATATAAAGATCACAATTCCACTTTTGCACTTTGGTGAGCATTCATTTGAAATCAAATTTTTTTTTTGGAATACTGTATATATCTTTTCTGTTACTTTTGGTCAATTTAATGTATTTCCTGAATAAAAATCTTCCTTCTTTTCTTTCTTTCTTTCTTTCTTTCTTTCTTTCTTTCTTCCACCAAACTTTTGAATGGTAGTGTATGTTATGGATTACTTGAATAAATATAATAAGCATATAAAAAATATGCACTGAACAAAAATACAATAATATGTTAACTTTAACTGTCAAAGATGGAGTTAAAATGCTAAATTTCAGCTAAATGTTTAATTTTCCCCCACATTAAAATGTATTTAAAATTCAAATAAGTGTACAAGTATGCTTCTGTACAACAAAAATGACTATTTTAACAAAATATAAGCATCATAACTAAGTATGTAAATACATTAATCAGTTAAATAACATAGGCCAGGCTTAAAATTTCTTTATAATATGTATAATCTCTCTATCCATCAAGGGGTGTTCATCACACATGACTTAAAATATCTTAATTTTGAGACCTCTGAATTGAATACCAGCATGGTACTGGCAGAGCTCAGAATGATACAGATGCATCATGTGACTTTCACTCACCTTTCTTCAGAATCACCCTCCAGATTCAGGTCGTCATCACTACAAAAGGATTCACTGCTAGAAGCAGAAGAATCCCGTCTGTTCAACTGAACCCTGAGGAAAATTGAAAATCTTATCCTGGGCAGCCAGAATTACAAGAATGACAACCTAAGCCACAAGCACACAGAGAGCAAAGTCTCCAACGTTTCAAATAACACATTTTAGGTATCATTGTTACTCATACAATATGCACCATATCTCACTTCTGCTTAAAGTCTAAATCGTTTCTTTAAAATGCTCTCATCGTCAACTTAATTGGTGACCATATATATAAAAGATGGCGCAGCTCTGAACTTATGTTTAACTTATCATCTCAAAAAATATTCTTCGGTGAAGCGAACTTACTGTGTGCAACTCTCATCAGGGTCTTCTCTAGGTTCTGACCAGCTGTTACTTTGCATAGAGGCATAACTCGATGCGGGGGACTCCGCTCTCTCCACGTATTGTCTGGAGAGAACAATCATTGCCAATGGAAACATGAAGAAGACAATTAAATCACAGCGAATGAGATTTAATTAACCAAGGTAAGCAACAGTATGCTTAATACATAAGCACAATCTTGGCTATGGTGTGTTCCTTATCTTACCAGCAGGTGTCGCAATTACACAAAACACAAGCACGCGTGCGTATAAAATGGACGGATATTCCTTGTTGAATCACATGAGATTGCCAAAAACCATATTACCCCACAGGATCGGAGTATCCAAGGGTAAATGGAAGTGTCCTCTGAGGAATGAAGTCATCCTCTTCATCCCCATTTTCACTCCCGAAGGCGGAAGCCCCGATTCCTAATGGCAGACTGTTGTCTGACGCCATGTCGGCTGCGTCATCATCCATCTCGTTCTCGCACCGTTTCCCCCGTTTGTAAGAAACGGCTAGTCACGGTGTTGTTACCCTGTTAAAAGCGATACACAGGTATTTCAAAGTTCGTTTGCCTTTCATGTGGATGACCTTTGTCTCTTCCTATGGGAGGGCGCCAATATTGCGTTATTATTGCGAAAACAAAAGTATTATTTTTCGCAACAGTGGCGGTTAACCCTTTCTAACCCCTGGTTAAGTAACGTTTTACATTCATTTGTGGTGCCAGTGACAGGCAGAGCCAGAATGCAGCGAGATGTTTGTTTAGCAGCTGACAGACACTTAGAAACCGCCTCTGTGATTACAAAGAAATTCTCGCATTATTTCAGCAGTGTACACACACTTACACTTTAAAGTGCTTTAGGCGTACTTTAGTACGCTTTAAGAGACTCGACACAGCTAAAGCTAAATCTATTCGTGGCGTCATTTTTCCCAAAACAAGCTGCAGTGTTGCTGGCCTCAAATATGCACATAAGAACTTTAGCACTAGGTTTACTGTATAAACAATAATTATGTTGTAGAAAAAAAAGACAATAATTGGTCAAGCTGTCTCTGTAATACAATAACGTTTTGTACCTTCAGCTTATAGGAGCTTATGTGGTCAACAGAGCTTCAGAGAAGGATATATAATGATTTCACCTTTGCTTATTTCAGTGTTTCTGACTCCTTTCGATCCACGTCAGGTTCACTTGTGATCCCGGAAGACGGAAAAACCCGGTTGGCTAACTTTTAAGTTATATAATTTAATCATTTATTTTAATACAATATTACTCTCTGGGCCCGTGTGCCACTGCAAGCCCGTGCATTTTAAACTTCAACAGCAAACAAACATGTAGAGAAGAGCGACTTACAGTACACTTTCGGTTTAAAGTTATGTACTTCCTCGTTTTCTTAAAGAGACAGTATTAAGGATTTTGAGTGACGTGATTTTGTAGTCAAAGGCTGCAGACTAGTCCCGTCTCCTGTTTTGTGTTTCAGCAGGAACATTGTCCATCGTCACGTGCGATATGCTTAAGGTTAATATTTGTGTTCTTTATTCTGTAAATATGTGCATTTCATGAAGTAATATATGGTTATTTCTTGGCCTGTACTAGTGTATTTACCTTTTCTCTTTCATTAGTCCCATTTCCCCTTTCTATTTTGCTTCCCCATATATATATATTTTTTAATCTACCGATATAGATAGGGGTTTACCACTTATTTTTCAGATAGATTTAAACTAGCTATAAAATATTTTATAGTATTTATTCAATCAAAAGCTATATATATATATATATATATATATATATATATATATATATATATATATACATACATATATATGTATGTATGTATATATATATATATATATATATATATATATATATATATATACATACATATATATGTATGTATGTATATATATGTATGCATGTATATATATATATGTATATATGTGTGTGTGTGTATGTGTATATAGCCCCATAAATAACAGGGAGTTCCTTCTCTGTTTATTTATGCACCAAAGGGCATTTGTGTTAAAAGGATGAAGACCCTTGACTTATAGCCTATTGTGAAGGATCCTGTGTTGATCCCTGTGTTGTTTCAATATTTAAAAGGCCTGAAATCCTGTTGTGAAAGGCACTGATCATATGCTGTAGATTTGTTAGTTGTTTAAGCCCCAACTCTAACTGCAGATGGTGAATCTGAGTCTTAATAGAGCAGCTCTTGAACCTTGATCCTTTCTCCTCCCCTTGTCCCTTAAAAGCCTCTCCTCAATATCCCTGCAGGCAGTAAGGATTCTCAACATCTGTCAGTGGTGCACACTCCCCTTATGTTCCCATGAGATGTGAAATCAACATAAAGCACTCTGTAAAATGCATGCCTGTTTTTTTTTTGTTTTTTTTTAGGTAATGATTAATTTTGTCTTGGAGTGATCCATGTTAATGAATTTAGTTTGCCTGTAAGTTGTTTAGGAAATTTGGTGCTATTCATATATAAATAGTTTATCCAACATAATCTCAATACAGATCTGTGGGATATACTTGTAATCTCATGTTGGCAACATGCATTGGTGAAGATTTAAAGATATTCACAAAAAATGAACATTTTGTAATTATTTACTCACCCTCATGTTGTTCCAAACACAGAGGAGCACAAAAAGAAATTTTGAAGAATATTAGTAACCAAAACCATTTTGTTAACCATTGACTTCCATTTTATGTACAAAAATATGCTGTGACATTTCTCAAAATATCTTCTTTTATGTTCCACAGAAGTAAGTACAATTTTGCAACAACAAACATAAATGAGGACAGAATTTTCATTTTTGGGAAAACTATCTCTCTAATTAACAGTCACGTAAACCAAACAGACTTGTCTGCATCTCTTGTTTATTTTATTTTATTTCTTTGTTGGTCACCATGCTTCTTTAAAGAAAGAGGCTTAATTGGGACAGGCTAGTGGCATGAAAGTCAGCCGAAGGCGTAGCATGTTTCCCCTTGAATGATCATGCACAAAGCCCTGACTATAGGTCATTTCAGTTTTGAGGACAGAAGATATTTAAAACACCTTATTGAAGAATGCATTTTTTTAATGGAAATTGCTGTTTTAGTCATGCATTCAATTAAATGCATCTTCTTTATAATACCACATAAATATTAATGTTCCTTTAGATTGTGTGTTAATGTGTGTGTGTGGACACACTTAATCTCTGTATGCATATTGAGTTAGTTCACCCCAAATATTATTCCATAAGACCCTTATGCCTTTCTTACATAGAACACAAAAAAGAGGGGTTGGGACAGAATGTGCATCTTTTTAAGAAATGATGACTGACTTGTCCTTTAAAAGAAATACTTTTCATCTTAGCATTTAACTTAAAAGAATAACATTATGGTTTCAAAGTAGCATGACTCATGCAAACATGAAAATAAATCAGAGCCCCAATCTTTTAATACTATAGCCTTTTTGTAAGCGTGTAGCCTATTTGGCACACCGCTCAATTATGGAGATGTTTCCGCTGCTTGGCCCTCATGACGGCTCATTTGCCAGAGCCAACGACTGGCAAGAATGGACGAGGCGCGAGTCATACGAGTGTGCGCGAGGGGCGCGCGTGCAGACTACTGTTTACTGGTAACAGCTTGAGACGAGGCAAACAGCTGCGTGAATTCACCGTTGTTTTCTTCCACGGCTCGATATGTGGGATGAGCAATGAAAACTGAAAAGGCATCGCAACGCGAATAAATATGAAAGAAATGAGGATAAACCTTCGCGCGAGACCAAGAGAAATCTAACGCTATTTCTGACAGCTCTCTCACAAAGACTAGTGCAAAGGAATGCAGAGCAATGCTTTGAACTTGAAAGACCACCAACGCTTCATTTTTCAAGAACCACGGCAGAATTTGCAGGGTAAACATGCAGCGGATGAAAATCAGGGAGAAATCTGCGTGAGAGCTTGTGGAGTGTGCTGAAGCGCTTCTTTCGCACCTTTGTTTGGCACCGTCTGCAGAAACTTCCACCATGGCTCTGGTCATGGAACCTGTAAGCAGGTGGTCAACGAGCCAGGTGGTCGACTGGATGAAAGGTATGCATTTTACATTCGAATGTATTTTGCTGTAGCCTAACGGTGGAGTAAAATGCTGCGTGTTCGTCTGTGCACATTGTTTGTGCTTTAAAAAAATGCCGATGTTACCTAACTGTCATTTTTTTGCGTGCTTACAAGATTAAATTTCACTCGTTTTTAAGAAACGTCACTGTATCGAGGCGCGACAGCGCGCGCGCGCGCGCTTAAACTGTCATGCAATTAAGATGTAGTGGATCTTATATGAGATTATGGAGATGGCTGTTATTAACAGATGTTGATGTCGGCAATACACGTACAATGATTAAGATATCACAATGTGTTTTAAGATGGTGTTAATGAATGAAGTTGGCTGACCAGTGGTCACGTCATCTCGTCAAAGAGAATGTAAAGTGACGGGTCACGTGGAGGCTGAGTGATCAGCTGGGACCCCTCTGGCAGTTAAAGGCTCAATGGCCCCTCCGTGGTCTCTGAAGTTCATGAAAATGTTTTTTTTTTTTTTTTTCATGACCAAAGGCTAATGAACAGAACGCAGCACACGCATCCTTGTGGGGCCTTTCCATAGACATAATGATTTTTATACTGTACAAAGTGTATATTTTAAGTGTATTACTATCCTTGTACATTTGGTCCCTAATACCAGGTACAGACACAAACACACACACACACACACACACATAACTATAACATCATACATTGTAACAAACATCCCAGTGTGCATAAACGATAACAAAAATATGAACAAAAATATTAAAAATACTCAAAAATAAGGTTAATTTTATTTTAGCTTTAATTGCAAAATAATATATTTTGACACACAAAATTTTATGGTAAAATTGCACATTTTCCTGTTTATCAAACATATTTTTTAGTATAAAAATGTAAACATTTTAGGGTTGTACTATAAAATGTTTATACTATTTTGTGTTCATTATTATTATTTTGTATATTGAAGCTTTTATGTCTGTCCATATTGCAGCATGTCTGGATAAAAAAAAAAAAAAACTGCCCTTATAGCAAAACATTTACAGTTGTTTTGTTTTTATGTGCCGTTTACCGTTATACCACAATATTAGACTGGCGTAAAAGGCAGTCAAATGATCCTTTACTAAAATTTGTCTGTTCCATGTATTGATTTTGTTTGAGGCGACGTGATAGGGAAACAGTGACATTATGGAACATGCACATTAGGCCTATTACAACACTGTAAATATATTTGGCATTAGATAAGGTGAATTCCTTTGAGAAACATAATTTGCTCAGGAGTTCTGGATGAACTGAGAAAAGAGAGGAAGACGGACATTTGTAATTCAAATGAGGAAAGTGTTCCACTTGGCTGAATGTTTTGCCTTTAAGTAATTATGTTTTTGAAAAGGTAGATCAGCTTCTCCATCTCTTTCCTCCCCGTGAGGATTTACAAAATAGGAATTTGGTACTCGATGTAAGCACCTGTATGAGAATATGACCGCAGGTGTGCTTTTCAGCAATAACCATCTTTGTTAAACGTGCAACAGTGTGCACTTGTATGCCTGCACGTGTGGATGTCTTGGCTTGAGTTTAATTTGTCGGATGGCGTGTGATGTGTTTGAGTGGGTAAATAAGGCTATAGCTCAAATGGACGATAACAAACTGTACGCTGTAATGTGTTTTTCGCTTTATTTAGCTCTTACGCTGGAACATAACTGATGATTTGTGATTTAGATCACACTCTATATGTGCTGTAAAGATATGCAGGCAAATACCCAGAGGTTGTTTAAAGTGCAAACATCCTTATATTTGAGCAAATCTAAACTGTTAAGCAAGATGCAAGATGAAAAGGCAGTGTAGGAATCGTAAAGAATTATAGCGAGGCGGTGCTCCTCCCTAAGGGAATGCCAGAGAGGGTTTCTTATGCTGTTTGCACACTAAAAGCATCGTCGTTCTGTAAGTTAACCTCTGCTGAGGGTCATGGAGAAATTTAAGAAGCTTCCGACATTTTCTTGATGTTTGCTTCTAAAATGCTGGGGAATTTTGTTGGCATCTGTCTGTTATGTGCAGAAAAAACCTGCGAGCTGCTGTATCAGCTGCTTAGACACACTGAGCGAGGAGCAGAAGATAAAGTGTTTATGTGCATGTGTATCAGTGTAAGGCTGTGATAAACCCCTGTGGGCTGATGATGTCTGTGTATCTGTGTGATCACTGGAGTGTCTGATCAGCGTCATGCACACAATCCTTACACAATAAAGTAAAAATTCTGTCATCATATGATTCATCACTGTGTTCCATACTGTATATTTTATGATGATTTCTTGTTGCTTTTTGTTTTTTGTTTTTTTTGGAGCTTGACAGCGCCATTTGATTCATTATATACAAAAGAGCAGCATGAACATTCTATGAATGTTCTCCTTTTGTGTTCTACGGATGACTTTTGTAACAACATGAGGGTGTTGACAAAACGAAAAGGGTTAGTTCACCCAAAAATTAAAATTCTGTCATTAATTACTCGCCCTCATGTCGTTCTACACCCGTTAGACCTTCGTTCATCTTCTGAACACAAATGAAGATATTTTTGATGAAATCCACTGGCTCAGTGAGACCTCTATTGCCAGCAAGATAATTAACACTTTCAGATTCCCAGAAGGCTTCTAAAACATATTTAAAACAGTTCATGTGAATACAGTCGTTCAACCTTAATGTTAAAAAGCGACGAGAATACTTTTTGTGCGCCAAAAAAGCAAAATAGCGACTTTTCATTTGTTTCGAATCAGTGGTTCGGAACACCAAAGTCACATGAACTATTGAAATTTGAAAATTGAAAAGCCTTGTTTATTAAAATTATGTGACTTTGGTGTTCCGAACCACTGATTCGAAGCAAAACATTTGTAAAGCATCGAAGCAGCATTTTGAACATCACTAGATATTGTCGAAAATGTTGCTTTTTTGGCGCACAAAAAGTATTCTCGTCGCTTCATAATATTAAGGTTGAACCACTGTACTCACATGAACTGTTTTAAATATGTTTTAGAACCCTTCAAATGTGTTAATTATCTTGCTGGCAATAGAGGTCTCACTGAGCCATCGGATTTTATCAAAAATATCTTCATTTGTGTTCTGAAGATGAAAATAAGTATAAATGACAGAATTTAAATTTTTGGGTGAACTAACCCTTTAATAACTATTCCTTTAGCAACGTTTATTAAGGAAGAACAGCATTATGCAGCACGCAGTATATCTATGATCAGTCTGCATAACTATATGCTGCCCACGTATCACACTGAGCCACACACAATGGCACAAATTTGTCAACTAAGACTGCAATCATTTTGCTTATTTGAGTGTCGGGATTTTGTGTGGTATATGAAAATGCATCTCCTCAGAACAGTCTTTAAAAGCTGTATTTTCATCTCTGGATTTTGTATTTGACTGCTGTTTAGGTGCACAGCCTTGCATTTCTAGCAGCATACAGTATTTTCATGTGTGAAGGCAATGCCTGTTGGGAATCTTTAGTACTCTGAGATTCTAAAATATGGAACTTTTTGTGGGGTTTGTTCTTTTGTTTTGGCTTGCATATTTTCGACATCCTTTTGCATTTCATCCAATATGTGTGACAATAAATGTGAATGTTTAAAATACTGAACACAAATGTTTCGGGCATTACTGGATTGGAGGATTTTTGGTTACTTCTATATTTTATAGTTAATAATAACTGTATACATCAATAACTGATATAATGTCGTAAGTTCATAAAACTTTATGTGGACAGTGTCTGTAATAAACCTATAGTCAGTGAACAGTAGTCAGAGAAGCATCCATGACACTAAAATAGTGCAGTAAAGATTATCACCAGTGAATTGTCAACCAGTGTTGCGGAAAGTTACTTTGAAAAGTATGCATTACAATATTGCGTTACTCCCTTAAAAAGTAACTAATTGTGTTACTTAGGTACTTTTTAAGAAAAGTAATGCGTTACGTTACTATTTTTGGGCAAATGTAAATTGAAATAATAAGGCTGAAGGAAATGCCAATTCACGCCTGTGCAGTAGAGGGTGCAGCTCAAACAAGCCTTTCACCTGTGCTGTCATTCTTGATTGCAGAAGAATAGGATGCAGGGAAAGAAAGTTTAACACTTGCTTCACCAGTAAAAACAAATTCTAAAGTTATAGCTGAATCATTGAAGGTCAGCAGCAAGTACATTGGTCAATAAAGTGAGATGAAATGCATAAAAATATTTGTTTTTATTTAACATATTTAATTGTTGGAGGTTTGTGTGGTGTTCTGATTTTGCATTTCACTGATTTTATTCATTTGGAGGAATTCTGAATCTTTTTTTGTGCCGCAAGTGATACTAGTAAATGCATGTTTAAACGCAACACCTCTGCACTTACTCCTGATTTCTCTCAACATGTGCACAGGAGAGCTGGCAGTCAATCAATGGGAAAACAAAGTAACTTGCGCTACTTATTTGAAAAAGTAGTCGTGGCCTAATGGTGAGGGAGTCGGGCTTGTAACCTGAAGATTGCTGATTCGATTCCCACGCCGACAGGAATTGAAGGTGGGGATTGTGAATGAACAGCACTCTCTCCACCTTCGATACCATGACTAAAGTGCCCTTGAGCAAGACACCTAACCCCTAATTGCTCCCCTTGTAAGTCGCTTTGGATAAAAGCGTCTGCCAAATGAATAAATGTAAATGTAAAATGTAAATGTAACTCAGATATTGTGTTTTAAATGTAAAAGTAAGGCTTTACTTTACTAGTTACTTGAAAAAAAGTAATCGATTACGTAACTCTAGTTACTTGTAATGCGTTACCACCAACACTGAAAACAACAACATTAAATGTAACATAAAACACTTAATGTGCATAACTGATAACTGATATAAAAATTAAGAGTAAACAAATCAGTTTAAATGAAATATAAACAAATATAATGCATTTTGATGTAAATGTCACACAGGGATTTCTGCAAAGCTACTTTTTTCACACTGTAATTTCACAAGGTAAATGTTATATTTTACTTGCTGTGCCATCCAAAAGCTTGGCGTCAGTAAGAGTTTTGTTGTTGTTGAAATAAAATGACTACTTTTATACAGCAAGGGTGCATTAAATTGGTCAAATGTGACAGTAAAGACTTTTATAATGTTACAAAAGTTTTCTATTTCCAATAAATGCAGTTCAAGAAAAAATCTAGGCTATCATGGTTTTCTCAAATTTTTTAGAAACTTTGAAGACTGGTGTAATGTTCAGGTAAAAGCTATTTTAAATTTTAATAGTGTTTTACAATATAAATGTTCTTACTGTATTTTTGATCAAATAAGCTGCCTTGTTGAGTATAAGGGATTAAAAAAATCTTACTGACCCCAAACTTTGAACAGTAGTGTATATTTCACCTAACAGTCTTACATTTTTTTTAACTGCATATGACAATGTTGAATGTTGTTTTCTTCCATTTTTGGACTTCTTTTGGCTAGAAATCACTGGAAAGAGAGGTGTTAATGGGATCAGGTCATGTTGCGGTTTGGATGCAAATCACACGTCACCCTTGTGAGTGCTTTGTCCCTAATGTGTCAAGAGCAATGCGCGCTTTGGGCGCTACCACTGCACCTCAGCTCCAGCAAATGATTTGTTCTGTGTAGTAAATATTCAATATTTTTTGCCATATTTTCTGTGTAAATTCACAATGTATGCTGTGTTTCCGGTTTCCTAGTGCACTGCGATTACCATGTTGCAGCTTTAACATTAGCATACAGTTCAGTGGTGATGCCCCCAGGTGATGCCTCTGAGGGCCAGATAGCAGAAGAGCCCTGTGACCTTCCCTCAATGCTCATATTTCCTGCCCCCCCCCCTCAGTGCTTCCTGTGACTCACTCTGAACCCCCCTTCCCCCAACCCTCTCTGGTGCCATGGGCATTCTTAGCAGAATAATGACAGTAAATCCAATAAAACTGCACACAATGAAGCTCAAATATAGCCTTGATTAAATACATGTTTTACAAATCTATTTAACTGAACAGTTCAACAGGATTTCACACCATACACAGACTGTTGTGCTGTTTGTTGACAGACACCATAAAATGACTGTATGTTGTAGCTTGCAAATATCAGGCAGATCCCTGCATAATACCACCGAGAAATAACATTATCTTAAAATGGGATTGTATTGTGCTGTCAATAGTTAAAGCGATTGTTAACCCAAAAATGAAAATTTTGGCATCATTTAATCCCCCCTCATGTACTTCCAAACCTATAGTTCTCTCTATCGGATAATGATCATGATGAGTTTTTAATGTATGAAGCAGTGATGTCTAGCTTGTAGATAGATGATTTGTTATTTGGAGATTTGTTCCTAATAAGTAAATCAGTTGATCCAGTTCACAAAACCAGGCTGAATGTTTTATTCATAAATTAGAGTTCCTGAATTCATTTCATTGGCTATATTTACATGCAGCCAAATAATCCGTAATCGCGTTGATGACTCAATCTGACTGACAATCGTTCAACACGTCAGTCGATTTGATTTAGCTCCATCCAAATTCAGTTTCGACCAGATTGAAAGAGGTAGACGTGAAATGATCGGATCATTTTGAAAGAAATTAAGCATGTAAACACTTGAATTCATCTTTAGAACTGGTCAGTGGAGGAGGCTGAATATTTACTAAATATTTTTCATATGTTATCTGTCTTTTTAGATGGCTCATCAAGGCAAAAATAACAATTATACTGGTAGCTCCAGTGACATTATGGTGGTGGCTTTTTCCGGATTCTAAACATGGCAACTGGGCACTGCGTATGCACTGAAGTTTTGTTGAGAATACATGTTCAATACATGTAAACAAATGTAAATTTGTTGAAAATGAAAATTATTAGTGAAAGCTTCAATCTCGATTCGCTGTACTTGCATGGAACTGATCGACCAGGGCATTCTTCATGAGGTTTGTAACGAGTAAATTATGACAATTCTTTTTGAATAACTAATTCTTTGATATCTGCTAAGTGTTTATTTCATCCACATTTGTAAAGCTGCAGTCTGTAAGTTTTGCCTCTTTATCGCCATCTTTGTTCGAAATCTGCAATCGCAGTCATTTGCAGGATTATCATCTTTATGTGGGTTGTGCAGCGACACGACTCCTCAGCATGGGTGAATCTGATATTTTGAGGAGATTGTGTGGCTGTCAGTCACAGCACCGGTGGATAGTGTACAGGTACTTCAAAATCACAGATTGTAGTCTTGTGAGTATGACCAAAATAAGACTTTCCACTGGAAAAGGTCATCTGAGCAAGTAACAAACGGTTGTTGTGACCAACAGAGAAACTGAGAAAAAAGCATTACAATAAATCGCACTATCAGTGGTGATTAAATCTATCGATCGCTTAGCTCGAATCATATCAAACCATGCAAATTATTATTATATGCTTTGTTCTCAAATTGTTAATGTTAACAACATCAGCATTGTGTGATTGTGTATTTAGTGTGTTTTACCGTTACCTGTAGATTTCAGTACTGTCTAATCTCTAATTGTCCATTTGTCATACCATACCAATCCGCCATTTAATTGTTCCAGCTGCTGTGAGAAAAGGCTATAAATGATACGTCACCTGCCGCATCCTCACATGATATAGCCTACTAGCCAGGACTCGTTCTTCATGTAAACAGATGTGATGTAATGACACAAAGATGAGCGGCTGCATGCAGTACCAGCTGAATTAGAAAACACTACAACACTGGCTGGTTAAGTACTTGCTCAAAAATTGATTTTTGGATCATTTTTAATAATAATAATAATAAAAAAACCTACAGACAGCAGCTTTAAAAATAAAAGTTCCAAAAGGGGGTTTTCACAGTGATGCCTTCGAAAAACCAGTTTGGGTTCCCTAAAAAAAGGACAATTTTTTCTTAGTGTGAAAATGTTTTAATATTCTAAAAAAAACCTTTTTCCACTATAAAGGCTCTTTTGTGCAATTAAAAGGTTCCATGGATATTAAAGTTTCTTCATGGAACTGTCAATGCCAATAAAGAGCCTTTATTTTTATTTTTTTGAGAGTGTATAGAGGTCTAACTAACTCAATTGATCATCCATTGAAGCTCCCAATCCCTCTTTCAGTTGTGGGCCACACCATTTGCCAAATCATGGATTCAGGACATTTTAGAGGTTTTCAGGTCACGGTTGAAGTGGACCAGCTTCTAAGCTGATTTAGTCAACATACTGAAAAGCTACGATCAGATTGTCTTTTTCAGGACAACTTTGCCTCATTACTCACTCATTCCTTAACCTACTTACACCCTCTTCCTACATCTTCCTCGGTTCTAGCTGTTGGCCGACCACCCGCCTCGCTCGACAGAGATTAATGGTCCCAGATGAACGTGCGGCACTCTTCTTTGTAGTATTTAACACAACTTAGGCACAGCGGCTGCAATTAACAGCAGATTAATGTCCTCCTAATCAATGAGTTTACTGTTTGTGTACACTGGCGCTGTGTGAGCTGGCCTGTCTCGCTCAGCCACAGGAAAAGCAACACTCACTATAGGGATTAGTTAAACTGTTAAAAAGACAATTCGTTTCATTTTGCTATTTCTAATGATTGGGGAAGTTCTTCTGAGAAGAAATGTGTTGCCTCTCCCCTCTTGTTTCTGTTATGAATCTGTCATTGTAAAATATATCTATGCCACTGCAGTAGAGGCACTCAGAGTCTGAATAATAATATTCCTATAATATTTCATTAGCATTACAATGCAAACGCCACACGAAAGCTACAGTCTCATTGATGCAAGTATTCGATTTTTCTTTCTTTCTTTATTTATTTGTCTATTCAGACGTCTCGCATATAAGCTTCTCATTTCACTGCCAGTTTTGTCTTGGTAATGAGGTCTTACTCAAACGCTTTTCCCGTCCCTATACCGTCTCTATAGCAACTTACAGAGACAAACGTGATGATTCCTTCATTTGGAACGAGTTTAGATCAGCCTGGTAAAGAAGCGGATTTGTTAAGCCCTCAAATTGCATGCAAAGCCGTGAAACGCTCGCTTTCAGCAGTTTTGAATCATGCCGGTATCTGAACTTTCTCCTCACGGTCTATTAGAGGTATGCAACAGAGAGATGAATATCAGGGGTTTGATGAAAGGGTCATTTTACATGCTCTGCAGCCTTGTCTTTTGTTGTGAAATGAGCATACAGATAATGAAACCTCATGGAGGAGAAAATACAAGGCTGTGTGGGTATTTAATGGAGGTGGAGAGGAAATGAATAGTGCTGAGGACAGAAGGAGGGAGCTGGGAGGAAGTGAACGTGGAAAATGCTGAGGTAAAGGTGCTGTTTGTCAGAGACCAGGTTCTGTGTAAGCAAGAGAAACTTTTTCTTACACATATGTCTCCTGCAAAACATTTTCTATATATAAAACGCACATAATTACATATTAATAGAGTTACAAGAAAGTATATACTACTTGCACTTCCGATTAATTAGCAAAATATTGTATTAATTTTAAAAATACTATTTATTAAAATTTGTATATTTTTAAACAAACCGTTCAGTGAGGAAGTCGGTTGTGAACCCAGTACAACTCACTGTTCAAAGTTTTAGTTTTCATGGACTTTCAGTTTGTTGTCATTATTCATGTGTTCTCTTTGTTCTAGTTTCCCGCCGCTGATCAGTTACCATGGACACTCATGTCATCTATACACCTGGTCATCATTTAGTTCGACATCACTGAGTATTTAAGTTCCTCCCTTTGTTCTGTTTATTTTCCAGTATTGTTTGTGTTCTAAACCCTGTGTTATATTCTCATTATCTTCGTTGTCCTTGGATTGAGCTTTAAACTAAGTGAATCTGATTTAAACCGCTAACTCATAAGCAAAAGTGAGACTTTTTTATAATCTTTTTGACTGATTAAAAATAACTGATCAAAAGAACTTGTATTTTGTTCGTGAATCGGTCATTGTTTGTTGTTCTTGAAATGTTGATGCACGTTTATAACATATACCACCTAACAAGATGATACGCAAAGAAACTGCATATGTCTGCTGCTCACAAAGCTGAAGTTTATATTATTTTCACAATTATTTTATCGGATTTGAGACTATTTTTATTGCAGTCTTTATAAATTGTATTATATAATAGCACAACTACCTCCTTACTTGTACATTAAGGAATAGTTCACCCAAAACAGCTGATGGGCCCCATATTATATGTATTTTATTCCAGACTATGGAAGTCAATGCGGCCCATCAACTGTCACCACATTTTTCAAAATATCATTTTTGTTTAGCAGAAGAAAGGAATTCATACAGATTTGGAACAACTTGAGGGTGAGCAAATGATGACAGAATTTTCCGTTTTTATGAACTATCGTAAAACAACATAATGCTTCTGTTTTAGTGTGTAATTTCTGTCTCTCTTCTATAAATATATGAGGTTTTGTATGAATCTGTGGGAGAAGAAAACAATTGTGAAGGATCAGTATAGATGAAGGGTAGGGGGCACGGGGGAGGCATGCGTTTCCTAGACAACAGCTAGCTTTCGCCAAACAGGTCTTCCCTTATTAGTGACAATAGTGCTTGAAGTCCACTGACGTCTGTTCATGACAGCAAAGCATTTCAAAGTTGTTTGCCAGGATCAGTCCACAAAATGAAGTCTGTTTAAACAGATGTGTGCCAACTTTCACAATCCCTCACTACTGTCCTTGAGAGCATATTAATGTGTGCTGTACACACTCTTTTAGGGAACCATGTAAACATGCAATCGGCTCCCACACTTTCATGCTGGGAGATTTATATGAGGCTGCAGTCGCTTAATCTCTGTTTTAGTCATAGTTTTTTTTACCTTTATAAATACAGTTAAAATGTAAATAAATGTTTTAAATAAAAAATGTTCAATAGAGAAATTGGTAAAAAAAGGAAGTGATACTGCCAGTAGGTGGCGGTAAGTCACAGTCTTAATGAGTGAGTCATTGAGTCATTCATCCATTCAGTAATGAAGCAAGTGGCTGTATTTTTGAATGAGTCATTGAATCATTGACTCTCCCGATTCATTCAAAGCAGCAGATTCACTCCGCTGTGTGTTGCAGTTCTGCTGTGCTGTGGCCTTTGGTGGAACTATTATTTCATTGCAAAATAGAGCAGACATTTCTGACAATACTGTGTTTAAAATGTACATCACTTAATATTACCCTTTTGTTTATTGAATCAATGTCACATTTGCAGTCGTATGGATATTTGGGGGGGGGAATGCATTATTACTTGTATAATATATTGTCATATGAACATTAGAATTAAGAACTCACACAGTGTATGTTTTTGTATGGAAGATTAGTCTTAAATCAGTCTATGCAGTCTGTGTCTATATAGGGTATTTGTTCTTCATGCTAGTAAGTGGTAACTCCCCTCTTTTACAAACACACAGTGTGAGAATTCGACCCACCCCCCCCTCCCAACCTGAGTGATCCCATTGGTTCAACTGACTTTTAATGGGTAGTATTTTCACCCCGTTATAATTCCAGCAAAATCACATTATGATTTGTATTGTTTAAAATGTGTTATATTGACCACTAATATCTTTTAAATTACATGTTTCATGTACTAGTATATAATTGAAGCTATAGGTTGTGAAATTAAGCATTTCTCGTTCTTAGTGTATTTTTAGTTAGCTTACTACCATAGCATACATCTAGGTCTACCCTATTAGCTTTATTATATTAGGTATGTTTTTTGCTTCCAATATAGTTCCCAGTTAATGTTTCAAATGAATGGAAAAATAAGTTTGTGTGTACTTAGCATGACATTTAATTTATTATAGTATTATTATATACTGTGCCACATTGCTATTAAACATGAATTAATATTAAATTACTTTTACAGAATATAGTATGTTGCAACAATCATTATCCTTATAAAAAATAATAATAATAATTTTTAGGCATGGTTGTGTTTCCAGTATGTTTTATTATGCAATACATAGGCATTCATTGTATATTTCAAGCATGTATGTTGTTTGTGCACTTAATGTAATAAACATCATACAATAGTTAAATAGGTTATAATTATTCAAGACATTGCGATAACAACTTTTGATCAGGCATCACCACCTGGGTCTAAAGGAGACCCGATTTCTGGGGGGGGACTTGATTTCTCATGACAATGGCAGTAATGTAGCACAATTTGCCAGGGCAGCAGACTCTGCACGCAACCTATCATATGCATGCTGCTTTTGTGGATGCAGTCCGTTTTGACCAAAAGATGAGGTAATTTCATTGAATGTCATGAATTTGTGGCTTTTTGCCTGCTAGAAATACATGCTCGGTTTTAATGTTATTTTAAGGTGGGGTGCACGTGCCACAGTTTGGGAACTACTGCTCTAGTAACTTGAATGATGTCTTCATTTTGCTGTTTGTTGCTCTTTTCAAGGCTTAGATGACTGTCTGCAGCAGTACATTAAGAACTTTGAACAGGAGAAGGTGGGCGGTGAACAGCTGTTGAGAATCACACATCAGGAGCTCGAGGATCTGGGCGTTTCTCGAATCGGCCACCAGGAACTCATTCTGGAGGCCGTGGACCTGCTTTGTGCGCTGGTGAGCACATATGCAAACACACACACAGGTGCATTTTGTTCTCACCAAACACAAATTGTATCTGCTTTTACAGAGTTTTATATCATTTTGTTCAGAAACTGTTTTGCTTTATGCTGTTGTAATGTTTCTATAATAACAATTACAAAAAATGTTGTAAGGGTCCTGGATGCAGATTGGGGAATACAGTGTTCCATTCCACGATTTATAGTGTTATGTAAACTGTTTTGTATTACATCCAACTTGTAGATCAAGGTTTTTTGTTTTTTTTTAAAAAGGATATAGGTTTTATCATTTCAATTTCAAATAAAATAGATTAAAAAGCTAAAAATAAATAAAAGGTTGAAATATACAGAATTTCATATTATTATTGTTTCATTTGTAAAGAATGATGTTTTTTTTTTATTCACAGTTAGTTTAAAGTTTCAAGTTTATGCTTCTAAAAGTATCCTGATGGTGGGTAGAACAAGTAAATATATTTTACAAATAATATTCTGACAAATGAATAGTATTTTTATTTTTCTCGCTATTCTTTGTGATGTATCAAAATGAATAAAAATAGCATTCGGACAAGCATGATTATGATCTTATGCACATTTTCATGTTTCATGACTGTGAGACATTTATACTTTTTATACCCACCATCAGAATCCTTTTGTTACGTTTCGTGGTATATAAACATCCAAGACCAGGCAGCATAAGGAAATACAGACTTTTAATACAACTCAGGGACACCAGGGAAACACGCAAACACAAACGAGAATAGACAAGGACTAGATAGAAACAGAGGGCTTATATACAAGGAACACTAGGACATAATGGGACTAATTAATGACAGACAGCTGACAAGAATGAACTAATGGTGAAATCAATCAGAAACCATAGTAACAAAAGAGTGGAGGGAAAACCAAACAAAGACATGTGGCAACTGAAAACAGAGTCCAAAGACCGAGACATGTAACAACTTTTAGATGTATCAAGATACATTTAGCAAAGCAAAGGGCATCATCATATTTGGGGATTTGTGTCATCAAAAAGTTTTGAAAACCCCTATTGTAGACATTAATCATTAAAATGCCCAAATCGCTCACATAATATATATACATAATATACATTATCTTTATTCCTGAAGAACCTGACCCTGTTTTTCCCATGCTTTCCTATGTTTATGGTAATTGCATCCTGTGCAATTAATAATAGCCAAAACAAACACTTTAAATCCTTGAAAATCCCTTGGATTATCCCTCCATTCCCCAATGTCATCCTGCACACGGTTTCCAGGCTGTTCTGAAGGGGTACAAGAGAAATAAGGACGCTTATACAGGAGGAGGGAGAGAGAGAGGCGGAGCAACTGAAAGATTGTGTGGGCAGAGTGGGTAGAAAACTGGCAGCATTCGGGTGAAAGAAGGATAACAAATTAAAACAGGAGAGAAAGGCTCTGAGGGAGAGCGAAGAAAAGTGTGAGAGAAGGAACACAGCAGTCCTGAGCGGATGAAGGAAGAGAACAGAAAAAGGAGGGTGAATGGGGGTATATTAGCCAATGCGTTTGCAAACTGGCCTCCTGTATTCCATTTCTTGGTTCCCACCATTTGTTATGTCATGTGCTTAAGCCCAACTTGTGCCTCAAAGCCACTTATGCAATGCTTCTCTGGGTTTGTCCAACATGGAGTCCTGCTGCATTAAATATGATTACTCATCTCTCCCTCATGATGGTTCTATTGCATGACAGATCCCTGCTGGCTTTTGTGTGCAACAAGGCATTCTGGGATATCCGTACTGTGTGTTGTGTCACAGTATATGATCGTTAAGGTTACTGGGCAGAGGGATTTGCCTGCTCACCCCCTCGCCCCAAGTTACCGCTAGAAAAAATGAGCGTTTCAATAAAAATATGCCTATATGTATTTTGTTTCTGATGCTCCCCCTTCCCATGCAAACGCTGATTAAAATCCTGAAAATCATAGTCAAGACCCTAGATATACATGTACATTCATATTCATAACATATATATGTTAAATAAAATCTTGATGTTGAAAAATCAATGGAGACTTACAATGATTATATATAAATAAAATGTTTGGGTTTATTAAGATTTTGAAAGAATTGAAAATGAAAGAAAAGAAGTACAAAATACAGAAATAAATTACATTTGAAATTTTTAATTATTTATAAGATATTTTAAATTGTAACATTAATTTACTCTAACTGTTTCTACTGTATTTTTAGTCAAATAAATGCAGTCTTGGTTAACATAAGAGACTTCTTTCAAAAGCATTAATAAATCTTATAGTATATGTATATTTATGTACTCATATTATGTTATAGCAAGGTATTTATTAAGTTTCACTTGAACTCTATTATACTGTAAGTTGAAGTTCTAATGTAGCGTGGGTTGTGTGCCTTTAAGTGACCCTTTTCTCCTTCTCCATTTTCTCTCCTTCATTATTTAAAACCACTCAAACCACTTTTTTCCAAGTGAACTTGGACTGCATCACAGAGTGCCTCTGACCTTCCCTTTACCTTTTCATTCTCTACCCCAGTTTCATTTACATTTACATTCATATTTAATTGTTCGACAGATGCTTTTATGCAAAGCAACGTATAAATGTGGAACATCACAAGCCATTTGTCACACGAGAGCCTGAAATAGTATATGCTCAGATTTTCAAGAGTAAGCTACAGTATTACAGAAGCTGTAGCAAAAGTGAAAGTTCTGTAAAGAGAGATCTATTTATAGGACACGCCTTTTTTATCATCATAGTTTAGCCATCTCACAAAAGTTTCTTTAGCTCTTTCTTGGAGGTTGTGATGGTCTTACTTTCTGTTTCTTATTCAGAACTACGGACTAGAGACGGAGAACCTGAAGACTTTGACCCATAAGCTGAACGCATCAGCCAAGAACTTGCAGAACTTCATAACGGGCCGGCGGAGGGGTGGTCACTATGACGGCAGAGCCACCCGAAAACTTCCTAATGACTTTCTGACCTCCGTAGTGGACCTCATCGCTGCCGCCAAGAGCCTGCTGGCTTGGTTGGATAGGTTAGTCCTGCAAAGAGGCGCAAACACAGCCCACTCCTAACACAGATATGCATACAGACACATTTTCAAACATTAAGCCAAGTCATCTTTATTTATATAGCGTTTTTTTACAATACAGATTGTTTCAAAGTGATAACAGGAAAATTATGCTACAAGGTTTGTTTCAGCTGTACAGCAGCTCTAGAAGAAAATAGTGCCATTGTTTAGCTTGATCCAGTTCAGTATTGATTTAGTTAAGTTGTAAAAATCTTCAGTTATTAATTTATATTCATCTATATAATGTTGAATAGTAGGTGTCCCTAACTAAGCAAGCCAAAGGGGACAGGGGCAAGGAACCCAGACTCAAAGAATGGATAAAAAACCTTGAGAGAAACTAGGCTGAGTCAGAGGGCCAGTTCTCCTCTCGCCCACAAACAAACGCTGAAGGATTATGATTCAGGCGGCGCCATAATTCAGGCTGCGATGTGATCGTGTTTTTGTGCAGGTCCTCCATCTGATCTGGATGACTGTGGTAACCTCGGGATAAACAGAGAGACTAATATTAGTGTACATGCCATTCTTCTTATGATATAATAATTACGATGTTATGGGAAGTGTTCCCGGTTCTGGTTGACCTCATTTATGCAGACTAACAATCTGATTTGGAAATGGATATTGATAATGTGTGTATGCCAGGTTTAAGACATGTGTTTTTAAACAGTGCAGCTGCATATATAGTGGCCCTAAAAGTATTTACACACCAGTGCTGTTTCCATTAAATGACAATAAAATGTTCATTTTAGGTGAAAAATGTAAAAAAAAAAATTTTTTTTTAAATACTTAAACGAAAATTAGAAATGTTGCATTGGCAACTAAATGAAAGTATTAAAATTACTAATTAATTGAAATGAAATAATTAAAGCTAAATAGAAATATTTTTTTAAAAAAACAATAAAAATGAAAAAAGAGCTTAACAGAATTACTGAAACTACAAAAAATAAAAACAGAAAAATATAGATATAAAAGCTAATTCAAAGTAAATATAAATAATACTATAAAAACACAGTTGGACACTTTAGATGGTTTCGAAAATTAAAGATGGATTGTTTTTGAATTTAAAGATGGCACAAGCACATTTTTGTGCAAATAAAAAAAAATAAATTGATTTGCAGATGCCACATGTAGAATTGTCAAAAGAATTGTGGTGCTTCAGTGACAATTGACCCTTCGCAAACAGTTTGATTGACAGGCGATGTAACCAGTGATAATGAAATTTTTCACTGCGGGAGTGTTGTCGGGCATTGCAACAGGGGGCGGGTTTTGCGAAGGGTCAATTGGTATTAAAATTTTTAAAACATTTTGAACGCTGTTGAGTGGATTCATAAACACCTCTGATTGACGCACTCATTATATGTCTGCGATTGGCTTCAATGATCAACGCATGGCAGGGTTTCAAAGCACACAGAAGTGATTGAATTTGAATGCATTTGAAAGCATTCCACGATAGATGCATGTTTTCAAACACTCACGTGTATCTGTGCAAGCGCTCAGTGAAGAGCGTCATTGATGACTTTTTACAGCGTTTTTGAAGAGTTCATCATTGTAGCCAATCACAAACATATTGGATGAGCGCGTGAACACAATCGCCAATCAGAGGTGTTCTCGAATCCGCTCAACAGCGCTCAAAGTGTCACATTTTTACATTTCACTACCAACTTGGTACAGAAGTCGGTACTTTTGACAACTCTGCCATATGATTTGAAAATTTTGATAGTAAAAAAAGTACTTTTAGGGCCGCTGTATTTATTTACAAGCAAACACAAAGTTCAGTCAAAGCGGCCTCAGTAATCCTGCTCTTTTATCTACCATGCGTACGGTCACATGACCGCTCTTCTCGGGTAAAAGGCTTCATTGTTTCGAACCCATCAGTGAGGTCATGCGAGCGGCCACAGATGACACGATCATGCTGATTTCCTTATGTAACACCCATGAGCAATCAGCTGACAAACAAAAGATGAGTAAAGAGCTTACGTAAGTCTCTTCTGTTCCGGAGGAGCTGGCCCTGAAAACGTCCAGCGTGTCTGCTAAGCACTTCTGTTTATCTTTCAAGTGTGTGCGCGCAAGGTCACGTTTTTGTGCGCTAATTCCTTCATCAGCTAAAGCTCTCTTTGGCCACGCCTCCTCGTTAGTGCTGTACACCAAGTCTCCTGCCTAACCGCACACACACTCATGATTCCTGAGTGCAATTAATCTGCTGCTGCGTCTCCCTAGATTATTCCTGGCCTCCGGGTCTCCCTCATTTATTCTCCTCAGACAGGATGACAGCAGGAGTGCTGTCCTGGGTGATCACATTTTGTTTGTTACAGACTTATTATACAGTGTAAGATAGGAACCCTAGAGTCAGATGTGTGTGCTCCGTGCACTCATTAAGATAAATGATGCCCTTGTGCTTTCTTCTGTAGAGAGGATTTCTGTATTAGGGTTCGTATCATCCATTCAACTAGTGTCGTGAGTCAGTCACACTGTATGCATTGCAGGTATGTGATAAATGGCTTGAGCTCATTTGGAGTGTTCATATGCACATTTCTTGGATCGAATAAAGTTGTTGACTGAAATTGGCAAAGATGATCAGGGATGTGTGTTTTTATGTTAAAATACTTGATTTTCTCAAATATATTGCACATTTTGAAACTAAAGTAATCTAGCTAGTTTACACAGGTTTGATCAAAATTTCAATAAGGACTAGTGATGCATCAGTAAGTAGTAAAAATGCACCTTTTATCATTTTCATGTTTTTGGAAAGAAAGCCAAACATTTCATGAAATATTTTGGGGCACATACACTTCTGTTCAAAAGTTTGATAAGATATTCTTATGTTCACCAAGGCTTCATTTAAAATTGTAAATTTGTGAAATATTTTAAGCAGTTATTAATCAGTGTCACATGATCCTTCAGAAATAATTCTAATATGCGTATTTGATCCCTAAGAAAATTTAAAGTGTGGTTTTATAGTTTTGTGGGAGATGTGATGCATTTTTTTCAGGATTCCTTGATAAATGGAAAGTTCAAAAGCATTTATTTTGAAATAGAAATTCTGTTTAACATTATAAATGATCAATTCTGATCAATTTATCGTGTCTTTGCTGAATAAAAGAATTGAAACCCTGACTTTAACTTTTGAACAGAAGTGTGTGAAATACATTACTAAAATAGGAAATAATAGAAAAAGAAATTGTGGTGTTGCCCGTGAAAACTACTATTTGGAACTATTTGCCCACAGACCAGTCTTTATTGTTCCTTACTGTTGAGGCCTGTCTATTCTGTAAAATAAAAATGTACCACATATATATATATATATATAGAGTATATTTAGCAAAAAGATGCTGTATGCTGTAATAATAATGCTTCTAGCATGTTAACAAAATCAGACTACAATTCAGTGCTCTGTCATTCATTATGGCCACAGAAGGGAACAGCTTGTTCTAAATGAAAGACTCTTATGGTGATAGAAAGACAGTGATCTCTGCAGTCTGCGTGATGTGGCACGTGAGCAGAGTTTCCTCCTGCTTCCCAAGCCTCTGTGAATTAGTGCATTGGAGTGAAAAATCCTCTCTCGCTTCTCGCTTTCTGCTCTATCTTTCTCTCTCTGTTTTTGTTACTCTTCATCTCCCTCCCTCACCACATGCTCCTTGGTTCACCTCCTTTTAGCTCTCATTCCTCATCATGAATGTCCTGCATAGCCTGACTTTAGACACAGTTCGGCTTTAGCAGTGCAGCTACAGTGAGGAAGGTTAGACATTTTAAAAAGTGGTTGTGATTAGAAGTGATCTAATGGTTAATGGCAGATGTTACTTCTTCATCAGGTCTCCGTTCGCTGCCGTAGCAGACTACTCCATGACCAGGAATAATGTGATTCAGCTGTGTCTGGAGTTGACCACAATAGTTCAGCAGGTATGGACTGAAACACTGAAATTATAACATGTCACCTTCATCTTTTTTTCAGGGATTGTTCACTCGAAAATGAAAGGTTTGCCATCCATTAACTCCCACGTCGTTCTAAACCTGTATTAAATTCTTTCACTGAAGTAAAGGAAATGGAAAGTGGTTGGTGGTGTTTTTAATGTTAAGCTCCAAAAAATGCAAAAGCATCCTAAAAGTAACAGATGGTAAACTTTAGAGAAAATTAATAATAAATAAGGTTTTACAAAGTGATTTTTATGGCTGCCAAAGTAAACTTGGTAACATAAATAATATGTTAATTTGTTAACAAGTTTACTTTGGCATGCATTTATGCATTTTATTTAAATGAGGGGGGGATTAGTTGAACTGTCCCTTTAAATCCCATACACATAGAATAAAATGCAAAGTTAAGAAGTCCCTTTTGACCTATAGTCTGTTCTGCTTCACCCACACCAGTGTCACGCACTGCACTAGCACTCTAGGACTAAATCTCTTTTTTTTTGAGTATGCTCGGAAAGCAGGGTAAAGTTTCTAGGGCGGAAGGTTCTTTAGAAGGAGGCCATGGACATTTTTTCTCCTTCTCAATTTTCTGTCCTGGATTGAAATAGTGCTGCTCTGGCATGGGCCATTGCGGGTGAGGACAGACTGTCCCAGGTGGGAGAAAAACGATGTGTCCTAAAAGTACATGTATGAAGGCCCGTAGAATCTGTTCTTTATGTTCTATGAAGTGGGTGTGTATTTGTGAAAAATGCCACACTTTGAAGGGCCTTTCACACATTCAAACTTTATATAAAGTGTTCCTCTCTTAATTAAACACTAATGTGTGTTAGCTCAAGCTTTATTTACTCTCTTTTGAATCAGGCTGTGATGTGTAGGTTGAGTGTTGAAGGAGATTCCCAATATGTTTAAGATTAATCATGAGTGCGGCCTGTCGAGATCCCCAAGCTCCTTCACCCACGGGCTGGAAATCAGACTACCATTAAGCAGAGTGATGGAGGGTGGAGGAAATGAGCAGATGAGAGGAGGAAGAGGAAAAGTATTGCACCAGGTTCGGTGTGGGAGGATGACTCATCTCCTCCTCAGCTGTCTGCTCAAGACAGAGAAAGCTGCCTTTGGCTATTTCAGATAGGTGCAAGTCTCAATGTCCTACAAGCAAAGCTCAGCTTGTCATCTGAGAGATCCCAAAATTGTGTTTACCCATAGAGCAGAAATGATATAATATGTTCGTATCACATAACTGGGAAGCATTTTATAACTTTTGTTGATATGTCATTAGCAAATTTTATATAATACTTCTGATGATTCACCATTGAATATATATTAATCAAACTTTCACTGGAACGGTACTTATGATCGAATCAGAAAAAAATGCATGAGAGTGGTTTCTCAAGAGAAAAATCGACAAATTTAAGACGTTGTGGAGACATTACACCATCACATCCTGATGTCATGTGTGTTTACTGGATGTGTGTGAACAAACACACTTACAGATTCGCAGTATAAATGAAGCAATATCAAACAATCCGGGACATATTATCCCATGTATTTTCTGAAATCTCTGTGTGAAAGGGGCTATATAAATATTCATGACCTGCTAATCTGATGTGTGAGAACCAATGAGGTTCATTCTCGTCTTCAGTCTGTTCATCATATAAAGCGATCTGGTCTCTTCAGAAAGTTTGGATTAAACTGCTCAATCCATGTGGATTAGTTTTACGATGTCTTACGGGTTTGGAACGACATAAGGGTGAATAATTAATGTCAGAGCTATCGCTTTAAGAAACAGAATTGCATCAGAAGACTTGTTTTTAGAGAATATATGTTCAATTAAGTTTTATTGTGTATTTTTTTCTTTTTAAGCATAAATCGAACAAAATTTTGTGACATTTATGCTTAAAACAAGAACTTAAAAAGTGAATCCGTAATTGATATATATTTTTAATATTAACTATTTTAAATATAAAAATATACAGTCTAATATAGTTTAAAAAAATCTAAAATTACAAGACAAAATAATATATGTATTATATAATATATGCATGTTTTGCTTCTCAGTTAATTTTTGTGTTTTACATGAAACGTATTATGAGGTTTTAATCACCTCTTTCTTGTAATCTTTCAGTAAATGTGATGGGATTACAATGTAATTTGTGAAAACTGCATTTTCTTTTCTTGTGTTTTAGGATGGCACAGTGTATGAGACCGAAAATAAGATATTGCATGTGGTAAGAGTGACATCCTCTTGATTAATTTACATAAAACTCTTTATCTAGCTCCTCTGTTCAAAAATAGAAATCTGTGTCGAAGTGAGAAAAAAAAGAGTGAGACTATGTGTGAGGTGAGGGAGAGAGAAATAAATTTACATTTGATTCATGGAGTCTAGCCCATGCTGCAGTGTTAGTCAGGGTACAGCTGGCTCTCTGCTATAAATACCAGGACAGGCCACATTTCATCCGAGAGTGACAGTGAGAGAGAAAGAGAGAGAGTTTGCGTTTACAACACCAGCAACACCTTCACTGATTAGTCGCCAACACCAGATTGAGGGAGAGTCGTGATTGGATGAATCAATTCAAAGAAGGCAGCAAGATCATGGGGAATTATGCTTATGAGACCATCCTGGTCACATGATTGCATCATAATATAGTGCATCCTGGCGAATCTTAGTCTCAGCGCAGATGGTGTTTACGAAGCGGTGCAGTGAATATGCAACAAAATGATCAGCATATTGTTGTCCAGTAGCGGCTTCAGCTAGAAGACCTGTTCTGAGCCTCTCTCGGTCAGGATATCCAAAAGTATTAAACGTTTCTCTTTTCTCTCTGTCCTCAGTGTAAGACACTTTCTGGTGTGTGTGACCACATCATTTCCCTCTCTTCGGACCCCATGGTGTCCCAGGCCGCCCATCTGGAAGTGGTGCAGCTGGACAACATAAGGTCCACAGAGGGACTGGTGGGTATCTGATGCCTTTTTTTCTCATCTCTTGAGACAAATGCACAAATGTCAGGCGGTTTTTTTTTTTAGGATGTTTTTATGTTAAACAGTGTTTTAAACAAAGGAGTTCACATATATGCTGGACACTTGTTAACTTTTTTAATTCATGCATTTTCAATATTCACAGTATATTTACAAAAGTTTTAACAGTAGATCGAAATAAATAAATAAATGAATTAACTGGACTTATTATATTCAGTAATTCAGTACAATTAATTATAACTATTTAATGGGGTTCAAGCACTTTAAGCACATGCATAAAAAGGTGTTATGTTTTGTAACCATCTAGATCAGAGCTTGCCAAACTTAAGAGCGGTGAGGCCCCACAAAAACATTGCAAAAGCTCCACGACCCCGCCGTTAAAAAGTATATACCGACATTTACCTACAAATGCATTTATTTGCAAGTTTGTAAGAATTTCATATGAATTATGAGAACTATGATGTAAACATTCTTTACAAATATATTTAAATCCATGACACTAGCCTTACATACTTTCAAAAAAATAAAATTTTAGAACAATTGGAATAGTTTAATTATATATATATATAAAAAATATTTAAAAAAAAAAAATTAATATATTGATTTGGACTAGCTTCGGCCCCCCTGCAATACCGCTACGACTCACCGGGGGGCCGCGGCCCACAGTTTGGGAAGCACTGATGATCTAGATCATAGATGGAAAATACCATTTACAGCAAAAACAGGCAATTTACTAAGAAATATATATGTTTTAAAGCTTTTTACAGTTATTGAGTTAGAGCCAAAAACCTAGGACTAGTTTGCGAAAGTAGGTTTTTGAAATAATTTCCAATATATAATGAACAATTCTATTGACATTCTATTGGTCCTAGAGGCAAAATTGCTCAAAATGAGGAAATCTACCATATGGAATGAATGTCTTGGGTATGTGCAAAAAATCACTGGCTATACAATCCTTTACAGAAGCATAAAATGTGAAGGTGCCCCCTGGTGTCCGTTTTCGAATTTCTCATAGGCTTTTAGGGCTGTGGCCTAGCCAGTTTTGTTCCGATTAGCCTCTTTTAACCTTGTCGGACCACTGCTCAAACTTCATTGGCCAACGGCGACCGTGTTTTTCGAGATTTTTTGATATAGCTGTTCATAGCGCCACCAAGTGGCCAGTCACCATGTCCTTTTTCACACGACCATAGAGACTGATCGAGTTTGGTGAAATTTTCTCATTCCGTTTAAGAGGTATAGCTGTTTTAGTAAAAGTGGCCACGCTCACTTTGGCATCCCTGTAGCATCACCATCAGGCCGACGGGGCGAGCCTTGGTGACGTTGTAGACGTCGCAGTTTGATCTGCCCCATCAATTTTTGGGGAGAATGCTGATCCTTGGAAATTCGAATCAGGTTTCAGTGCTACGCGATTGAACCTCTCGTTTTTTTCATGAATGGATGGATAGATTGACTTTTATTTCTCTGAAATGCTACATAAGTACAATGCTCACAGGTATAATAGTGATGTGACAGTTGTTCCAAAGAAAGCCTATGAGCAGCTGCATTTGAAACCACATTCACCCCATCTGTATTAATGATTGTCTTCTGGTAGTTATGTTTGTATGAGCTTCAGGCAGTTATATTTCGACTGTTACATATAGACACACTTGACACTGTCAGTATCCGCTCAATAAAGCCTGAATGCAGATAGATAAAAATAAACATTCAGCCCACCCCCTCTTTCTCTCTCTTTCTCTTTCTCTCTCCCCTTATATCGCTCCTTTATTAGACTGTGTGTCAGAGGGGATTTGTTCTAGCATGTCATGTCAGCAAGCTACTTTCAGTGTTTTCTCAGTGTGTGGCCGATAGTGTCAGGCAGTGGCCTTAACGTGTTTTTCTCCTTGCCCTAGGGCATGTACATCAAATCAACCTATGATGGCCTACATGTCATCACAGGCACTACAGAGGGAGTGAGTGGTCTTTTTCGAAAAATTTCAGTACAATATTTCATCTCATTATGATATACATGGGCAAGCGGTTGTGCATGTAATCATCAAAACAATTGTGTGTTTTGCCACATGTAATCCAATGGCTTTCTCTCTCTCCCCTCTTCCAGTCGCTAGCTGACCGCTGTAAGAAAATCCATGCTGGTGATGAGGTCATACAGGTCAATCATCAGACAGTGGTGAGCGTTTCTAATCGTTTTACCCTGCTAACATAGCTTGGTCATTCATGTTCGTTAATGAAGAAATAATCATTTTTTCTATGTTCTCTGTTTAGTTTCTATAAATTATATACTTTAGTATATCAAAAATATACTCTTTTCAAGATCAGGCAACTAAACTTCAAATGTAGCCTTATTACACAACAGGATGAAAATAAACATGATTGAATAAAAGATAAACTTAGCTATTGCTCATATAAAACTGAATATATATTATTCATAATAAAACAAGTTTTGTTTGAAATATTTTGCAAAGAATTAAGGAAAACTTATAACACTTTATTTTACAGTGTCATTGTAACACATTACATGTAGTTACTGTTGTAATAACTAGAAATTATGCAGAATGTCATGCAATTAACCCTAAACTCTCATCCTAATCCTAAAGTATCCTATAGTAAGTACATGCAGTTTATTATTACTCAGTACTCAAATGTATAATTACACTGTAATACTGACACCTTAAAATAAAGTGTAACCTTTTAAAAAATATTTTTCATATTTTCAAGTTTGAAAAAAAAAAAAAAAATATATATATATATATATATATATAAATTAATATTTTTATTCAGCAAGGATACACTAATCAAATGTGGCAGTAAAGACATTTATGTTGCAAAATATACTATTTCAAATAAATGCTGTTCTTTTCAACTTTCTAATCCTGATTTTTTTTTTTTTTCAGCTTTCATAACAATCCCTTTATTCAACTTTCATAAAAATCGGAAAATGTTACATAAGAAATACATCAGCATATTAGAATGATTTCTGAAGGGTCACGTGACACTGATGACTGAAATAATGACAGCTGAAAAGTCAGCTTTGCCATCCAAGGAATAAATTACATTTTAAAATATATTAACATAAAAAACTCTTATTTTTAAATTGTAACCGTATTTAGCAATATTACTGTGTTTACTATATTTGATAAATAAAAATAATATATTTGATAATAAATATATATAAAAAAAAAAGAGAGAGTTCTTTCAAAACCCCAAACTTTTGAGTGGGAGTGTATAGTTTTCCATCTTGAAAACTTTATGTAATTGTTTAATGATTTAGCCAGTTTGTTAAGATGCATATGACATGAAGAATGACCCCGTTAACAAGTCAACAAAATGCTTCTGTGCTCTGGGGTGTTATCTGGTTCTCTTGTGGCGAGGTGAACATGTGTGTTGGACTTGTGTAGGTGGGCTGGCAGCTGAAGAACCTGGTAAACTCTTTACGTAGCAATCCCGCGGGTGTGACCCTCACGCTGAAGAAACGACCTCAGAGCACTCTCACGTCAGCCCCAGCCTTACTCAAGAACATGAGATGGAAGCCCCTCGCCCTGCAGGTACTGATGGCACGTGTGCGGTATGAGGATTAAGTGGTGTGTGTGAATTGATGATATGCCGTGGCGTAGTCCCCCAATCTGTGCATGTTCTTTTTTTAGCAGCATTAAAAGCACTCTTCCCCTCCCGTAGGGCTTTGACCAACTAGATTGCATGGCAAATCTTCACTCCACTCTTCCCCCCACCCCTCCCACTAACCTTCCTTTTTTTTTTTCCTCTTTCATCTTTTTACCTCTAATCTGGTGCTTATCCCTCTTTCGCCAATCTCCTCTCCAGCTTCACTGAAGCCCGTGTGCATCGGGAAGCTTTACTGTGGCTTGAGAGGAAAATGTGGAATGTGATTTTAGACGCTTGACTGTGCAGTGTATAAATTGCATGCATTTATATTTTCTTTGCAATTTCTGACGGTTAACGAGACGCACTGATTGTCATGATAACAGCAAAGTTGAAGACACTGAGACGGCATTTTATTTACACAGAAACAAAGCCGCATCAGAGTGCATGAAATGTTTTGTTTTAAATGCATAAAAGCAGACTCAGCCATGGCTATTGCTATTTTTTCATATAGACACATAGGTCAGGTTATTCTGTTCGATATCTAGTAAAATAATTTATAATTTTTGTTGAATTTGAAAGGGTTAGTTCACCCAAAAATGAAATTTCTGTTTTTTATCTTCGGAACACAAATGAAGATATTTTTGAGGAAATCCGATCTCCCATAGAAAGCATACCACATAAAAGGTCCAGAGAAGTAGTAAAGACATTATTAAAATAGTCCACATGACTACAGTGGTTCGATCTTGATGTTATGAAGCGACGAGAATACTTTCTGTGCTAAAATACAAAACAAAAATAATGACTTTATTCAACAAATTTTCATCTTCCCTGTCATTTTCCTATGCAGTAAATGCAGTGCTTCCGTGTTCTAAGTCAGAACGGCGGCACATGCATGTGTCGTGCTGCTCACGTGAACAACGTTGGCCAATACTGATCTGGCATTCGGATGTAATCTGATATGCTGCACTGCGTTCACTGCGTCAGCTGCACAGGAGAATGACAGGGAGGATGAACTATTGTTGAATAAAGTTATTTTTGTTTTAATTTTGCGCACAAAAAGTATTCTCGTCGCTTCATAAAATTAAGGTTGAACCACTGTAGTCACGTGGACTATTTTAATGACATTTTTACTACATTTCTGGACCTTGAATGTGGCAATTTTGCTGCTTTCTATGGGAGGTAAAAAACATAAGTATCTTAATTTGTGTTCTGAAGATGAACAAAGGTGTTACGGGTTTGGAATGACATGATGGTGAGTAATTAATGACAGATGTTTCATTTTGGGTGAACTAACCCTTTAATTTTAGTTCATTTCTCTTAGTAGTTGTCATTTATTTTGTGTTAATTATATTCCAGTGCTGTTAGAATGCTGTTAAATCAGTAGTCTTTGTATAATATCCCTTGAAATTTTCATAAGACAATAAAAATATCACTTTTTTTGTCATTTAATAACTATTCATTATGCACTCATGCGCTGCAGAGATGCAGCTGTGAAAAAATGCACGACCTGGAGAACTTTACATTCTGTTTTATTCTGATAAAAGGATTGGATTCAAATACATTCTAAATATTTGTCTCGAACACATTGAAAAGACATCTTGGTGATGTACACTAAAAGTTTGGGGTCAGTTTTTCAGTAAGGATGCATTAAATTGATCAGTGACAGTAAAGACATTTATAATATATCAGAGGATTTCTGTTTCAAATTAATGCTGTTCTTTTAAACTTTCCATTCAAAGTATCCTGAAAAAAATGTATCACAGTTTCCACAAAAAACCTGTTTTTAATATTGATAATAATAAGAAATGTTTCTGATGGATAATATGATACTAAATAAATTACATTTTAAAATGTATTAAAATAGGAAACAATTATTTTAAAATTGTAATCATATTTAATATAGCTGTTTTTGATGAAATAAATGCAGCTTTGGTAAGCATAAGAGACTTTCAAAAACATTATAAAATCTTACCAACCCCAAAACTTTGAACGGTAGTGTACATGTGAATGGAGAGGATGTTTGTGTACTTATTCATGATGTGTTTCTTTCAATGAAATAACAAGCACTCCTTATCGACAATTAAAATTCTAAAAATGGAATGTATCAAAATGCAAAAGTACATTTGAACAACTTTCCTAAGGGATCTTCGAAATGCTAAAGCTAACTGTACCACTGTTTTTAGCCCATCATCCCCCCCAGCCCCAGCAGCAGTGTGGCCACACCATCCAGCACCCTCAGCACCCCATCCAGACGGGACAGCTGCGCTCTACAGGACCTCTACATCCCCCCTCCCCCTGACGAGCCCTACGCACCCAGGTACAGTATTACAGACATACAGAAGGACAAAAATGAGAATCTCTAAAACAAAAGAGCACACTGAGATGCACACTGTAAATATTTATAAATATGTATGAAACACTTAAAACCACGTACTTTCGGGATGGGAAGGTTTTAATGTTTTTGAAAGATGTCTCAGATGCTCACCAAGGCTGCATTTATTTGTTAAAAAAATACAGTAAAAACCTAATATTGTGAAGTACTATAATTTTAAAGAACTGTTATTTTGATATATTTTCAAATGTCATTTATTCCTGAGATGGTCAACAGTGTCACATGATCCTTCAGAAATCATTCTAATATGCTGATTTGCTGCTCAAGAAGCATTTATTATTATTTTCAATGTTGAAAACAGCTTAATGTTTTTGTGGAAAATCTGATACATGTTTTTCCGGAGAATTTGAGGAGTAACAAGTTCAAAAGAATAGCAATTATTTGACATGGAAATCTTTTATAACATTTTAAATGTTTTTATGATCACTGTATTTCCCCCTTGCTTAATAGAGCTATTAAAAAATATCTTACTGACACCAATGTTCTTCAAGTGAAAAATCTTGAGCCAAAATATTGGAAGACCACTTGAAGGTGGATTCTTTTGGCTTTAACCACAAGCAACCAGAAACACCTGCATGGCAATGACTTTTGCACTGGAAATAATTTTGTCTTTAAGAAAGCTCAAAATCTAGTTCACATTTAAGATCTGTGTGATAGAAGACTATGCAAGATTTTTCTTACCATTGCAGAGATGACATGGGGAATCTGACCAGCAATTGTCAGCAGGCCGCTAAAGGTTCTGATTCACCCAATTCCTTCTTGGATCAAGAGTGCCGGAGGCGGTTCCCCCTGTTGGATGAGGATGCGGTCCTGTACTGTTACGAGTACGATCAGAATCAGGGCCCTCCACCCGTACGCAGGGACAGCACTCCCACATACGGTACATGCTCTCTTACATGACGATGCTTGATCTTTACATGCCGACTTCAGTGCCAGGAGAGGTTATCTTTTCATACTGGTCTATTTTTTTTAGTCAGATTCAAGTTTGTGGTCTTGCCAAGGGTGGCGAGGGATCAGTCAGTCAGAAGGGGTGTTTATCTGCAACACAGTATATATTTACAGAAGTATATTACTTTAAAGTGGCCAAAAATCATTGCTATAAACACAACGTTTGAGGGTGTACTTTATCTTTCATTCCTGGCGCAATATGTGTATTGTGCAGTAATGTTTTGTTTGATTTTGTACTCGTGCACTAGGACGGCTGAGGCCTATTTCCATGCCTGTAGAATATAACTGGGTTGGAGACTATGAAGATCCAGCCAAGCTGAAGAAAGAGATCAGAAGAGGTGTGTGTGTTTGTGTGGGTGAGCGTTGAGGGGTTTTTTTTTTTTTTTTTTTTTCATCTCTTTTACTTGGGTAATACTAAACCGATGATTTCATCATTTTAGCCATGACCTCTCCATTTGCACATTTTAAAATCTTCAGCCATTCCGTTGAGATTGTCCTGAGCCCCGTTTTCCCTATATTTACCTCAATTGTTTTGGTATCTGTCTGCCAGTATCTTGCTGGCTCTTTGTTTGCGATTTTGGGATTTTTTTGGTTTTGCATTGCCATGGTAACTCCAACATAGAGGTCTTGCCAAGATTCTGGCTTCTCATTGGTTGAGGCCAGGCTCAGTTGCTGAAGGAGTAGGAGCAGAGAGAATGCTTTCTTTAGTCAAGCTGGCAGAATTTATATCAAATTTGTACGTGCGCAACCCAGCATCTTTCTTTGATCATGAGACCTCTGAATAATTTGATTTCAGCTCTAACCATTAAGGGAGAATCAAAACTGGTCTATTAAATTTTAAAAACAGACAGTGCATTGAAAAATGTTCTTTTTCCCCATTTAATTTTCATAATCAGTATACTGTGGTTTCATAATCCCAAACATTTATTAACAGAAAATTCCCTGCTGCGATATGTGAGTGAGGACAAGGCAGGGACAGAGGAGTACCACACAGGACGTCGCAGCAGTCGGCGTAGTAGAAGAAAGAGTGAGAAAGGTGGAAGCCCCGCCCACTACGCACTAGTCCCCACCCTCCAGATGGACATGTTGCAGCATGACTCGTTGGTCACACCCACATCTGAAACCGCTTCTGTCTATCTTGTGAGTGGACAGAATGTGTGAGTCCTATAAGATGAAGGGACACTGCATAAAATGATTTAATATTTTATTTATTTACTATCTTTCAGACGTTTGATCGATCATCCATGCTCTCCCGGTCAAAGAAAGTTAAGTTAAGAGGTGAGATGTCAAATGTTTAATTCTGCTAGCTCTAAAACCATGTCATGTAGTTATTGACACATTGGAAAAAAATATTTTAATAATTTTAATTTAAAAAAAAGTAGGTTTTGACTTGTTTTCCCAGAAATATCCTTCAATTTTTTTGGACAGTAGCTTTAGCTTTCAGAGAATCTTGAGATATTTAAAAGAACTGGGGTAGGAAAAATAAACAATTCAAGATATATTTTTTAATAATTAAAATAATGATTATCAATTTATTACAAATATTTTAAAATCATTAATAGTTAAAGTTATATATGAAATGTCAATCATTTGAATAATTTTGTTACAAAATTGTACTATTAAATATATTATTTAATATTTTTTCTTCTGTTTTGTTTTAAATTATTTTAATAATCTAATAAAATAATATGCAATGGGAAAATGTATAAATTTTAAGTAATTTAAATTAAAATGTGATTTTTTTTTTTTTTTTTTTTTTTTTTTTTTTAAATTTGTTGTTTCAAGGATGTTTGGATAATTTTACTGGAAAAAAAAATACTGATTGAGAAAAGGATTTTTCCACTGCAGTTTTTTTTTTTCTACACAAATTCATTACATATTCTCACTCTGAATAATTGTCAAGACATTTCTCTACAATTACATGGCAGTACATCAAAAAATGTCTCTGTTTTGTTACTATTCCTGCCAGTCCTTTCATTTACAAAGCCCACATTGACATCTCTGCTCTCTCTCGCTCTCTCTCTCTTTGTCCTTCTCAGCTGGATCCCTGCCCTCTATTAGTAAGCGGCGAATCTCCTGCAGAGACTTGGGTCAGGGTGATTGTGAGGGATGGCTCTGGAAGAAGAAGGATGCAAAGAGTTACTTCTCTCAGAAATGGAAGAAGTATTGGGTTGTGTTGAAAGATGCCTGTCTGTACTGGTACACCAATGAAGAGGTGAGGGCATGAGGCCATTCATCTGCATGATTGTCAGCACAACATGGCCCATTAGACTTTTTATATGAACAGTTTTTCAATTTACTGTTCTCCGTTCTTTCTCAGGATGAGAAGGCAGAGGGTTTTGTCAGTTTGCCTGAGTTCAACATTGATCAAGCCAACGAATGTCGCAAAAAGTTGTGAGTGGTATTATGAACTAGAGCTGAAAAACCAACCATTTGATTCAGTGTGCATTGCAAGTGACGACAGTTTATAGTGGCATTGAATGTTTTTTCAATGTAGTTATAAATATAGCATAATATAAATAATTGTAAAATCAAACCATATCTAACTTTTTGATCTTTGGTGTGATGCTGACCGCTTATGTCTGTATTCAATACATTCCAATAAATGTTTATATTTCATAAAATGTAAACCACATTTTATAATGTAGTGTGTTTTGATGCAACATAATGGCTTAATGATGTTAAAATTTGGTAATATGGTCTCTTGAAAATATGTATATATTTCTTAATAATGAAATATTTCTAATATCTGTACCCCTAATAGCAGTTTATCAAGTAGTTACCAAATCAAACGGAAACTGTGAGAAACTTGAATCTTTTCACCCCTATCGTAAAGGCCAGCATGTTATGATCGTGTCTATTTCTTTTGTTTATTTTCAGTGCTTTTAAGGCTTGCCATCCTAAAATCAAGAGCTTCTATTTTGCTGCGGACAACTTGGATGATATGAATAGGTAAGATGAAAAGAAACATTCCAACATGCCTACAAGAAACAAAAAGATTCATAATGTAATCTGAAACGTTGTCAATTCCTCACGAATTCTCTTGCACGGGTTCCCGAATCTCATTAAATGTTCCCTACGCTGATCAAAAGCTACTAATTTTAGCGACATCCCAAAAGACCTTTTCAGCTCAGCATTTCAGCAGTGCAAAGAGCTCCCCAGGTAACCTTTTTTTTTGTAATGTTTGCTCACAGGTGGCTCAGTCGGCTGAACATGGCGGCAACAGCTCACACGGAGCAGAAAAGGATCCGACAGGATCATGGTGAGAAGATGCCTTCATGCTCCGCTAAGCCTGTCGGATCAATTATTCTCCCACTCTGACTTTGTGTGGTCTGGTCCCCAAGTCCTATATAAATATGCATATGAAGTACTACATGTTGGGTGCATATATAGGGCATCAAAGTTAAAATGAAGAACGTCATTTTTAATCATTAATCTGATGAATTTTTTATGTCATTATTAGGACGTTCTTTCCCATCATTTCATGAATAAATGCTACAATGACAATAACAAAAAAATGTACAATGTACAAACATCTTTTAAAGTCCCCCTACAGTCAATAACTTTATCACTTAAAATCATCTTTGATAATCAAAATGACATTTTTCCTGTGAAAGTAATTTATTCATGCCTTAAAATAGCTTGAATGTAACTCTACACCCTTGTTTTATGTAGTATGTATGTAATATGCAAATGAGTCCCCGCCCCCTCTCACTCACACAAGCCCGGACTGCCTGTTCCACTCTATCAACTGTATGTAAATGCTACAAATGAAGGGCAAGTGGAAATATTGGTTTAATTCAGACATACGTGTGAACCAGTAACTGATTCAGAAGAAGAGCAAATTTCAGGGTCATGTACAAGCCCATAAATCGGTAATGCTTTTTATGAATTTGTCTCTAGGTCAGACATATAATGGTAATTGATATGATTAGCCTTTGGCTTGACTATATCAAGTGTGCCTAATAATGTGTTGCTATTGTTCTCGAACCCTTTTCACCATCTCAGAGTCAGACAGCTGCCTTCTAAAAAAAAAAATCAGCATCCTTAGAAATGCTTTGAACATCAGTGGAGAAAGGCTATATAAACTAAATATTTTATCATAACATTAAACCTGTAAACCTGATTTTTCCTGCCCCTTCTTAAAGCTCTATTTGTTCTCACTGTGCTAAAATGTCCACAGAGAATGATAGGAAATGCCCCGCCCCGTATGTTGATGGGTTTGTTTACTTGTTTGTGATGGTAGGGGAGAGGGACGGTTTCAAACCACGTTTTTGAGACCGTCTTTGGTAAACTGCAGTTTTAAAGAGAAAATACTCCGCAACGGTGTTGATTGATGAATTTGATGGTTTGTCTTAAAGTATGTTAAAAACACCAAATAAACATGAATATTATCCATTTCAAATTTCTAGACTGCAAATTCGTGAACTCCTTGTGTGTTTAATGGATATTTGCTGTCATTTCCTCAGACTACTGGAGTGAGAGTGACCATGAGGATGCTGATCTAATGCCCTCAACACCTAAACAGGACAGCCCTCCACCTCCGTATGACACTTACCCTCACCCTACCTCAGTAAGCCATCTCTTCATTTTTTTCCATTTTTATTTTTTGCTTGGGTTCCTGTGTTTACACTGTTCAAATTGTGTGCAAATTCTTGTTGATATGAATCCGTAATATATATTTTTTCAGGATTCTTTAAGGAATAGAAAGTTCAAACACCACAGCGTTTATTTGAACTAGAAATCTTTTGGAACATTATAAATTTCTTTACTGTCAGTTTTGATTAACTCAATGCATCCTTGCTGAATAAAAGTATTAATTTCTTTAAAAAAAAAAGAATGGTTCTGTCCACAAACTTTTAAACAGTAGTGTACTCCATATAAATAAAACTAAGACTAAAGGAAACAAATGAGGTGAGGGAATGCAGAAATAGATGGTGGGACAAGAGAAGGGCAGAGAGGGAGGGAGAGCAGGATGAAGAATGAGGTGTGAACGGGTGGAGAGAAGTGAGATGAAGGAAACATTAATTATTTAGACTCCGGGGATGATTGTGGCCACAGTAAATTCATAGTCAAAAGGCACTGTTTTTTAAGGAGGTCCTCTGGCTCCAGCCATCTATCTGAAGGAGACGGAAATGCATCCCATAATCCTAAGCAGGAGAATTGTTTGTGTGTTGCTGTCTCAGACCGTTCATTCCAGGCAGAGCATAACTAAGGGTGACAGCAGAGAGCTTGTAAAAGACGACAGCAGGGAAAATGGAAAACAAGGATATAAATGCCCCTCTTGTTAGAGTTGTCCTTCGTTTTGGATTCAGGGATCTTGTTGCAACAACCTCTAAGCTGTAAAATATACCAACTAAAAGGTCCTTGTATATTGTCCAACTCTCTGTGTTACAGGCGAGTCCTTTCCAGGAGTCCCAACACATCCGTCCACCTTCCACGGAGACCATCCAGTCCCGCTCCCCCCCTCTCCGAGACACAGGGGGGCAGCGTGAGCAGCGCTAGCTCACCGGGCCGAAAGTCTGCCAGCCAGCGGCGTTCGTGGCAGGACCTCATCGAGACTCCCCTCACCAGCTCAGGCCTCCATTTCCTGCAGACACTGCCATTAGATGACTCCGTGTTTGTCGATCCCAGCCGAACCGTGCCAGTTGAGCTCCGGCGCCAGTCGACACTCCCCGCCCAGCACGGGCTGCCTCCAGAACACTACATCCCGCCCACTACGCCCACTCAACCCAATCAAAAGCCCATCACAGCTGTAGGAAGAGGAGAAGGAGTAGAAGGAGGTGGAGTAGGAAGCAAGCACCGCAGTTTCACTTTGCCCCGTGACAGTGGTCTTCATGCCATCCTGGCTGCCAGCAGTGCAGCTGAACATGCAGATGCACAGTGCTACCACCTGGGCCGGGCTCATGCCAGAGACACAGGTCAGGAAACTGAGAGACGGTCGTGTTCCTAACTTGCCTTTGCCAACATATGCAGAGGAAAGTTAGTGGGTGAGTTAGCATGTGTAGGCAAAGGCAAGTGAGTAGTTACTGGAGTTTTGCCCATGTCTTATTTTGTGCATATTAAGGAGTTTCATAGATATTTTTAATGGAGGTAAAATAGAGGAGACATTTATTGATATAATAATATTAATAATATTATTATCTTTATTATTATTATAGTTGTTGTAATATTAATTTATATGTATATATATATATATATATATAGTTGTTTTAATTATTATGTAAATATTCATAACATTTATTCAGATTAATAATAATAACCATGATGTTGATGATTTTTCCTTGAGTTTTATATACGTTTTAATAGCAATCGATAAATTAATATTTGAATAAATGTCATAAATATTATAATAATCAGGATATTATTATTACGATTATAAATAATTTATTGATCATATTCATTTATCCAATATGATTATTTTTGTTTAACAAAAATGCAAAATTGATTTAAATTGTTTTAATTGTCCTGCTTAATATTCAGTATATTATATAATATATATTTTAGCAATAGTAATAATACTAATCATAATAAAAAAATTATAATTTATTGTATATATATATATATATATATATATAATATATATATATATTTATATTTCATCTTTTATCAATTATTTATAATAACTTACTTTACCTGTAAATGCTATTGTTGGATTGTTATTTAGTTGAAATGTGTAAATATTGGTGAAAAATATTGATTTGTCTAAGTAGCAAATTTTGGGTATCACTTTATTTCATAATCATGTTCCCCGTTTACATACTATGTACTACTACTACTACTAATAATAATAATAATAATAATAATTGCAATAACTGGGTAATAACTATGTACTGACCCTGAACCTACACCTAAAGCTCTAACCTTAACCCATGTAGTTACCCAGTACCATGAAGTAAGTACACACACTGTAATATAAAGTGCAACCAAATTTTGTGTATGCTTGAATTTAATTTAATTTACTAGAAGGCGTTAAGAATCACAATCCAGAACTTTTGTAGTTTTGAGAATAGCTTGATTACAAGCTGACGATAACTTTATTTACAACTACATTTGTTATTTTATTAGGTAAGTATCATGACTGAATAAATTTTTTTTGCAAAATATCATTGAGCCGATGCTTCGTTTTGCTTCGACACTCTAGTTATTTGTATTGTAGCCTGCAATGATAAACATATTGCTGCTTGATTCAGATGCACTGTAGCTGCAAATCTCAGCTGAATAAACATCTCCCTTAAGACCTCCAGTAGCCTCATATTAGGTGCAGTCCTACTAATCCAACATGACAGCTCTCATCCCTGTCTATCCTTTTTCATCCCTCCTTTCTGTTCCACACATTTACCGTTCCTCAGAACTATACTCTGCCTCAAAGCACATGAGGAGGAGTCCCTTCAGTCCGTGTTAATGTCTTCTCAGGATGGAAGCAGAAGAATATGGCTTCAGGGCCATTTGCTCTCTCTTTCTTCCACCCTGAGTTCCCTGATAGTCACTCTGAAGTGTACAATGGTTAATATGATCATTATAATAAACATACCACATCTAATTCTGTTATTTCCTACTATAAAAATGGTTTTCAACCTCACAGCAAGAGACAGAGCTGAGAATCCCTGATGTATAATGCTTAATCGTGGGCTATAATAACATGCATATTACCATTATTGAAATGATTATTCAAATAATCATAACTGATATACAAAACTATGTACTTGTTGTGCATTACATTTCAATTTGAATACATTGCAGTTGTGATAATTATGGAATTATGGTGACATTGCAAATAACTCTTCACTGCCCTCTGTAGGTCCAGAACGGGAGCGTAGGCACCAGGCTGACTCGTTGGTGGATTTGTACAGGGCTCTGGAGAGGACTAGTCTATCGCCTGTCAATGAGCACAGGTCCTCTTCTCGATTAGAGTACAAGCGATCATTCGTCCGTCGCTGTAATGATCCGTTACTCAATGAGAAGCTGCACCGCCTGCGGATCCTTCAAAACTCATTCAAGGTACAGTTTTCGGGGGACACCGGACCTCGTTTACTGCTTTTCCATGCAAGATTTGTTAGTTTAGGGATTCCGTTCTAAAACCCCAAATTCAAATTCCAAAACAACATTCAAAAGTTTGCACGCTAAAGCTGAATTTATATAATTAAAAATACAGTAAAAACCGTAATATTTTGAATATTATTATACCATTTAAATTGACTGTTTTCTATGTTAATATATTTTAAATGTAATTTATTCCTGTGATGTTAAAGCATCATTACTCCAGTCTCCCGTGTCACATGATTCTACAGAAATCGTTCTAATATGCTAATTTGGTGATCAAGAAACATTTCTTTGGGCTGATTAATATTTTTGTTAAAAAAAAAAGCATGCATTTTTCAGGATTCTGTTATGAACAGAAAGAAAAGTTCAAAAGAACAGCATTCATTTTACATAGAAATATTTTTGGAACACTATAAACGTCACTTTTGAGCAATTTAATGCATTCCTGCTGAGTAAACATCAATTTTAAAATTATAAATAAATTTAAAAATCTTACTGTTTTAAAATAAACTAATAAAACTCTAAGCTAAACCATTTTTTGTAACATTTTTCAATAAAATCCAATTATTTTAACAGCAGTTAATGCGTTAGCTATGAACTAACAATGAATGATATATTTATGGCATTTATTGTTGTAGGTTTTATATAGTGTTCCCATTTGTAAAACACATCAATTAACCTCTGAACTTAAAAAAAAACTTTTTTTTTTTCCCTTTTTATTTTTCGAGTGGCATATGCATTGGTAGATGGATTACATAATATTCAGTTTAAAGCAAGTGATCTTCAGCGGGTGAAACTCAATTTAACTTTATTTTTGTGTCAGATGCCATGACGCTTCTGCTTGGTAGCTTTAAATGCACCACATTTCTTTTTATTTTTACCAGGGGCATTTATATTTCACAATTTTTGACATTTGCACATCAACTTGTACATCAAATGTGCTTTGTACTTTCAGCTTTGGAAAAAATGCTTTTGTTTTATGTCTTATGATCACAGACGTGTGTTGCATAATTTACTACGCATCGTTAATCGACATGTCTTGTTTTGACAGGACATCCCTCTTCAAGAGGCAGAAACAAAGATCATCCATCGGGATGTGTAGCCAGAGTTACAAGAGAACGCAGCAGGGCACAGCACCAGTCATTTCAGCCATATCTGCTAAAAAAAGATTCACTCTCTTTCCCTAGGGGGTTCATCTTAGTCGCTTTTATCAAACATCTACATCTTTCTTATGGAATATTTCTCATTCTTTTACTCTGTTACAGCGTTTCCTCTCGTTGCACTCCCTTTCTTTGCTCTATTTATTGCACATGCTAATATTGGCATTATTTTGTATGTACAGTTCTTTTTTCTTTTTGAATGATTTGTGTTTGTAATAATGGCTTCCATTTGGGGCCCAAATAACTGCACTTCCAATGAACTCTACCCTACAGTGGTCTCTCATGGCTGAACTAAAAAACACAGGGAAAGAATTAAACTACTGATAAAGAAATTATTTTGTTCTAAATCTGATTTGCATGGCCATTGTCTGGTTAATAGATTTTCTGTCTGTGATGTGTCTTAACTGAGAGTGTTAATTCCAGCTTCACTGAAACTAACATTTGTCAATGGTAAATGTTACTACGACTGTAAGAGAAGAATTGACCGGATGTAATGATTGCGTGCGCGTGTGTGTTGAAAGCTTAGGTTTGTTGTAAATATTGTATGTTGTAATATTCTGACCGTTTGCACCCTAGCAGCAAAGTTCTTGCAATAATGTTGAACTAAAACGATTAATTAGTTTGACACTGTCTATTTTTGTAAGCATGATATTTATTGAGATGTTTGTACATTGTTTTGTATGCTGAACTATGTGTTATCTGAAGATAACGGCAAACATAAATCCCTTTTAATGTGTTCCTGAAAGATCTTTAACAAAATGAAACTTTCATGTGAAAGCACCAGTGTTCTAGTATCTCCAAAAAAGTAATTTTATCAATAAATTGTTTGGTGTTTTGACATTATTTTTAGTTCCAATGTGACTTGTGTGAACGTTTGATTTATTTTTATGGCTATACACCGATCAGGCATAACATTATGACCACTGAAGTGACGTGAATAACACTGATTATCTCTTCATCACGGGACCTGTTAGTGGGTAGCAAGTGAACTTTTTGTTGATGCGAAAGAAACTGGACAAGCGTAAGGATTTAAGCGAGTTTGACAAATTGTGATGGCTAGACGACTGGGTCAGAGCATCTCCAAAACTGCAGCTCTTGTGGAGTGTTCCCGGTCTGCAGTGCTCCGTATCTATCAAAAGTGGTCCGAGGAAGGAACAATGGTGAACCGGCAACAGGGTCATGGGCTCATTGATGCATGTGGGGAGCGGAGCGAAGCCTGGCCCATGTGTTACTTTCACACGTACCACCTACCTAAGCATTGCTGCACACCATGTACACCCATTCATGGAAACTTCCCTGGAGGCTGTGGCCTCTTTCAGCAGGATAGCGCACCCTGCCACAAAGGAAAAAGGGTTCAGGGATGGTTTGAGAAGCAAATCAACGAGTTTGAGGTGTTCACGTGGCCTAAATTCCCCAGATCTCAACCCAATCGAGCATTTGTGGGCTGAACAAACAAGTCTGAACCATGTTGGCTCCACCTCACAACTTACAGGTGTTCTGCTAACCTGTTGGTGCAGATACCACAGCACACCTTCAGGGGTCTAGTGGAGCCCATTCGTCGACTGGTCAGGGCTGTTTTAGCAGCAGAAGTGCAACCAACACAATATTAGGAAGGTGGTCATAATGTAATGCTTGATCTGTGTATATTTGGATGGTTGGGCCATCAGGACAGTTCGGTAGATTCAGTTAGGCATTCAGTGCACATGACCACAAACGTGCTACCCACTCTAGTTCAGTTGGCAATTAAATGCTTGGAATAAAGCCAGGGACATGGTATAAGGACTCAAATGAGGCCACTCATGAGAGGAAAATATAGAGTGCAGTTTCATGCTCAAGCGGAATTACCATGGTACCAGTGTTGTGTAAAAATACTTTTAAAAGTAATGCATTGCAATATTTTGTTATTCCCCCAAAAAGTTGCTAATTGTGTTAGTTACTTTTGTATTACTTTTTCTCACCTGGGCTTGCTTTGAATTTTAATAACAACAACAAAAATCTATTTTTGGCAAATGAAAAGACTCTTTCTCACCAAAAGTGAAATGAATAAACCTTAGCTGCAAGGAAACGCAAATTCACAGCTGTACAGTAGATGGCGCACCTCAAACCGTTCTTGATTGCAGAAGAATATAATGCAGAAAAAAGTTCAACACTCTAGCAATAAAAAATTATTCACAAATATGATGTGTACGGAGCTCCACACATGTGCACGCTTTACTAAGTCGTACCCTCAATTTACTAAATCAAGCGTAATCCGTTACCCCTAACACGGCATGGTACTACCAAGTTTTCTATTGTTGTTTTTTGCTCATTTACCATGATATTCTCTGAAATACTTCCTTAAAAATCCTGGAACATTAATGTTGTAATCACTCAGTCACATTGTGGGACATCAAAATATCATGGTATTTCCATCTGATCGTTACGGTCAGTGGCTGTAACAAAGTGCACAATGAAAGAGATACTCAATGCTGACTTTTAATATAATAAACAGAAGAACTTGGAGAAATCACAACCACATTACACATAGACATTAATAATACAGGACAAGGAACAGACTAAAACTGAGGACTTCAGGAGCTCAGTAACAAGACACACCTGAACAGAACACTCAAATCAATCAGAAACCATGGTTACAAACTGCCAGGGAACAGAGGAAATGCAGGCAGGAACAGAACAGAAAAACAGACAAAAAAACAAATTCATATACCATGGTACTGCCACAGTATAAGGAAAGCAACAAATGGTCATACTCAGTTGTTCCAAAATGTTAAATGCAGTGATTGCACAAGCATTTCTATTTATCATAAACATTTCAAGTTCATAGTGAACATGTGAACATACTATCACTTGAAAGTGTAAATGTGGGGGAAACACGACAATTCATCAACTATTGGATCTAACACTTAGCTAAAATAACTCAAAAAATGTAAGCTTTCATATTCCATCCAGAATATAATGTTTTTTTTTTTTTATAGTGAATGGATTACAGCCTACACGTGTGCCACCGGGATCGAACGCTTCAGGCCCACTTTTCCCACGAATCGATGTTATTGAACGAATCTTTTAATTAAACGAATCTTGCGTTCACTACCATACGCGGAATCATGTTCAGTGCGAATAATTGTGGCTTTTATTACCTTCACAGTTTCAGTTTCCAGTTATGGCATAATTGTAGACTACATTTGTATTTCCAAAAATATTTGCAGCAAAATTGAATACAAAAAAAAAAAAAAAGGTTATTTTTACGTTTTTCCCAGCAGTTTACAAAATGAAGGAAAATGGTAGATCTGCTTTGTTGCCTGTTTTTTAAACGCGTATGGGTTTAAATTAACCATATGGTTATAGTTGATTCCTAGTAGATTTGTAGAGAGGCCAATTTTAACAAATATTAATAAAACTTGACAACTGAACGAATTATGCTAGTATTATATATATATATATATATATATATATATATATATATATATATAGGCTATATATATAATTTTGTTAGATTGTTTTCCTCTAAAGATTTTTAATAATTTACATAAAGTGTAAAGACAAAATGTAATTGATGTAAAAGTTATTTGATTGATTATTATTATCATTATTGCATGAAGTGAGGCCGGTAGACTATATGTGATTATAGGCCTGGATGTGTTCATCAATGTACAATAGTATAAGCTAAGAATTTTGGGTTCCAGAAAGTTCTGGGAAAATTATTATTATTTTTTTTATGAAGATAAAAACATAAAATAACCATTAAACGTCTGTGTATGCTGGCTGTCACCAAAAAAAAAAAAAAAAAAAAAAAAAAAAAAAAAAAACTACATGCAGCGTTTTAGGAAGGACTTTTGGTTTCCAGAACATTCTAACATAATGACCAAATGGGAATTTTAAGAGAACATATTGTGTTTGCTGTGTATAGGTTTTGTAACAGCTTTAATTGAGTTTTCAACAGAGGAAAAATAAATAATGAACAAATCTCTGAGAAGCGGATTCAAAAAGATTCGATTCGCTGAGAAGAATCGAACTCCAGCACCACCACCCACTTCCGAGCTCGACTGCAGAGAGACAGACAAACAGCGCGCGGTGCACAACACACCTCTCCCTCCCTCCAGCGTGCACGTCCTTCTGTCACCACAGACTCTCCACCGATTCACCACCGGCTGCCTCATCCAGGCATGGCAGACGGCTTTACCCCATCATGGCAGTGCTACATTACACCCTTGACTTCAAGCTCCGTGCGCCAGGTAAATTTCAGTGAAATGAATGAGGGGGCGATTGGAAGAGAAAGGGGGGCTCGTGTTGCAGTGCAGACATACGGGCCTCCTCGCAACTGCCCTGTAAGCGATTTATTGTGTGTCTGATAGCAGCGAGGCTGCAGTCCTACTGCTGCACTGCCCACACTATGCATGGCGTTGCAATCAAGCGATAAGCTTCTATTGTTGTGCGTGTCCTCCTGACGTTTGGTTTGATAAATGACCTTCTAGGGGGGTAGCATAGCGGTGTTAGCAGAGGCTAATGTCGGTTGTCTTCCGAAACTGGCGTCGGCTCTTTATAATGCATCATGGAGCTCTCAAGTGCACATATATGCACTAGCAGGCGAGTTAGTGCATACTAAAACAAACGATAAATGCCATGTTATTATGAATGCGCAGTGTGTTGTACTAGTCTAATGCATATATGACATTTTGAACGATTAATGCTTTCTGTACGTTGACAAGCTCTGAATGTCTGTCAGCTCCTATGCCAGTCCTGCGTCTATTTCACTGGCTAATAATATCACAAGCCGATAAGAGTTTTCCATACTTGCATACTGCATTCCTATCTTTTTTTGACCAGTCACAAAGTGTAAGATCATTTTTTTTTTTTTAGTATTATTATTATTTTAGATTTACATTAGATAAATGTACTGCTACAGGTCGATATTTTACAATTTGCACTACTTTATAAAATGGAATAGAATTCACAATTAAATGAATTCTATATAATGGACCGAAGCAGACCCTCTGAGAGGTTGGCGTAATGGGCATGACGAAAGGTGAATTGCTACAACAGAAATTAACCCTTAACACTTCCTCACACCCTGTGGTAAAGACCTTTCTCCATGTCCCAACCTTTTGGCACGCCATTACTCCAACCTACAAATACCCACACTTGGACCCTCTTGCAGCCTATTTGTGATTAAGTGAGTTTTAAAGGCACAGTTCACTCAAAAAAAGATATTGTGAAAAATTATGCTCTCTCATGCTTTTCAAAACTAATGTGACTTTATTTTGTGGAAATCAAAAGGACATGTTAGACAGAATGGCACTCTCCGTCAGCATTTATTTCAGGGTATGAGGAAAGATGCAATGCAGGTGAATGGGGACTAACGTTTTCAGTCGTTAAAGGGATGGCTCACTCAAAAAAAAGAAAAAAATGAAAATTTCCTTGTCATTTACTCACAGTCATGTTGTTCCAAACCTGTGTTCATTTCTTTCTTCCGTGGAAACACAAAAGAATATATTTTGAAGAATGTTGATAACCGAACCATTTTGGTTCCCATTGACTTCCATTGGTTTTTTTGGTTTTTTGTTGTTGTTGTTTTTTTTTTTTTACATGGAGACATTTCTCAAAATATCTTCATGTTTTTGTTCCACCAATGAAAGATGGAAAGATGAGGGTGTGTGAATGATGACAATTTTCACTTTTGGGTGAACTTTCCCTTTAAGTATTATTAGAAACATCATATGTGCAAATGAGTTGAGCTGTGTGCAGTAAAATTGGTTTTAGTCATCCTTAGTGAGAAGATTTTCTTTTGGGGATTTTGAGGTGGAAGATAAATGAATCGTTTGCTTTTTCCTCTCTCTGTTTAGCTGATGTCTCTGCGACTGTGCGTGGCCTGCAGTCTATATTTCAAGAGCAGGAAATGACAGAGAATGTCCACGACTCTGAGGGACATGGATATCTGGCAACCTTTGTCGGCAAGAATGGCAGGTGAGCACATTTGCCTCATGTCCTTACATCAGTCTCTCACAACATGCCACAGTATGTAAAACTCTTTAACAGGTTTTGTTGAGCTGAAGAGGGAGGGACTGGCATTTGAATCATGGATGATGCTGTAGTCGCCCTCTCAATATGCCGAATTTGTTTGCAGTGGCTCACATTGTAAACGAGAGGGAAAAGGCCATTCCGTGGATTTTTTTATTTATTTTTGCTTTATAACAGCTAAGCACAATGTTGAACCTAACTGACAATAATGTTGACTGACCACACAAATGCTCCGCTAAAAAACACCAGGTGTGCTCCAGTGTTCAGGCACTCTTTAGGATGACCATTGATTGGTCAGTTAAGTGCATCCTCTCTTCAACAAAGGACAGCATTTAGTAGAGCGCAGGGTCATTTTAGTGGCTTTGTGAATCTGATCTAAAGGCTTTGGCACTCACTTCCTGTTTTGTGTGAGGCTTGCTGTAAACACAGCTGTTGGGGCTTTGTTTAGGCTTAAGCTGGGATGAATCCGACCTGAGCGCCGCATCACTTTTTGGTAAAGTTTTTGACTGCAGTTTTTAATTATGCTTCTGTATTTTGTTTGTATCAGGTTTGCCATCTTACGAATGCACTCCCATGGTCTGGTGACCTTTGACCTGCAGTGTCTTGAAGGGGATGATGTAGTGCAAGTGGACAATGTGAGTTAACAGAAATGTAGGTGATAGAGATACTAGTACCATATGGATGTCAGAGGTTTTTTTTCCACTTAAAGTTTATGTTAAATGCAATCTTTAGCAAATCTCAAACAAAGTATTTTCCATACTGGACATTATGCTTAAATTCACTTGTAGCATTTAAAATGATTGATAAATATCTGCTTTATGTTTACAGTTGTTTTACTGTTTCTTTTGAAACTGGTATGTCTGATTATAAGGATGGAGTCGTTCTTTGTCACTTGATAACTATAGAATGCAATTTTTACACTTTACTCAACACTCTGAGGTGTCACTCTTGAAGTGTCTATATTTATATACTAATACTACCGGTCAAATGTCTTTTTTCTTTTTTTTTAAAATGTAAAAACGGTAATATTGTGAAATATTATTAATTTAAAATGACTGCTGTCACATGATCCTTCAAAAAATCATTCTGATATGTGATTTGGTGCTCAAGAAACATTTGTGGAAATTGATACATTTTTCAAGATTCTTTGATGAATAGAATGTTCAATATCTATATCTTTTTTTTTTATAAAATGAGAATTTAATGCATCCTTACTGAATATATTCTTTTGAAATAAAAATTTATTTATACCTGACAGTGTATGGCATACTGACCACTAGTGTTGGGGAAAGTTACTTTTAAAAGTAATGCATTAAAATATGGCGTTACTTAGTTACTTTTTATGGAAAGTACTGCGTTACATTACTTTTGTGTTACTTATTCTCTCCTAGGCTGGGCTTGCTGTTTTTTTGATAACAACAAGAAAGTTCAAACAAATGTGATGTTTTTCTAAAGTCGATTTTGCTTGCGGTTGCATTGGATCATCGAAGGTCAGCAGCAAAGACAGTGGTTAATAAAGTTTAATTCATGAGATTAAAGACATAAATTATATAATATGTAATCATATTTAATTATTGCAGGTTTGTGCAATATTCTGAGATCAATGCTCACACATAGCCTAGAACTACAATAATCGTCATTACACGCAACACCTCTGCATTTACCCTTGATTTCTCTTCAACATGTAAACAGGAGAGCTGTCAGTTAATACATGGGAAAACAAAGTAACTGAGATTTTGTTGTAAATTTAAAAGTAATCCGTTTCTTTAAAAAAGTAATCTGATTACGTAACTCAAGTTACTTGTAATGCATTACCCTCAACACTTCTGACCACAGATCAACCAGTAGATTGAGTGATTCAACCGTTCTAGAATGTTTACTTCCTGTTTCTTCCTCATTCAGAAGGTCATAATTAAGACAATGCTTTCTTTGTAGCTACTGAATGCACTGGAGAAGAAATTGAAGGCTCTCCTGGATGGAAATATCCAAAGGATCAAGAGGTGAAACTAGCATTATTTTCATCCTCCTGAATCAATTGCCATAAACGATGAAACTTCTCTCGTTATTTACTAACCCTCATGTCATTCCATGCATGGGTCCTGTGGACCGTTTTTGTGATCCTTTTAACCGAATGTGTCCTGTCAGACTCCCTGCGCTGATTCGAGGCAGTGACGTGGACCGATACTGGCCCACGGCTGACGGCAGGCTGATGGAGTATGACATTGATGAAGTTGTGTACGAGAAGGATTCCGCCTACCAGAACATCAAAATCTTGCATTCGCAGCAGTTTGGCAATATGCTTATTCTTAACGGGGATGTCAGTAAGTTAAAAGGGGTCTTCTTTATTTACTCATTTCAAATACATGAAGTTTTTGGGTTATTATATCATATGAATGTGTGGTAATTTAGTGTGATCACATGTCAGATTTGGCAGAAAGTGATCTGCCCTACACTCAGGCCATTATGGGAAGCGGCAAAGAGCATTATGCTGGAAAGGAGGTACTTATTCTGGGAGGAGGAGATGGTGGAATTCTCCATGAGGCGGTGAAGCTCAAGCCAAAGATGATCACCATGGTTGAGATATCCTTTGTGCTAACATTTGACTGCAGTTGAATGGAAAACAACTCAGTATTTTGTAACTGGTTTTGGGCATTTACTTTCCTTAATTAAGTATTTTACATTGACGAGCTGGTGATTGATGGATGTCGGAAACACATGAGGAAGACGTGTGGGAATGTTTTAGATAACTTGAAGGGAGATTGTTATGAGGTAAGGATTGACTTTATCAGTTTAAGCTCTTATTTATGTCGGTCCCGGTTGCTAAACATACCAGTCAAGCTTCAGTTTATAAGTCCGTAATGGCTGGCCCACATGGCTGTGACGAAGACGGCGCAGTACACACTACCAGATTTCATTAACGTCTGAACACCGGAAATCTCGCAAAACCTCTCGCGGTCAAACGTAACTTTAGAGTAAACAAACACGGTGGATGACGACGGGCAGAAAATGGCAATAGTAGTGTTCGGACTGCTTTTTATGGAAAATTTGTGGGGAAAAAGGTTTGGATGAAGTCGTGTTATGCTTCCGTCCGCTCACTTTCTGATTGGGAATTGTTTCGTTCCATGTGACAATCTACAGAGTATGTGTGTATTTGACCTCGGGGGTTCAACAGGATTTCTGGTAAATATTCAACATGTTGGACATTTATGATTTGAGATTGGTGCGGCCCGAACGTTTTTCTGAGCAGATTCAATCACTCTTAATGCCCCGCACCACAGGAAAATCCAATGAGATAATCTGCAGAAGACAATTGGGAGTTTTCCTAGGATTGTCGGAAAGGGGAGAATTGGGCACAAAATCGGCCTGATTATATTGTAGTGTGTTGGTGTCTTAAGATTGTTAGAAATGTCTTACGCTTATCAAGGATGCATTTATTTGATCAAAACATTCACATTTAAAACCTAGTAAATAACTGTTTTCTGTTTGAATATTTTTTTTAAATGTAATTTATTCCAAATCTGAATTTTCAGCATTATTACTCCAGTCTTCAGTGTCACATGATCAAAAAATCATTCTAATATGCTGCTCAAGAAACATTTTTATTTTAATGATGAAAACAGTTGTACTGATTAATGTCTTTGTGGAAGCCATCATATATTTTTGTCAGGATTTTCTGATGAATAGAAGTTTCAAAAGAACAGCATTTATTTCAAATGGAAATTTTTTTGGTCAATTTAATGTGTCCCTGCTGAATTAATTTATTTTTACTGACCCTAAACTTTTGAATGGTAGTTTATATTGTACTGTGTTACACATTGTCGTTTGTTTGTTCTGTTTTGGCTCTCTCTCTGAACCATTTATCAGTTGCTAAACATATTTTTATGCTTGAAGTTACAATGAGGCCCCTTTCCTGCTTTTGAAACCAGTGCAATGCAGTCAGTTGAGGGAAATTACCCAAACTCTGGGCAACTGCCAGTTTTTTTTTTTTTTTATGCCTAACAATGAATGTATATTTTCCACTATCAAAATGACTCAATGTTTTTCTAATTTCTCCTTTTTTTTGTTTCAGATTTTGGTTCAAGACTGTGTTCCTGTACTTAAAAAGTTTGCAGAGCAAGGGAGGACATTTGATTATGTCATCAATGACTTGACAGCTGTCCCTATTTCCACAGCGCCTGAGGAGGGTTAGTTTATATGCTGCTACACGTTTTTGGCTGAGCCTTAGATGGTTTACAAATATAAAATCAATTAATTTGATCTGTATTGTTCTGTAGATTCCACATGGGAATTCCTGAGACTCATCCTTGACCTCTCTATTAGAGTTTTACGCCCTAGTGGAAAGTATTTCACGCAGGTGAGGGGGGGGGGGGGGCATGTAGTCAAAATTGCTGTGAATTTTTCCTGTTTTTTATTGCTTCAATATGTTATGTTATTTTCTGCCTGCAGGGTAATTGTGCAAATCTGACTGATGCGCTCAGTGAATATGAAAAGCTTTTGGGGAGACTTTCATGCAAAGTGGACTTTTCCAAAGAGGTGGTGTGTGTTCCCTCATACATGGAGCTGTATCCTTTTTAAATTATCTGGTCAATCCCTCAGCGTGAAATACATTAATCATGGGTGGGAAACATGTCTGTGAATAAGGTTATTAAAGGATTATTTCACCCCAAAATTTTGTCATTAGTTTACTCACCCTCATGTTGTTCCAAACCCGTAAGACCTTCTTTCATCTTCAGAGCGCAAATGAAGATCTTTATGGTGAAATCTAAAGGCTTCCTGTCCTTCCATTTAAAAAAAAAAAATGCCTAAATCTGTTCATCATTTAATGCGATCAGGTCTTTTCAGAAAATGTGGACTATAGTACTCAATTCATATGGATTAGTTTTACAATCTCTTTATGAACATTTTGAAGCTTCAAAATTCTAGTTGTGAAGGCTGTTTATGGAGGGACGTAAAGCTCTCAGATTTCATCAAAAAGACCCTCATTTGTTTCTGAATATGAACGAAAGTCTTATGGATTTGGAATGACATTATGTTAAGTAATTAATGACAGAATCTTCATTTTTGGGTGAACTAACCATTTAATTAATGTTAAATGATTTATCATTTTGAGTTATAACATTATTTGTTAAAGTAAATTTGTTTTTTATAAAAAAAATTATTTTAGTTTAATTATATTTAATAAAAGGGTTTTTGTATGTATGTATATATGTGTATATATATATATTTTTTTTTTTTTATTATTATATACATGCATACAGGTGTTGGTCATATAATTATCATCAAAAATGTGATTTATTTCACTAATTCCATTCATAAAGTGAAACTTGTAAATTATATTCATTCATTACACACAGACTGATATATTTCAAATGTTTATTTCTTTTAAATTTGATGATTATAACTGACAACTAAGGAAAATCCCAAATTCAGTATCTCGGAAAATTATAATATTGTGAAAAGGTTCAATATTGCAGACACCTGGTGCCACACTCTAATCAGCTAATTAACCCAAAACACCTGCAAAGGCCCTTAAATGGTCTCTCAGTCTAGTTCTGTAGGCTACACAATCATGAGGAAGACTTATGATTTGACAGTTGTCCAAAAGACAACCATTGACACCTTGCACAAGGAGGGCAAGACACAAAAGGTCATTGCAAAAGAGGCTGGCTGTTCACAGAGCTCTGTGTCGAAACGCACATTAATAAGAGGCGAAGGGAAGGAAAAGATGTGGTAGAAAAAAAAGTGTAAAAGCAATAGGGATAACCACGCCCTGGAGAGGATTGTGAAACAAAACCCATTCAAAATGTGGGGGAGATTCACAAAGAGTGGACTGTATCTGGAGTCAGAGCTTCAAGAGCCACTACGCACAGACGTATACAAGACATGGGTTTGAGCTGTCGCATTCCTTGTGTCAAGCCACTCTTGAACAACAGACAGCATCAGAAGCGTCTCGCCTGGGCTAAAGACAAAAAGGGCTAGACTGCTGCTGAGTGGTCCAAAGTTACGTTCTCTGATGAAAGTAAATAAATTTCCTTTGGAAATCAGGGTCCCGGAGTCTGGAGGAAGAGAGGAGAGGCACACAGTCCACGTTACTTGAGGTCCAGTGTAAAGTTTGCGCAGTCAGTGATGGTTTGGGGTGGCATGTCATCTGCTGGTGTTGGTCCACCGTGTTTTCTGAGGTCCAAGGTCAACGCAGCCGTATACCAGGAAGTTTTAGAGCACTTCATGCTTCCTGCTACTGACCAACTTTATGGAGATGCAGATTTAGTTTTCCAACAGGACTTGGCACCTGTACACAGTGCCAAAGCAACCATGGTTTAAGGATCCCTGTTCTTAATTGGCCAGTAAACTCACCTGACTTGAGAAAATCGATGGGGTATTGTGAAGAGGAAGATGTGATATGCCAGACCCAACAATGCTGAAGAGCTGAAGGCCACTATCAGAGCAACCTGGGCTCTCATAACACCTGAGCAGTGCCACAGACTGATCGACTCCATGCCACGCAGCATCACTGCAGTAATTCAGGCAAAAGGAGCCCCAACTAAGTACTGAGTGCTGTACATGCTCATACTTTTCATGTTCATTCTTTTCAGTTGGCCAAGATTTCTAAAAATCCTTTCTTTGTATTTTTTTTCTTTGTCTGAAGTAATATTCTATTTTTCTGAGATACTGAATTTGGTATTTTCCTTAGTTGTCATTTATGATCATCAAAATGAAAAGAAATGAACATTTGAAATATCAGTCTGTGTGTAATGAGTGAATATAATATACAAGTTTCACTTTTTGAATGGAATTAGTGAAATCATATTCCAATTATAAGACCTGTGTGTGTGTGTCTATTTATCTCAAAATTAGTCAATATATAATATAAAAAAATATATATTAATAATATACTGTTAATAAATAGAAATTGTTTACCAACTCCTTTTTAACTTTTGACCCTCGCATGAATGGTCTCTTCTTTAACATGCTGACTCAGTTGGGTGTTTTACACCATCTGGAAGAAGTAATGTCTCTTCCTCCTCCACTCTCTCCTCCAAGTCCTGCCGGAATGTGAAGACTTCCCCCCCTCACCTCTGATGCACTGAGGAGAGGCGTGCACTCTCTCCTAGCACTGTTTCTGTTTCTACTGTCTCTTCGCGTCCAAAAATTAACAGCCTTCCCTTTTTTGACATGGTTATTTCCATTTTTGTGTTTGAAATTGGACTGGGATTGTTTGTTTGCCAGTGTTGGTTTGATGTTGTTTGCATGGGGCCCTCCAGGGAGCGCTGTGGTGCGGTGTGTGAGTGACACTGCTGATGATAATGAAGCCTGGAGGGTGAAGTGTCCAGATACATTTCTGACTCCTGCCTTTGAGGATTTGCTCTTACGATTCAGATTTTACAATGCTCTTTGTGTTTTACTGTAGCTCCACAGTTTTCCTTTGTATTGGGCCTTTGTGTTTGAGTTTTTAGCATCCTTTTGTAACTGGTGGCTTGAGTGTGATTTGATTCAAGGTGCTTCACAGGGAGCATATTGGCAGTGTTACATTATGGGATTTCACCAAATAGTCTATTGAAGCCCCTAAATGTCTTAAAAGGGAAAAAAAAGTCCTTGCTGTGGCAATTTTCATTTGTTTTTTTTTTTCCTCCTGAACTGTGAATGTTTAATTTTTTGTATGATTAGCACAAACTAGGTCCAAAGTAGGATTCCCTGCTTAATTATATATAGAAGGAAGTTTTGACTGAATGTAGGCCACTTAGGTTCATGCATTTTATCCATAATATGGTGCTCCATTGATATTATTTATTTGATTTTATTTCACCATATACCAGTGATCCTGCCCTGAGAAGAAACTTCTGTTAATGAGTGATAATCATCTATTAAAGCAATTAAGGAGAAAAATATTAAATCTCTATTTTTTTGTGTTCTCTCTGATGCAGTCCAATTAAATTATTTAATATCATCATTATTACGGTGACTGCTGCTGTTACTCATAGCTCTTCACGATCGTAAATACTGTCAAAACCTACAGTATAACTAATGTCAAAATAATTACCGCAAAGCAATAAATGTTTACACTGCTGGAAATTGGTTTTCATAAATTTGAAACGTCTAAAATCAATAACGTTCACAAAAATCTTTCAGATTTCATAATGCTTTGTCCAAATCACTTTTTAAATTCAGATTGGATTTAAGTTTTTTAACAAAATATTTAGCTTTCATGAAGTTAGAATAAGACAAAAAATGAACGCATAATAATACTTAATATGAAATGCATAATAAAACATTATAACCTTATTATTAAAAAAAAAAACAATGCAAAAAGTACTAATTGAGAGAGAGAGAGCAGTCAGTTTGGATATTTAGCTTTCATGAAGTTAGAATAAGACAAAAAATGAATGCATAATAATACTTAATATGAAATGCATAATAAAACATTATAACCTTATTATTTAAAAAAAAAACAATGCAAAAAGTACTAATTGAGAGAGAGAGAGCGGTCAGTTTGGATCTCTCTCTCTCTCTCTCTCTCTCTCTCTATATATATATATATATATGTATAATTTGTTCAGGAATATGAAATTTTGGGGTGTATACATAAAAAAGTATCAAATGATATTATTTATTTTAGTGACAGTAACGGCTACACGAGAAAGCGGATGTTATATTGAAGTTATAAAAAAAGGTAGTCAAGACTTTTAGAAAAGATGCAGATATCGCTTCACAATATTTTGAAAGCAGTCCCATTACAAGCGACTGACGACGATCCATCCATCATCCTTTGTATTGCATTACGTCATATTTTTCAGGGTGGTTTACGTGCGAAGGAACCAAAACTGGTGTTTTCTGTTAGTTGTAGTTCTTTCTATGCGCGTGCCGTCAGCGTCATCGTTAAAGAGCTGGTTATTATGAATACATTTCCCATAATGCATTCTGGGCAAAAATACTGGTGGGCGGAGACTACTTGTGTGAACATAGATTTCTGTACCTGTCTGCTGAACTAGTCTGATTTATCGTTAATGTGTAAATTGTACAACGCTACTGTTTATAGAAGAGGACTCGTATGGTGCAAAGAGGGCTGGACACTTTACGTGCTCTAAAGGTTTTGTTTTTCTCACACCATGGAGAAACAGTTGCATTTGAATTTGCTAGCCTCCAAACCCCCAGTGGCAGGTTTGCAATCGGGATCTAAAATAAGAATGGGGTGAGTTTACACTTCTTCATATTATAATAATTGCATTATAATCATAAGCTCGTCAGGGCATACCAGGTGTTTTAACAACACTGTCGTTGGTCGCTGATAGCTGTCGCGATCTAGATTCATGAAGTGACGACTCATAACTGTTCTCGGGATCTACTGCTTATGTACGTGTTCAACTGTTTCGATATTTGTCGCACGGGATAAAAAGCAAATCTAGAATCCATTTTGCTTCTCTGTCTGCCGCTCGGGCTCATCTAGCCGCCGCGATCATGACTCACTCGTTAGCATTGACCGAATCCTTCAATAAATCGATCGAACGAGTTTGGCTGAAGCGGTTCTTGAGTCAACAACGCCATCCACCGTCTCTCTCGGACAGATGTTACTAGAGTCGAGTGAGCGGCGATCAGACAGTTGCTACAGATTAAACCAAACAAAATGTATTAGAAAACCCTTTATTAGATTTTTAATGGACTTAAATGTCACTTCTTGGTTGTCTTTGCAATTTGGGCAGGAGCGTCTTGTTGAGACAGAGCATCTGATCATCACTCTTTAGAATAGATAACTTTTCTATTGTGGGAAGTAAGCCATTCTGTGATATTCTCCTGAACTCCAAAACATTGAATGACTTTTCAAGTAGCTCACCAATACCAGCAGCTAAAAAGGCTTCCTACACATCGACACTTCTTCCTCTTATGTTTCGCTTTATTTTTATGAAATGATTTGTATGAGATCGTAGCAATATCAATCCGATGGACGAAATCAAGTCCTGCCTTGCAGGGTTTTTTTTGTTTTTGTTCGGGAAGCCTTGGATATGCCTAAAAATAGGGAAGAAAAGACCATCAAAACTAGCTTTCAATGATGACTTCAGCTTATAATTACGTAATGGTGCGAAATATTAGATAAATCAGTTCTTTGACACAAGCTGTGCGAAAGAACCAATTTGTTTAAATGAGACTGAATTCCCGTCCCTTGCTGGCGTGTCGTATTCATCTTCGCACTTTGACCTTCATATTTACTTGGTCAGTCATTTAAACTGTGGCCACTTGGGATCTTTGAGTCCACAAGGATAAAATATCCACAAGAACACATGGATGCCACTGACTGGAGTTTGTTTTCCCCTCTCTTTTTGCAGACCAGGAAGAAAACGAGATTTTACTCCTCTGTCCTGGAGTCAGTACTTCGAAACCATGGAGGATGTGGAGGTGGACAATGACAACAGCAAAGATATATCCTTTGCTTAATTGTTGAGGAGACTCTTGGAAAATGATGAAATATTGACCTTTCTGTACCTCATAAATATAATCCGTTCTTCTCTGTAAACCATTCCTTTACTCCTCTGTACACATTCAGAATTTACAGCAGTGGTTCTCATGGTCCCGTCCTGATGCTCCTTCATGGAGGAGGTCACTCGGCACTGTCCTGGGCAGTGTTCACTGTGAGTTTCCTACATTTCACAAAGCCGTACCTAACTTCGCCACTTTTAGTGCTGTGCTTTTATGATGCATCATGTACGTCATAAAGAGACAGATGTGGGGAAAAAAGGCCCTCTGTTTCATGCAGTAACGGAATATATATGTATGTATATATATATATATATATATATATATATATATATATATATATATATATATGACCTTTTGCTTTAGAGTGTCAGTAGGAAATATCAGTTTACATTTCCAAACATTCTTTTTGCCATTAATTGTAATAATCCAGTGAGATTTTTGTATGCACAAGGAGGGAGTCAACAGCTGGTAAGCTCCACACGGAGATCAGATCTCACCGTCATCCTGTCTGTCTGGGGTCACATGGAGAAACAGAAAAAACTGAGACAGACTAAATCCAGAAGAACTGTGGCAACGTCTCCAAGACACTTGAAGAAACCTACCTGCAAAGCTACGGTACTGTGAAAAGTTTAAGGCACTTGTGTAAAAATGCTGTGAAGTGAGGATGCTTTCAAAAATAATGTCATAAATAGATATAATATTTATCAGTTAACTTCTATTAAATAAATCAAATCAATATTTGGTGTAACCACCCTTAGCATTTAAAACAGATTTTGTCCTATTTGTACACTTGGACAGTGGTTTTTCAGGTAGCTTTGCAGGTAGGTTTCTTCTAGCATCTTGGAGATGTTGCCGCTGTTCTTCTGGATTTAGTGTATTTCAGTTTTTTCTGTTTCTTCATGTGATCTCAAACAGACAGGATGATGGTGAGATCAGATCTCCGTGTACACAAAAATCTCACTGGATTATTACAATTAATGGCAAAAGGATTTGGAAATGTAAACTGATATTTCCTACTGAACCACTACAGCAAAAGATATCTGGCTTAAAACCTTTTTTTTGGTGAAAATACTAACGTGCCTAAGACTTTTGCACAGTACTGTGGGTCAAAACACGTTATTGGTTTCTGCTTGTAGGTAACACGGATAATTAGGACCCGTCCTGTTGGTACCAACAAGCCGAGACCAATATTGTGTTTTGACCATACACATACACGCACACTATTTTTAAAAGTTTTGTTCAGCAAAAATTAAATTGTTTAAGACTTACAAAAGAAATTCAAATAAATGCTGTTCTTTAAATTTTCTATTCATCATAGAGTCCTGGAAAAAAATGTATCACATTACACAAAAATATTTAATATAAATAGTTACTAATATTATTATCTGATGTTTGTATTTTCAGTCTGTTATATGCAGTAGGATTAACTGCAGGGTTGTTGCTATGGACCTCAGAGGACATGGTAAGCTTTTTCTAACTCTTTTATTTCAGAAAACAGATTCGTTTTAGTCAAGTAGCTGATATCAAACCATAGACTTTTGATTTTGAAATTACATAGGTTAGAAACATACGAATAACTACGACAAAATATATGATTTAATCAACCCGTTTTCAAATGTCACATTTTCTCATTAAAATCAGGTGATGCTAAAGTAAAGAACCCTGACGACCTCTCTGCTGAAACAATGGCCAAGTGAGTGCACACTCATTTTACTTCTTTTCAAGGTCCATACAAAGGACGTTTTTGCTACATTTGGCGCGTTTACACAATATCATTTTCAACTAAAAATGGCTTATTGGGCACCTGAAAATACAAGGGGTTTCAAAGTGCAAGTTTTTGAAAACGATACCATTTATTGTCTCGGTGTAAACTACAAAAATGTGAATTTGTGAAAACGGTGACGTCATGTGAACAGACATTCTTTTGACTAAGTTGTCGTCTGTGAACGAAAAAATGCAAACTTCTTTTTTTTTTTTTAGAAAAAAAAAACTTTTTAGTACATCGTTGTTGTGTAAACGGTACCCATAGAAATGTTACTTTCTCTCAGGGATGTTGGAAAAGTGGTGGAGGCACTTTATGGTGAAAACCCACCTCCGATCATGATTATTGGTCACAGCATGGGTGGAGCAATAGCAGTTCACACGGCTGCAGCCAATCATGTGCCATCACTGCTTGGCCTTTGTGTTATTGATGTAGTGGAAGGTAAGGTTTCACCCCTCATCCCTATTTTCTTTTGTTTCAACTTCACAGAAAATAATTAAATAAATCAATTTAAAAAATCTTTCAAGCAGAGGAGTTGCACAGTTATTGATATGTTCACAACAAAAACAAACCACTGACTGTATGCTTTGTCTTTGATTTCAGAGCAGTTTGATTATATGTGACTGTCTGTTATGTTTAAGCATGCATTAATGCCCTTTTGCTCACTCTTCAGGTACAGCAATGGATGCCTTGAACAGCATGCAAAACTTTCTGAGAGGTCGACCAAAAACGTTTAAATCTGTGGAGAATGCAATCGAGTGGAGGTATGAAGTTTTGAATATATTGTTGAAAATATTATCTGTTGACAGCTTTTCAAGAAGTAAATTGATGCTGGAATATATATAAATCTTGGGCTGTCAATAGATTAATTGTACAGATTTCTGTAGTTATTTATTACATTTGTAATTTTCAGATTGAAGTTCCAAATTAATTTGGGAAAAAACATAAATACAAAATATTTTATTTGTTTAAAGGCATCCTTTTAATAAATACAATGATTAAAGGTCACTGATATTGATGTGTCTATTAAATATATTTTATTTTCAATTTCGGAGGATAGAATAAGTAATTAAGCCATTCAACATTACAGTATAATTGAAAGCCAGGCCTAAACTGTAAATTATCATGGATGCATTTCCCGAAAACATCATAAGCCCAAGTAGATTGTGGTACAATTGCCAATATGGTCTGTACGATCAGCTTAGCTCACAGTGCTTTTGATAAACCAGCACAGATTGTTTATCTAGTTTTTTTTAGAATGCAGTTATTTTAGACATGGAGTTAGACATGCAGTTGTTTTAAACATGGGACAGGTCAGTATGCTTAATACGTCCCAAATAGTAATTCCTTTTTTTTCCTCTCTCTTTTCCCCTTACTAGTGTGAAAAGTGGTCAGATCAGAAATATTGAGTCTGCACGAGTGTCCATGGTTGGACAGGTGAAAAAGTAAGTCTTTCCTATTATGGGTTCCCTTAATTAGCTCCAGTAATTGTTGTAAATTTGTAGAAATATTTAGCCATTGTATATATTCTACCGCTCAAATGTGTTTGTATGTTTAGATGCGAGGAGCCATTGAGTAGTCCAGGGATTTCCAAGAACATCACTGAAGGCATTATTGAAGAAGAAGAAGAGGAGGATGAAGAAGAAGGTGAATCCAACCATAAAAGAAAGAAAGAAGATGACCAAGAGGTAGTAAATGTTTCAATTCTGATCTGATCACCCTGTCAGGGCTTATTTTGCAACAATAACTGTCTGACTGTGTACTATCGTTCAAAAGTTTGGGGTCAGTAGATGTATTTTTAAAGAAATGAATACTGTAATTCAGCAAGTATGCATTAAAATTGATCAGTAATGACATTTATTTTCATTCTATTTCAAATAAATGCTCTTCTATTCATCAAAGAATCCTGGTAATATCATGGTTTTCACAAAACAGCACAACTGTTTTTTTGTTTTTTTTTAATTGATAATAATAATAATAGTAAGGTTATCTGAGCACCAAATTGGCATATAAGAATGATTTCTGAAGGATCATGTGACACTGCAGACTGGATTTATAATGCTGCAAATTCAGCTTTTTCATCACAGCAATAAATTACATTTTAAATATATTTAAATGGAAAACAGTTATTAGAAATTGCGATAATATTTTACAATGTTACTGTTTTTACTATATTTTTGATTAAATAAACGCAGGTGAGGATATGAGACTTCAAAAACATCAAAAAAAAAAAAAAAAAAAAAAAAAATTCGTACAGACCCCAAACATTTAAATGGGTGGTTTTATTATACCTTAATTTATTGTGCATTTATTCACAATTACAATTCACAATGAACATCAAGCATCACATTATTTTATGTGCAAATGACTGATGATTTTTCTGTTTGGCAGATAAAGAAAGAATGTCTGTACACCTGGCGTATTGAACTCTCAAAGACAGAGAAGTACTGGGAGGGCTGGTTTAAAGGATTGTCTTCTCTCTTTCTCAGCTGCTCGGTGCCAAAACTCCTCCTGCTGGCTGGTAAGGCTTATACGTGTATTTTAGATCTTTTTAAAGTTGCCATGACAGAAGTTGCAGTAGTTTTTTCTTCTCTATCGTGAAATATATCCCAGTGAAACGGCTTCTTGATTAAGAAATAATGTAGGGCGGGACTTGATTGGATCGTTGCTGTTTGCTATTGCTGTGATGTCATGTGAGTGACAGGTCGCCCCGCCCTCATGCCAGTAAACGCATCATCAGAGAGAAGCAGCGATGTCACTGCAATAGGGATGGAGTCTTATTTTGATTAAAGATAATGAGGGCACATTAATAAAAAAAAAACATTCACAGATAAATGTTTAAGAATGGTCAATGATGATTTCATGTTGACTTTAATGTGTAATGTCTCTCACAGGTGTTGACAGGCTTGATAAAGATCTTACCATTGGGCAAATGCAAGGTAAGGCTCTGATATTCCTGTTCTTCAGGCCAATCTCATTTCTGTGGCCAGAAGGGCCTTCATGTGTTTTGTGGTTATTATTACAGGAAAGTTCCAAATGCAGGTTCTGCCACAATGTGGCCATGCTGTTCATGAAGATGCCCCGGAAAAAGTACGTTTCAAAGTCTTTCTGGAATCCTGAACATATTTGGTTCCGCTGGCTTCCTCTGAGCTATAATATGTTATTTTGCAGGTAGCTGATGCTCTAGCCACTTTCATGGTCCGTCACAAGTTCACTGAATTCAAGGAGGGTTTCCCCTGGTAAGAAGTCAAATTTTGATTAAATTGTATAAAGAGGATTCATATTTTTTAACTTGTTTTCTAATCTTGCCCTTTGTCGTCTTTTTTGTGTGCCTCAACAGACGATGTGTAGCCACCACTCGTAGTCTTCATCCAGCGCTGTCATCCCTCTCTGCTCTCCACCGGGGATTAAAATACAACCAAAATCATGATGACGCCTCTTCTGCAAACTCATTCTTGGCACTTCATTCTTAAATTATATTCAGTTTTGTATGACTTTATGTATGTTTGCTGTAGTCATTTCAATTCTCATGGCTACTTTGGCAGGAAATAATAATACAATAATACTTATAATTTAAAATCGTTATGTATATTTACATTTTTATTTCCCCCTTAACTGATTTCTTTTGCATTTCCTCTGATACCTTGCTTGTTTGTCGTTGTAATTAGGATGAGTGCATCATATTGTGTTCAAAGTGTTGCCGATTTCAAAGGAAATAATAAAAAGAGAGGTTTCCGCAGTCTGTGCTCATTCATTCTAGCTCTAGTTTGGGGGTTTTTTTGACGACAGGGTGTTAAAATCAATCTTTTACTCTATGCCAATTGTCACTGAATGTGATTCTTTGGAATGAATCAAAACCGTACCCAATTCCCAAGAAAAAAAGGCTATGAAAAAATTCTTTAAATGGATATTTTAGCTTGTATGCAGACAACCGATTCTGCCCTTTATAATTTACAGCATTAGCAGAGAAGTGACTTCTTTCATAAGCAAGGTGGATATTATAAATTAAATGTACCCAAATGAGTCCTAATCAAAATCATGTTAATTTATTGACATAATCAATTTATAAACATAATAAAACACCAAGATGCACAATAATTTGTATAGAAAGTATATTGCATTTAGCTTATGCTAATGATAAACTTATATATTGCAGTAAGATAAACTCTAGGCAAATGTTAAACTTTTTTATACTGTTAATAATTCAATACATTGCTTTATTTCACACAGTCCAAAGTGTATATGTGCATAATACAAGCTGTTTGTATATATAATATATATATATATATATATGACAAACATTCTTATAAAAGCTTGATTTTAACAATTAACAGAGGATGTTCTTTTAGCAGCAAGGCTTGTGAAAACCATTTAAAAATCATCATATATATTAGAAAAGGAAAAAAATAGAACGTAAAAATACGTTTATATTCATTTTAAACAATAGAACCATCTAATTTAATGTGAACGTATATGGTTCAGACAAACGTGTTTAAATATGACATTCATCATTATGAAACATTTACTTGTAAGCTAAAATTGTCATTGCACATTAAGTCAAATCATCTCATACAGTTAATGTATATTAACAGAGGGCCTCACTTTGCCTGAACGATAGAAGAAATAATATTTGAACAAGGGCCACACGGCTTCATCTCTCAAACCATAAATCAGAGGACTCAGGCAGCGCGGCAGAATAAGAACAATGAGAAAGTTGAGATATCTGAGATTGATGAAGAGAGAAGTGCTGTCAGTCACCATGTACAGTGCTTTGTTTATCGTGGCATAAAGGAAAGAGGTGAGACACAGTCCCAGCTGAATCAAGTGCAACAGCACCGTTTGGAGGGCTTTTTTGGCTGAATCTTTATCAGAGGAAACAGACCTGGCTGTGATCATAATGCTAATGTACGTGAAAATAATTATCACTGCAACCGACACAAAATAAAGAACATCAAACCCTTGAGTTTTATCCAGCTGCCATTTGTATAAAAATAATTTTTCTTGTGTGCAAAATAAAACGTCTACAAATAAACTGGGGTTCACAATTAAAACAAAAATAATGTCTGCTATAATATTTATAGAACTAAGGAACCAGATGATTCCGATGGCGATTCCAGTCCTTTTTGGTGTGGCGATGTTGCAGTGTCTCAGAGGGAAGCAGATCGCCACGTACCGCTCCAGAGACATCAGTGCTAGAGTCAGAGGAGCGTTACGGAAAGTGCAGTAGGAGATTACGACTAACAATGTGCAGAGGGCTCTGGTTACTTGAAGGTAATACGCTCCCATAGTGTACATAGTAGTTGTGAGAAGCAAAAGCACAGAGTCGTTCATAAGCATGTGGCCAAAAAGAATGTAGCGCGGCGTCTCCTGGAATATGTGCTTGCTTCCAAGAGCAAAGAGCATCACACAGTTTACAAAAAAGAAAAACAGGGATATTAATACAATCACTGATATTTTAGTACTGGGCCCAGCATCCATTTCTATCTTAAAGATTTGCTGATAAAGAAAAGACACTTGCTCAGCTGTGCCATTGGACCCCGCCATAAACTGAAAGACAAACAAACAAACAAATTAGAGCCAATTTACAGAGTAAATCATGCAGTTGTACTGATGCCAATGTTTCCGAGTGGCATCTTTAAAAGTGAGATTTTAAAAATTTTCCAACATACCTCAGACACAGACGTGTTGCCTTTCCACAGTCAGGCATCAAGCTTTCATCTGCTCCAGCTGCAGATTCCTCAAACAGTTCTGCTGCTGAACTTATATAGCTGTTAAACAGTGGCAGGCAGAACCACATGGGTGTGGGTGTTTGAGAGGGAGGGAGCAGGAGGGAGATGGAAGACGTGTGTGGGTGTCCTTTTAAGAATTAAAAGTGTGGGCCGAGAATTAGAAACCACTTGTGAAAATGCTACTAACTCTTTCTAATTTTATAATATCAAAAGAATATGAGTGAAAAGTATAATTAACATGGTGGTTTTATATTTACTGCACAAAATAAATAAATTAAACGATAAATCAAAAATCAAGAATTGCTCTTACAGTAGAAACTATTTTATTTGTAGTATTTGGGCAATATTCCATGTGGAATCTCTATAAGAAATGTATTCTGTTATCCATTACTGATCGACTGTATAAAAGTCATAGATTACGTTGTTGAGGATCACGGCTATATTGATTGTTGAGGACTATTAACAAATGGAATATATCACTTGTTCATCTTTCCGTGAGAGATTAGAAAAAAAGATAAAAAAAAAAGACCCTAAATGCACAAAAACAGCTTGTGCAAGTGATTAAAATAATAATCCAGTCTTTCATTCACTCAAGTTGACTCACTGTACTTTTGTACAGTTGTGCATTTGGATCCTGCTCTCCCTCATATGAGTTTCTCTATGCAACACATACATTTGTAAACAATGGTTGAAACAGTTTTCTGAAAGGAGAATGGGAAATGGAAAACAGAAAACGCTTAGAATTCTTTTTTTTTTTAGGAAATAAAACCATTTGTGTGCTTAAATAAACTTTGAGGCCAAAATCCATAGCTGTAATTACACAGGAATAGGAACTGTTATTTCAATTTCATCTGTCATATTTCAGCATAAAGACACCTGGAAATAACAGTAATAAAAAAAAAAATTAAATAAAAAAAAAATTCAGTCTCTTTAATAAAAAATTAAAAAGGGAAAGCTTAAAAAATACATTTCATTTAAAAATATTTGTGGTTCTGTATCTTTTGAAAGTGAAAATTCGTCATCATAATAAAAAACTATAACATCAAGAGTTAAGTCACTGATTTTTAAAAAATGATTATTGCACATGTTAAATGATCTCATATTATATCTTACCATACAAGCCTTACTTGGCTTGAACAACATCAACAAGGGCCGCAGGCCTTTAGAAAAAAAAAAAAAATAATAATATATCTGAGATTCTTTATAAGAGAAGAGGGCTCAATCACCATGCATTGTGCATTTAGTATCCAGAAAATAAGTAAGAGACAGTCACAACTGAAACAAATGCAATATCGTTCTGAGGTTTTTTATTTATTTTGAAGACTCTTCATTGGAGGAAACAGACCTAGCTGTAATCATAATGCTAATGTATGTGATTCAAGTTAGTTTTGCCTCCTTTTGCGCCCCTGCTGGTGACCTGTGGGAGTGTTCATGAGGAGAATTATGGAGCGTTCCATTTGTGGGGCCCAGTTCTGCAGTGGGGAATTGGGCCCCCTCAAGTGCGAATGGAAACTCGATGGAAGCGCAACAACCCCGACTTCAGAATCCACTACGGCTGCTCAGCACACCAACCATAGTGAAACAGCTGTAAAATATTGTTTATTAGCACTTCTGCTTGTCCGTAGCTCAATAAACCCAATGGTGCTCACAGTAGCCTGCTATTTGTGGACATGGTACTTAAGCATTATCTGTGAAATATCTGTCAAAACAGCGTTTTAATGGGTTTGTCAGCATAATAACAAGCTTGCTTCTCCTTTTTAAAGAATATGGAACCATTTAAGGCAAAAGTACAACCAGACATAAAACAAGAGCAATGTATATGGCTACTTAAGCATTTCTCTGTCAAAAGCATATGCTGGCATCACTGACTAAATGTATAGGGCTGTTGTTAAATTGTTTATTCAAAAAGAGTTTTAGGCGAACGCAGGAAGAATATTTATAAGATGAAATATAAACAAAAACAAAATACGGCATGAAGTTTGTTTAACATTAAACATCAAGAGGTATTAAATGGCATTAGGGCTTTAAACAGTGCTCGTTAAATATGAGTATGTCTTCTACCCAAAAAAAATGTAATCACAGCGACAAGCAACAGTGTTCAATCTCATAAAAATAAAACTGAAATGTTTCATAAAGGAGAATTTATAGGCACCCTATGGGTTTATAAATTGAGTTTAACAGTCATGGATCTCAGTCCATGCGAGTCGCACCCATCTTAATCAAACAGGTAGTGCAACTTCTAGGATGTTGACAGCAGCTTAATATATGGGTTTTTTGACTTACTTTTGATTTACTGTGCATTAATTTTACCTGTAGGTGTAACGTAACGTGGTGTGTAGAAACTATCACGATGAGGAATAATAAAATACTCAGGAACAGGAGAAAACCACATTACAATCAACAGGACAGAGGGTGTGTATACAAGAGCAAACAAAGAGAAGTTACTAATTACTAATTAGACACACTAGGAAATCTAGGTCACAGGAGACTGAACCAAAAACACAACGCAGGAGGGAAGCACAGATCACACATGTGACAGTTGGCTTCTACTGCTAATTTAAATCTAAACATGAAAGAGCACATAAAGAGAGAGCTGCTGTTCATCCATCGTCCTCTGATTTACATCACGAGGACAAATACTTTAAAACGAACAACAAATGAACATTATACAAGTTTATACAGAGAATAAATTGTGAACATGCTGTAAGCTAAACCCCAAAATAAAACAATCAACAAATTATTAATGCTATTTATGGGATCACTGTGCATCGTTATTAATAATGTAACACACTACTTTATTATACCAACATTCAAAGCTAGATAGAGGTGGTTTATTTACAGTAGCTACACTTACATTGTTTATGATAAACTGCACATATATATTGTTGGTAGAAATCCTAAAAGAATCTTCCAAAGTGTACAAATACGGGCTGTCTGCATAAATTATAAAATTAGATTGTCTTAAAAGTTCTTCTTTTTTATTTTTTATATTTTCTTGTATAAGAGGCTGTTATTTCAGCAGCTAGACATGTAAAACCTTAATAACTGCTATATTAGAATTATACATTTATATATATATATATATATATATATATATATATATATATATATACTCTTTTTTAAGTGATCATGTTTAAATATGCCATTTTTCATGATCAAAAGACATACAATTTGTAAGAAATATAGACTTATTCTTTACCTGTTTATATTACCACTGTGAATGTTAAATTATTAATGCATTTCTTCTTAGACTAGACAGTTAAAGTATATTAACAGAGGGCCTTACTTTTCCTGAACAATAGCAGAAGAAATATTTAAATAAGGGCTACACGGCTTCATTTCTCATTCAATCAGAGGACTCAGGCATCTCAGCAGAATAAGAACAATAATAAAATTAAATTATGTAAGATTTATGAAGAGAGACAAGCTGCTTAATAAGCTGCTGATACGTTAATGACGCATCCATTACGGTGCAATTGGACCCCACCATAAACTTAAGAAAAAGCTCCAGAGAAGACTGACTATAGAGACAAGTTATGCTAACAATCATGTTCAGTGCAATTTGATGCAATCTTTTTCCATTTGTTTAATATTTTTAAAATGCAACAGACCTGGAAGCGCTGAACATAAACACCATAGGAGAATGACACAGAAGAGAAGATATTGTTGAATAAAGTCGTTATTTTTGTTTTGTTTTTGGACACAAAAGTATTCTCGTCACTTCATAACATTAAGTTTGAACCACTGCAGTAACAGTGTAATAGACTATTTTAACAGTGTCTTTAGTACCTTTCTGGACCTTGAAAGTGTTGGTTAAATTGCTGTCCATGGAGGAGTCAGATACCTTTCGGATTTCATCAAAACCATCTTAATTTGAGTTCCGAAGATGAACAAAGGTCTTACGGGTGTAGAACTACATGAGGGTAACTAATGACAGAATTTAGATTAGAGATTTGAGGCAGATGTTATTAATAATCCGCCCGCTGCTCCAAATTTAAATCTGTGAGCCTTTCATTCCTCCAAGATCTCCGCATTGAAGTGTCAAGATCATGGAAGAATCTGTATTCAGCTCGTATAGTGTCTCGTGTAGTGAACTATTCATGTGTGGAAGGACTGTGTGAATAGTGAATATGCGAGGATGCCCAGTTTGAAGAATTTTTTGCGAGCTATCTCTCCCCTGGTGCAGGCTCCTCTTTGAAGGCAACCACCTAAATAATGGGAGTAGAATTTACAACGATTTCAGGAGATATATCCCTCTCTGAGTGTCCGTGAGGGTCGAAGGAGTAATATTTAGAAGAGATAATAGTAACGGAAATCAGAAACTTCTTTCTTTGTGCACTGTGAGCAGTTCTTAATTATGCATGCCCGTGTATTTGTGTATTTGGCAAGATACTTTCAGTTAACCTGTTGCAGGGTGGTCGTACATCCGAGCGTATCTTGCCCCTTCACCTGCCTCTCGAAAGTTTGGAGTGGTGATTGACAGTGGGTCTGTGAGCAGGGGTAGATTGCCTTGCCTCTTTCTTGCTGCTTAGGTCAGTCACTCTGCTCAGAGAGCCTGAAAGTCTTTTCCAGGGTTAGAGTCTGCAGTCCGCAAACAAAACATCCCTTTACGCAAGCATCCTGTGTTGTGTATCCCCCTTACAGCTCTGTTCTTGGGGCTCTAGGCTGAGGCCTGTCCCGCAGAGACGGAGCAAGGTGTTGTACATTGGTGAGTTTAAACGGGTTCCAGACACCAGTCATGCTAATGGATTCCCCATAGCAACAAGAAGATGCAGCAGATTTCTCAGGGAACCGAGTTGCATACACAACCTGGGATGTTTATATAAATCACTTAAATGGTTGAATAGATAAATCTTTTAAGGAGGGTTTAAAAATATATAGTAAAGCTCGCTGAACCCTTTCACATTAATTTTGAGACCAGATTATGCAAATGTTGTACTAGAAAGTTATTTATCTACTGTATAAGTATCTTTGGGAAACGATTCAAAAACGCCCACACACTCTATCAATGAAGAAAACAAAAATTGTGAGAAAAGTGGTATCATGTAATTTTTGTTTGTTTTTTCTTCTCTGACAGAGTGTGTGGGCTTGAATAATTTCCCTTGGAGTTTTTGGTCTACGCACCTCATATAGACATTTTTTAAGGTGAGTTCTTGGCCATTTCTCAATAAATATCTTTGACTATGCACTCTATTATACCATCATAAAATGTTTTTATTTATTTTTACTATACACCCAATATGCCATGAATTACATCTGCTGCCTTCAGATTTAAATGAGTGGGCCTACGCTGAAGAATGCAGAGTCCTTCACTGTGACCTTCTCTGCTGCTATAAAGGCATCATCCCTTCTTTTCATTGGTCTGGTAGGAGCAATTCAGTCTCAGTCATATGTAATAAGATAATAGATATGAGATATAAATAGAAGAAAAAAACACATTATGAAGAGCAACAACTGGGCATTATCCAGGCTTGTTCATAGAATATATTGTGAGGAAGCTCAATACAGAAAAAAAATAAATATTCTTGCTGAACTATTTTTAGGATCACTGTATATCTGTTAATAATTTAACACACAACTTATCCAAGCTATATGATGAACTATACATAAATGTTGTTCGTAGATACAAAAAGCTCAGAAAAGACTTCCTTTAATAGTCAAAAAATGTACAAATGCATAATACAAGCTGTCTGCATATATTAGAATTATATAGAATTTTAAATTGAATTCTTATGAAGTGTTAACAGTTGTTTTTATGGTACTATTATCCTTGCAGAGAGACTAATATTTTCCCCAAATTATTTTTATTTTAATATCAGTCATTTTTAAATGAGACAGTGCAATTTCAGCACCGAGGTATGTAGAAACTTTTCAATAATAACATCTATATTAGAATGTTAAAGAAATTAAATAAAACGAAAGCATGACAAATCAAAAGAAATCATTTATGCTTACATATAAATGAAAAAATATTATGTTAAAACATGCACAGATATATCACTCACCCAGATAACGGTCTTAAAAATATTTTGGCTGGTAAAAGTTGATCTGAGAGTTTGGCGAACAAGTTTAAATATTGCAATTTTTATGACATTATGTTTAAGGTTTTTGCAACTTGCAAGCCACAAAATCTTTTTGCATATTACCATTTGCATCTTAAAAAAAACATACAGAACAGTTAATGTACATTAATAGAGGGCTTTACTTTTCCTGCACGATAACAGAAAAAATATTTGAACAAGGGCCACACGGCTTCATCTCTCATACCATAAATCAGAGGACTTAGGCAACGTGGTAGAATGAGAATAATAAGAAAGTTTAGATATCTAAGATTTATGAAGAGAGACGAGTTGCTTCCAGTCATTATGTATAGTGTTCTTTCTATTGTGGTATACAAGAAAGAGGTGAGACACAGTCCCAGCTGAATCAAGTGCAACAGCACCGTTCGGAGGGCTTTTTTAGCTGAATCTTTATCAGAGGACACAGACCTGGCTGTGATCATAATGCTAATATACGTGAAAATAATTATCACTGCAACCGACACAAAATAAAGAACATCAAATGCTTGATATTTATCCAGTTGCCATTTGTATAGAAACAATTTTTCTAATGTGCAAAATAGAATACCGACTAAATAATTGGGGTTGACAGTTAAAACAATAATAATGTCTGCTATAATATTTATAGAACTAAGGAACCAGATGATTCCGATGGCGATTCCAGTCCTTTTTGGTGTGGCGATGTTGCAGTGTCTCAGAGGGAAGCAGATCGCCACGTACCGCTCCAGAGACATCAGTGCTAGAGTCAGAGGAGCGTTACGGAAAGTGCAGTAGGAGATAAATACTAATAGAGTGCATATAGATTTGGGTATTGGAAGGAAACACTGAGCCACTGCATACATTATGATTGAGACCAGCAAAAGCACAGAGTCGTTCATAAGCATGTGGCCAAAAAGAATGTAGCGCGGCGTCTCCTGGAAAATGCGCTTGCTTCCAAGAGCAAAGAGCATCACACAGTTTACAAAAACAAAGAACAGAGATGTTAACACAACCACTGCAGTTTTAGTACTGAGCCCAGCATCCATTTCTTGATTAAAGATTTGCTGATAAGTGAAAGACACTTGGTCAGCTGTGCCATTGGACCCCGCCATAAACTGAAACACAAGAAACAGTGAAACAAGACCGGTTTGAACAAGTTATACTAATGCAGTTTGATGCAATCTTTGTCCATCTGTTGATTATGTGAAAAGTTTGCATATGCAACAGACCTCTTACACAGATGTGTTGCCTTTCTACTGTGGATAAATCAACGTTCCATCTGCTCCAGTTGTAGATTCCTCAAACAACTCTGTGTTTGAACTTATATAGCTGTTAAACAGACAGAACCACATGGGTATGTCATACGTGTCACTGGGTGGGCGGGGAACCCTATTTTAATTAATACAATTAGTCATATTACAAACAAAACAATGTGAGTGAAAAAATATTCCATTGTTTTTACAAAATATGGTCAAGTGTCATTCTTGCACATTTTTAAAGTGTGTGTATGTGTGGTGGGATAACTAAGTAATGGTACGATGAGGAGAAAGGCCCGTACCAACCTCTCTGCATGGCCAACATAGCGCAAGTAAAAATGGACGTCAGTTTCTTGCCGTAGCTTTCCTGCAATAGTTAGTAAAAAGGAACTTTGTCGGTAATATTATGAAAATGGGCATTGAAGAAATCAGGGTTTGTCGCTATACAATGTTCACATTGCCAAGACTCTCTTTGCTGCTATAATGTTGTCATCCCCTCTTAAATTCAGTAAAATACTTAAAAGAGAAAAAAATGGACTTTATTCAAGTTTGTTTTGAGACAATATTGTGAGCAAGCTCAACTCTATGGACAAAAATGAAATATTCAACAAATTAATGCTGAATTATATTTTGATCAGTAAAACTATACATGTGTTGTTTATACTTAAAAAACCCCTAAATGTGTACAATGTGTACAAGTGCTTACTGCAGGCTGTCTGAACATATTATAAAGATATAGAATTTTATATTGAATTCTAATGAGGTGTTAAGTTTTTTTTTCTGTGACACTCCTATACCGGTTTAAGAGGCATTATTATTTTCCCAACATTCTTTTTATTTCTCAGTTTGCTCTCAGAATTGCTTGAGGGCAGTAACAGTTTTTAAACACTCATTTAGTTAAACCTGAAAAACTGTTGTAAAATTTATATTTTTTATACATGTTTATCACAACATGCCATATTTTAGTGTCTAGTACTTCTGCAACATTTGAAAACCACACTCCATGAACCAAAGCAAAATAGTCATTTTCTTTTCTTTTTTTTTTTTAAAGATTAACATGGTGAAATTATTTAAAATTACTGTTACATGTATATCTGTTTGGACTCTTACTATTGTTTCTACTTTGAGTTCATTATCAGTTCATTTGTCAGCTGTGTGTAGTTAATTAGTCTCATTACCTCCTTGTGTTCCTGTGTATATATACCCTGTGTTCTCCCTCAGTACTGGGGGTATTCCGGAGAGCAGGTTATGTGACATACCCATATGTTTAAGAGTAAGTAAAGTGATAACCTCAACTTTCAGGGTAAGTAAGTAGCCATAGCAACTTGTTCTCTGAACATAACCTGTGCAGAAGAAGGTTATGTTGCAGGATTAGTTTGATTAAAAGGTATTCAGATGTGTGTTATTTAATTTAGTAATATACTCATATCATAGAGACAGCGGATTCCAGAATCAACTCCAAGCTTTTTTGTTCATTTCCAGGTTTAAAAGAATCCTACAAATATTTTTAGTGTAGTCTCAGGCCTTATTTTCTGTGAATGTGTTTCCAATTCATGAATAGGTGAATAGCCAAGAATACCAAAGTGCAGTAATCAGTAAAATTATTTGCTCTACAAATCAGTTAGTTTGTAATTATGGCAATACATTAATATAGGAAGTAAGGAATCCACTGGAGGCGAGTAGTCATGTTAACCCAAATGCAATTTAAGTCCAAACTTAAATACAAATCCAATGTAAAGTCTTCATGTAGCTTGGCAGGAACAAAACAAGGACACTCACTACAGAACACAATCATTGACCAAGAACATGCAAACATGAGGGCTTAAATACACAGGCTAAATTACAAACAAGGAACACCTGTGAACAATAATTAAATTAATGAACCAATAGAAACAAGACATGAAACAAGGGAGGCACATGACATGATGGAGCACATGCTAAACATAACAAACAAGACAATGACAACAAAACCAAAACTAGACATGATGGTATGAAATTCCAGTTTGCAATATCAAGCAGCAAAACAAGCTGTTTTGTACAACAAAAGAACAAAAGCATATGACACCGGAAGCAAGACACATTAAATTTATGAATAGTCATGCAATAGCTTGACATACACATGTGCTGTATGGCAAATATAACGAATTGAATAAAACCATAAGAAAAGAATTTTAAAATTTGAAAGCACATATGTGAAAAACAGGCCTATTCATTATTTATACATTTAATGAAAAGTTAAAAATAGTATATCTGAATGTAATTCAGAAGGTTGTCTAGCACACCCCATGCAGACAATAAATGCTGATAATAAGATTGACATTTGGATTTATAAATAAAAATAAATGCTACATCATTTTTTTTTATTAGTTAATGGCATTATTGAGAACTTTGGCCAGGGTTTTGGGAGGAACATTGTTTTGCATTTAGTAAAGCTACTAAGAGCAACCTGGACACAGTTAAATCCAGTCTTTCCTAATCTGCTCCCTGATCTCCTCATTATGACATGTATTAATAATTTATGATTCTTCTGTCTGTCAAGTGTGCTGTTTTTGTGAAAACATGGCTTCCTTGGGGAAAAAGCCTCTGTGTCTTCCCTGCGAGTGTGAACACATCAAAACAAAGACACAAAATAAAGATTAATATTATATTCTTATACTCTTTGTTTTCAGTTTTACTTAATATATTTGGTAAGACTTTACACTCTCAGAAAATAAACCAACAAAATCTGTCAGTGTGGCTAAAGGCTACTCTTTCGAAAGATACTAGAATGTACCATTTAGGTATTATCGTAATTTGTACTCTTTAATTTCAATTTTTAATTCCAATGAACTCAAAATTTTAAGGCAACCAGGTAACTTACATATTTAAGTTAAACCAACAATTATTTTTTTTTACATACAATAAAGTCCCGTCAGTTAACTTTAATGCATTACCCAACATTAATGAGCAACACAGTTGTTACAATATTTATTAATCTTTGTTCAAATTACTCTTCATTGTTCATTTTTAGTTTCTGAATCTGCAATTCACTGATTATCAAGGGATTCCTGACAGCACTAGAACTAAAGAGAAGCCTTGTTATTCCCCTTAATGATGAAAGTGCTTCAGGTCTGAAATGGCCGATGGATTTTAATAATTAATAAGCTTTAATGAGAGGGTTTTGTCTAAGGTTTATTTATGTTGATCTTAGGGGTATTCTTGCTGCTCTCTTGGCTCTCCTTACTTAAATGTTTATGAAGTTGTCTGTCCATCAATATGTCACTGTGGTAATTAACTTTTCAAACGTATATCCTTATTCGTGAATCTATTGAACTGTAATTCAGTTAATTGTACGACACACTGCTTTTACAACATGAAAGAGATAATATTCAGATAATAATGAGGAAAAAGATGATCAAACAAATATTATGGTGGTCCTAAAATAAACAAAATATTAATCAGTTAATTTGCAACACTCACATTCATTCTGACATATTTTATTTTATTTCTTTATTTATTTCTTTATTTATTTTTTAAGGTTAAACACCTTCTGGACTTTTTATAATAAAGAGTTTATAATAATTTTATTATTTAAATTTTTAAATAATTTTTTTTTAATCATATTTACTGTTTTATTTATAGATATGCAGGTTTTCCTCAAGCCACACCTGTGATCTCGTGTCTACAGGAAGTGCTGCACAGGATTCTTGAGAGCGACTCACCTGCAGCTCGAAACTGAGTGGGAAGTGAAACGTTACGATTTTGAATAAATATGTTTTTTTTCTGATACAAAACCGATATTAATACAAATCAACAGGGTTATACCCTCTCCGTGCTAAATGAAATAAAATAGGATGGAGGGCTAGTTTCTTGAGGCTTCTCCAGCAGACACCTGCGCGCGCGTGTCCGCGGGTTTCGCTATAGGTGAGGACAGAGGCCGCCTGCATGACACACCGACACACAGCGGACTGACAGCGGCCAAGTTGACAAATACGTCTAATGACATGGAGCCGCTCAAAACTGGGCACAAATTTCCGGTATGGTTTAAACTGAATATCTTTATTATTATTATTATTCATTTAGTCAGCTGTTTCAGGCATTATTAGCAGTTAATTCTAATCTTCTGGGACCTGTATTGTGTTTGGTAATGTTGGCTACATAATTACGTGCCTCAGTTGTTCGGTATATAGGCAATTTTAGTTTTTATATTATAGGTATATATTATATGTCATATCGTTTGTAATTATGTATTGTTTTTAGCTTATACTATAAAATAATTATGAATATAAATAATTGGTAACACTTTAAAATAAGGTTCATTGGTTAACAACATTAGTTAACATGAACTAATAATGAACTGCACTTTATTAATGTGAATTTCAACATTTACTAATACATTATTAAAATCTTGTTTACATCAGTTAATGAACTGACATGAACAAACAACTGTATTTTCATTGACTAATGTTAACGACATGCTTAGTTCATGTTAGTTAATACATTGCTTAATGTTTAACTAATGAACCTTATTGTAAAAATAATGATAATTGCTCATTATACTATAGATATAATTATGTTATATATTCACTGTATATGCCTGTCTGAGTTGATTTGTTCAAATCAAATCAATGCTTATATTGGCATTGCAGTTTCAGTCTCATGTTAACATTACGCTTGACTTTATTGAAAAATATTTTAAGTGTCCTCCAACAATATTTTAAAAAGAAGTATCTACTGTAAATATGTATTGAAAGATATTCAACTAAAAGACAGCAAGCGAAATAACCTGTTTTTAAGTCAGTCACGTGACCAACACACACTTCTGCCAGTGCATACTTGATTGGGGTGGATTGTTGACGCCGATGAGAAAGGTGTTGGTTCAGGATTTAGAAAACAGTTGCATTGCACAGTATGTATTCATACCAATGAGATTGAACTGCTTAAGAGGACTAGCCTGTTTTCACGTGGGAGGCTCAAAATGGCATATTAGTCATGTACAGTGCGCAGCGTCCTCAGGGTAGTTACAGAGAGCAACTCATTCTATAAGTAACAGTCACATGTAACAAACTCAAAAAGTATTTTACTTGTATTTTACATTTCTCTGTAGGACAATGGCTTGGACCAGGCAGCACAGTTTCTTCCAGCATCGGATACAAACAAGTTACGGAAGAAGAGGATATCGCGCAGGGCGATTGTGGCAATAGGTCTACCCACTGCATTAGCCATCACTGCATTAATAACTGGACTGCTAGTGTGGCATTTCCATAGTGAGTTATTTAACCTGTAAACAAACACACTGTTATTATCATCACCACCAGTGAACAGTAAATCAGAATAATTTTGATGAAACAATAACTCCAGCATATCCATCGTTATAGTCAGGCCAATTGGAAAGGTGAAGAAGTTGTTCAGTGGTTATTTGACCATCTCCAGTCAGACGTTCTCAGATGCTTATGAAAACCCTAACACCACTGAATATAAAGAACTGGCTTCAAAGGTCTCAAAGCAGGTGAGGTGGTCGCTTTTCTTTGTAATGTTTTATTCTAGTATTTTAAGTTCATAGGAGTAATTTGACGTATCTTAAAACTTTGCATGATTCTACGTTGTCTTTCAGCTCAAAGTTATATACGGTCAAGTGCGCTTGCTGTCCAGGTACTATGTTGGATCCAGTGTGCAAGGTTTCAGGTAATATAATAATTCTGCCACTCATGAGAGAAAATGATATGTAATGGCATGAAAGGTCAATCAGAAAGGTCACTCTTAATTTATATTTTTATTTTTCTATTGTTGTTTTATTCACAGATGACCTTGTGTGACCTCATATTAAATTGGCAGACTGTATATATATTTGTTCTTTAAAAAAGAGTTTGTCACACTGCAGAACTAATTAATTGGTGAGCAGTCACAATATAGTCAAGCTCATTCAACGTCAAGTTGAATGAAATGAAGTTATTTGAACACCCCAAAATCTCTTTTGAAACAAGACTCTCAATGTATTAGGACCAGTGTTGGGGGTAACACATTACAACTTACTTGAGTTATGTAATCGGATTACAATTTTTAAAGTAACTAGTAAAGTAAAGTAAAGCATTATTGTTAAATTTACAACAAGATATTTGACTTACTTTTTAAAAAAAGTCATGCAAGTTTCTTTGATTTCCCATGTGTTGACTGACAGCTCTCCTGCCCCCATGTTGAAAGAAATCGGAGGCAGATTCAGAGGCATTTTGTGTAAACATGATGGCTATTGTAGTTCTAGTCTAAATGTGAGCATTTATTCACCTCACTTGGATAAAAACACATTCGGTGTTCCTCAAAATCAATGAAAACAGTGAAATGCGATCTCAAAATAGTGTACAAACCAGCAATAATTAAATATATTAAATTAAACAAATATAATGTATGTATGTAATCTCATTTAATTAACCAATGTCTTTGCTGCTGACCTTCGATGGTCCAATTCAGTGATTACAAAAATTACTTTAGAAAAACATCACATTTGTGATCAGCCTGAAGCTTATTCATTTCATTTTTGGTGTGAGAGACCCTTTACATTTGCCAAAAATAGATTTTTTTTTTTTTTTTGTTATTAAAAACAAACAAACCAGCAAGCCCAGCCTAGGTGAGCATAAGTAACGCAAAAGTAATGCAATGCATTACTTTCCATAAAAAGTAACTAAGTAGCGTAATTAGTTACTTTTTTCTAGGCAGTAACACAATCTTGTAATGCATTACTTTTAAAAGTAACTTTCCCCAACACTGATTAGGAGATCACAGGGTTACACTTTATTTTGAGGTGTCTTTGTTACACTGTAATTATACGTTTAAGTACTGAGTAATATTAAGTAACTACATGTTCTTACTATAGGTTTAGGATTAGGGTTTGGTGTGATTTATGGTTAGTTGTATGTAATTATGCATAATTTAATTATTACTAAATAAATGTAACATATGTAACAATGACACTGTAAAATAAAGTGGAGTCATTTCATACTATGAATCTCATTTATTTCTGTTTGTGTTGATTTGTATTTTAAGTTTCATTAAATTTTCTTCCCCTATAGTGAGGGCAGTAATAACGGTATCATCGCATATTACCTGTCTGAGTTTAATGTGCGGGAGTCCAAAATACCTGAGGTGGATGAGGCCATTGCATCCATGGATAATGCAAAGAAAAGCCGGAGGGGTTCTGGTCGCAAGATTGACGATAGCCTCATCATTGATGGCATGACATCAGGGGGTAAATCTGCTGGAAGAGAGTTTCATATTACCTGCATAGTTTCAGTCTGTAACCCCTTGTAATCTATCCAGAAACTTCAAAGGATGATGAGACTCATTTTAGTCTAGTACTATCTGGTTTTTCATATATATTTTGGTGTGTATTACAGCTGTTGATGCTCGGTTAGCTGGCAAAAATCTCAAACGTGAGTAAAAGATACGTTCCTTTCATTTAGCTATTTATTCATGTTCATATCTCAGACTGGTATAGAACTTGTCCTGTCTTTCAGGGGCCATTAAGAGGTCTCATCATGCCCATGAGAACCAGACAGAAATTATCCGGTCTCCGGGTTTTCCTGATTCCCCCTACTCTCCAAACCTTCACACCGAGTGGCAGATTCGGGCCGACCCAGAGCACAGGATCAGACTAGAGTTTGACGTCATAGACCTGGAGAAAGACTGTCGAAATGACTTCATCAAGGTGTACGACTCATTAGCACCATCAGAGAAGCAGGTCATAATAGAGTAAGTGTTCGTACTCTCGCAGTCATCCTCTCCGTGACACGGTACCGCGTGTGCGAGCAGTGTCACATTACGCATGTCTGCTTTCATTGTCTTTGTGATGCGTGGAATCTAACAATCGTGTTCATGCAGGAAGTGTGGATATCGCTTACCCAATGAGAAGCTCATTTTCATCTCCTCTGGGAATGTCATGCTGGTAACACTGGTTACAAATGAAGAGAAAAACTACCCAGGTTTCAGGGCATTTTACTCTCAGATTCCAGCCAACATTCAAGGTAGAGTTTAATGGGATCCAGAGTTCACTTTTTGCCACACTTACCATTGGCAAATATGCTGGATATAAATATTTCTTATCTGTCATGAAACTGCATTATTTAAAAATATATAAATATATAAAAATATAAATATATTCTTATGAAAATGGTATAATCAGCTGTTTTAAGCATATACCCTTGCATATTAGTGACAAACAGTGCATATTATTTTCTCGAGCGACAGCATTTACCTGTATGCGCTGTCTCAGTGAAACTTGAAAAATGTGAACACACATTTTGATTTTGTTCCTTATATATTAATTATAGTGGCTTAATGTGAGGAACATTATATACACTATCGTTCAAAGTTTAAAACTATATAAACTGAGGTACACATTTCTTTAAGGAAGTGTATTTTCGAGGGTCAGACAAACATGTTAACAATTGATTTAAACCATGTTGCATTACTGGACTCTTGCAAGTGGCCTGCCAAAGCTAGTTGTTTTGGAAAGTTTTAAAGTTCACCCAAAAATGAAAATTTTGTCATCATCTACTCACCCTAAAAAAAACACATAAGATATTTTGAAAAATGTCTCATTGTTTTTTAGTCCATACAATGGAAGTCAATGGAAACCAAAACTGTTTGGTTACTAACATTCTTCAAAGTATCTTTTTTTATGTTCCACTAAAGAAAGAAAGTCATACAGGTTTGGAACGATGGTGAATGAGTAAATGACAGAATTTTCATTTGTAGGTGAACTACCCCTTTAATTCCCCATCCTGAGCTTGTGTGTTAAATCATGTAAATCTAAGCCCAAAATTTGTGTAAATAATTATTTTTCACATTCCTTAGACTGCGGAGGGAAACTAACGGGGCTTCGTGGTACCTTCACATCACCTGGCTATCCCTCCCATTACCCACCTCAGACTGATTGTGTCTGGAACATTGAGGTAAAATAGATTTGTTCTCAGTGTCATTTACATTTTCCTGCATCATTCGTTTCTTACATTAATTCCTCAAAGTATTGTACATTTTTATATGTTCTGTCTCACAGGTTCCACAAGGAAAGCATATCAAGGTGAAGTTTGAAAAGTTCTCTATACATGGCGCTGAACAGAGCAACGTCAACTGTCCCACAGACTACTTGGAGTTAAACTACAGGTCAGACAAAAGTCTATTCATTATAAAGGCATTATTTGAGATCTGTTGCTTCAAAATATCATCATTTTCTTCATTAGATGTTACTAACTAGAATATAGAAATAGATCATTTACTGTATACAGTACTACCCAAAAGTTTGGGCTGAGTATATATATTTTTTAAAGAAATAAATATATTTATTCAGCAAGAATACATTAAATAGATCAAAAGTGACAGTTAAGACATATATAATGTTACAGAAGATTTCTATTTCAAATTAATGATGTTCTTTTGCACTTTGTTCAAAGAATTCTGTAAAAAAAGAAATTAGCATGATTTTCATTTTCCATGAATTTTTTTAGAATTTGTGGAGAGATGCCACCTAAAACTGTGTACACTATCAAATCAAACCAAGCAAAGGTCACATTTCATTCTGATCTGTCCTATGTGGGCGAGGGCTTTTCTGCAGAGTTTGAGGCCTTTGAACCCACTAATCGTGAGTAGAATCATACTTTTTTTCTACTGATAGTAAAGTGCAATTTTCTAATCCAGTCCACCATGACGAAGATATCTCAATGACCTTTCCACAGCCTGTCCTGGGAGGTTCCAGTGTGACAATGATCTGTGTGTGTCTCCTAACCTACAGTGTGATGGCTACAACGACTGTGGAGATATGAGTGATGAGAGGGGCTGCAGTAAGTTTATTCCATATTACTTGTACTCAGTCGGTTGTTTTTACCAAGAGAAGCTTTTGAAATGCTATGCTAACGTGTCATTTGGAATTTTACATTACTTTCTTTTCCCACGCATGCAGTGTGCAATGAGACTCAAATCAATTGCAAGAACGGCTTCTGCAAGCCCAGTTTTTGGCGTTGTGATGGGGTGAATGATTGTGGAGATAACACTGATGAGGAAAACTGTGGTAAGGATGAAACCAGCACTCATAGTCATGAACTATGGAGCAAGAGTAATGGAGATGATTTCAGGGTTGTTTATTCGATTTTGTCTGCAGGGAATTGTAAAGCTCAAGAGTTCAAATGTCGAAATGGCCGCTGCATCCCAACACAGAAGAAATGCAATGGCTACAACGACTGTGGCGATGGCTCAGATGAATCTCAGTGTGGGAAATGTGAGAACTTATATTACTATTTAATAACGATAATGTCATCTTTGCCTGATGTCACGTAGACAGTAAAAAAGATGGACGATGCGTCTCCACTTCCTTGCACTGTAGGAAAATGAAGCCATTGTGGTAGAAGAAATGACCATTGACATCTTGAGCTCGTCTGTGCAGTAGTGATCCTGAGTTGGAGCCGTGGTATAAATGTCCCGCCCAAACTTCGGAAGACTCAATCGCAAGCAAATCTGTCAATCCTGATGTTACACTCCGTTTTTATAAACTCAAATAACTAAAACCAATCTTTTTGGGAAATAGAACACTTGAACTTACATCAGCGTGATAAGAGCTACTTAAAATGACAAGTATTTTTTTTATGGAGAGGGTGGGGTTTATGGCCTATACTGCAGCCAGCCGCCAGGAGGCAACTTTGGCTTCACTTTTCAGCATGTGTGTGTGGCACACTTGCCCTGTCATATATAGTCAAAAGTATGCGTCGTTTTTTTTACGTGTACGCGAGTGTAGCGCACAGTTGAACACAGAGCCCTGCAAAGTATACTTCATTTGACTCGTATGCGTACACAGGCGAATGCGCAATTTTGAGCAATCTCTCGCCATGGGTTACAACTCTGTAAATATCTTTGTATTCTTTCACGTTAGAGTTGTACAAATGAGGGTACTTTCTAAGCTCTTCACACAGTCTCTTGTCTATGTAGGCCTCCGTTGTCGCTGTAGCTTGCATTCATTCTGGTCTGTTCTGTTTATGCAGTTTGTCTTCATCTACCATGTGAATTGATGCCCCAAGGGTATGGTTGCCACCTTGTGGATAAACTAGTTCCTGAAAAAAATGTTCGATCTGCGCATACAAATTACGCACGGTTACATAAATATGCCGGTGCGTGATCAGTACACACGTACTCTTTTGATGACACGCCACGTGCACTGTACACTGACCCTTATGAAGTATACTTTGGGCTTCAGTTGACTGTCTTTTCTGTATTTGGGCTCAATTTGACTTCAGTTTATCCCTATATAAAAAAGCGCATGTATTAATGATATCATTATGCATGTATACCTCTATTGTTTACATATGATTTCGCAATTAGTTTATTATCAGCAGTACAGTTTACCTTGGAGGTTGGCTTATATACCTGCTGTCAACTTAAGCAGTTACACTATTGGACTTAATTACTTCTCTTTTATATTCAGCCATAGCCGTTCGCTGCTCTGATCTCACTTATAAGTGCAAGAATAACCAATGCATCAGCAAGCTGAACCCTATGTGTGATGGAGAAACTGACTGTGCGGATGGTTCGGATGAAGCCGAGTGTAGTAAGTACAAAATTATTGGTTCTTTCCTCTGAGAAATCATGAGGGATTTGTTGTTCCTCGGCTATCAACTTAACAAGGATGTGTAAAATTCACAAAAGTGACAGTTAAGACTTTTAAAATGTTACAAAAGATTTCTACTACAAATAAAAGCTGTTCTTTAAACTTTCTTTATATTAGAATCCTGAAATAAATGTATCACCATTTCCACAAAAATAAGAAGCAGCACAACAGCTTTCAAACCCGACATTTTATCATATTTAATATTATCTGTATTCTGTAGTTCAAAAGATTATAGTATGTCAAAATTTACACAATTTCAATTGCTTGATTGTGTTGAGAAGGTCAAGACCTCTTCTATGCATTTCTGATATGTTTAAAACCAGCTATTTTGCATTGTTAATTTTATGTCAGATAATAATTTTGAATTACAATAATGACAATAGTAATAGTTCTCCCATGTGATTTGTGAAACACTTTTTAAAAAACATGGCATTAATAAATGTGTATTTATATCTGTTCGATTTGCTGATTCACCGTAGAATGTGGGACAAAGCCCTACAAGTCCAGTCGTATTGTGGGTGGAAAGGACTCGAATGAGGGAGAATGGCCCTGGCAGGTCAGCCTCCACATGAAGACACAAGGTCATGTGTGCGGGGCGTCTGTTATCAGTAACCGCTGGCTTGTCACTGCTGCTCACTGTGTGCAGGACAATGAAAAGTTCAAGTGAGTTCTCATCTTGTTTGGCACTCTCCTACCCTCCAGCACTGACCCTGACCGATTGTTTGTTCTTTTGCTAGATATTCCCAGCCTGACCAGTGGGAAGTCTATCTAGGCCTACATAACCAGGGTGAGACTAAAAAGTCAACCCTAAGAAGTGTGAAGCGCATAATTTCTCACCCTCAGTACGATCACCTGAGCTACGACAATGACATCGCTCTAATGGAGTTAGACAGCCCAGTGACTCTCAGCCAGAACATCTGGCCTGTCTGCTTACCTGAAGCCACACATGACTTCCCAGCAGGCAAATCTGTATGGATCACTGGCTGGGGCAAGCTGAGAGAGGAAGTTGGTAGGTCGTGTAACAACCTCTTTTTAAAGGGTGGGGTCATTAAGAGTTTTTAAATGTTTTTGAAAGTCTCTTATGCTCATATATATAGTGAAAAATATTGTAATATACTGGGAAATAATATTACAATTTAAAATAAATTTTCTATCTGAATATATTTTAAGATGTCATTTTTAGGATCATGTGACTTCATTGTCACATGATTCTTCAGAAATCGTTCTAATTTGCTGATTTATTGCTCAAGAAATAATTCTTATCAGTGTTGAAAATGAAATATTTTCATGGAAACCGTGATACAGTGATTTTCTTTATGAATAGAAAGTTAAAAACAACAGTATTTATTTGGAATAGAAACCTTTGTAACATTTAAATGCCTTTCCTTTTAGTTTAGTTTAATGCTTCCTTGATCAATAAAAGTATTAATTTATTGAAAATAAAAAATCTTACTGACACCAACATAACCAAAGGTTTAGACTGTTGTTTAATATTAATATTTGCCAAATTTAATAATAATAAGGCATCAAAAATATGGGAAATTATTAGTATTACATTGTAGCTTTCTCCTCAAGAAGTACTAGTGATCTGGACTATTATTAAAAATGGTTCTCACTTTAAAATAATAAATCACCAGTAGTTCCCGCAAAGTAACATGGTAACACTTGAGTTACACTTGATGCATTTTATGCCAATGTTCAGAGTATAAATGAAAATAAAATACACAGAGCAAATAAATGAATCATGGGTGAATCCTGGAAGTGCATTTTAACCAAAAACATGAGTCCAACACGATTGTTAGATTGGCTGGCCAGTGCACTTTTTTGCACATTTTGCATAAAGCTTTTGTCAAGGGTGTCTAAACTTGACAACAAAACTGGTAAAACTGGTGTTATCCAAACCAGATAAAACTGAAACTGAATGTAATTGAGAACAAATTATGATGTAATAAGAGGCTAAAATTGTTAGTAAGCTAAGAAAATGTCTTCTCCCTGCTCTAGATGATGTTGCATCAGTGTTGCAGAAGGCCGAGGTGCGCATTATTAACATCACTGTGTGCAGCAAGCTGTTGGATGATGGGATAACACCACGCATGATCTGTGCAGGCGTCTTGAGTGGAGGTGTAGATGCCTGTCAGGTAAAATGAAAGATCTTCCGTTTGTTTGTTTTTTTCACATTCAGATGCATGTCATAACCTTATGTTTCTCAAAATCATACATATATTCTTCTTTCGCCTGCCAGGGTGACTCAGGTGGTCCAATGACTTCAGTTGAGAACAATGGGCGCATGTTCCTCGCTGGAGTGGTGAGTTGGGGAGATGGCTGCGGTCGCAGGAACAGACCTGGTGTCTACACACGGGTCACAGAATACCGCAGCTGGATCAAGGAGATGTCAGGGGTTTAGTGTCACAACCATGACAAGAAATGGACTAAAGCCTGACAACCTGTGTTAACAGTTATTGAGGGCAATTAAGGCATTCATGTTCAACAGGTCGTATTTCAGTAGCCATAAAGATTCCTGTAATCAGCCCAAATGTCCACAAGAAAGCTTTCTTTGACTTTCATTTTCTGTTTGTTTTTTCATAATAAGCAGCTCTCATAGTTTCTTCATCTGTCTTTATGTATTTTTGGATGTTTACGCTCTTACAAGACTTTTGTTGCTTTTGAACTCAAATGAACTGTGTTTCTCTTTCTTTGGAGGAAAAGTATTCTTGCTGCCTTGCCAAGTCATTATAACTTGAGTGCTTCTCAGGGATTTTTGTAATGTGATTGTTGGCGTAACCTGTCAATGGACTGTGTGGCTTTGATTTTATTTGTATTACATTGTAGCTTAACGCTTTTCATACCGAACAGTCTTCATCATCAGATCTGTGCACAAGTGTATTTTATGGCTAAATAACAATTTTAGAGGTGTCATTTATTTTAGACAGGTAATGTCTGTGTGCATAAGTATATTTGGTGCGCGTGTGTGTGTGTGTGTGTGTGTGTGTGTAGATGAATATTAGTGTTCTTATGCATTACTGTACATCCATTGAAATGTTTAAACTTACCCTGAAAGTCAAAGCATTTTATGTTCAAACAATTGATAATTTTTAGATTTTGTTTGCAAAATGATCTTTATTTTATTTTATTATCTATCATTTTTTGTTATACTGTCATATTTTTATTTTTGTTAATGCCCTCCTTGGGGAATTGGCGTTCCCATAATGTGCCTTGATACTTAAATGGGTTTTTTGATAGAAATTAAAAGTGAAATTCTAATCTGCTTATTTTTTGTGTTGCGAATTCAGGACTTGGTGCTAGATTTAAAGAAACTGCATCAAATACGTTTTAAATATAGCAAATTTAACATATAAAATTGGTTAATACAAAAATAAAGACAGAATCAGTGGATCTTAAAGTGTTATTTTCTGTTTACATATTGTAAAATTTTATCTATGTAATGATCTCCAAAAACAATTGGGCTTTCAATTGCTATATTTGCATTCTTTTTATTTGAAAATGTAAAAGAAATCAAATTCAATTTATAATTAAACATTTTCATTTCCTTTAACATTTTCGCAACACACACATAAACACGGTTGGTGAGTGTGTTTATTTATTTATCTCCCTGCACATTTGAATGTTTATATTTTTATTTATGCTGGAAAATTGTGGCTTTATTGCGCGCATGTGTTTTTAAAAACCTTTAGCAGGTGAACGGAACTCAGACGAAAGACCGGAAATGTGCACCAATGTTATTATTCCTACCGCCCTTGTGAGGAGCTAGCTAACATATACATTCCTAATTTCCTCTAACACTCATGGTAAGATGCCTTAAACATGTCCTTAATATACATAAAATAGATAAATGAAAAAAGTACGTTTTCTGAACTACCCCACAATAGATGTAAATGCTGATAGGGGCTGTTAGCTTGTTGTATTAGCTAGTACCAGAATTAGCAACATCAAGATAGTGTCATGATTGTATTCTTCTTTTGTCATGGATATATAGATACGAGTTGTCAGAAGACCTTCACGGGAAATTATGTTTGCGTAGTTTTTCTGTTTTTACATTCGTCTGGTTTGTTGTCCTCAAATGTAATACACAAGCTAACATGCTAACGCTCCTTGACAGGGTACAGATCAATGTGATTTTTGTTGTCATTTATTTCACTACCACAAATGGTATATTATAGAGTCGTGTGAAATGTAATTATGGTGAATAAAATGGTGATTTCAGATATCTTTACAGTTTGCAGGAATTTAGGCTGTTTCCTGTGTTAATAATGTTTAAATTTGTAAACCTGCAGATCCTGCTTTGGCTGCTGTGAAAGGTTTAGGTAAAGATGGATGCGTTGGATCACATGCTAACAGACCCACTGGAGTCTGGAATGGACCAGGATGGTCGCGTGATGGAAGAGTGCATGTTGGGAAACTGCAGGGTTCGGGTTCCTGAGGATTTGCTTGAGGATGTGAGTTATCAGCACTTCCCATTACAAACGTTCAAGTGATAGTTCCACTGAAAATGTGAAAACCTGAGAATAAAAACTAAACCATCTCTTTATCTTGTGTGCATGTGTGTCTGTGTGAGTGCAGCCGGAGATTTTCTTTTCGGTGATGAGTGAGAGCACATGGACAGATGTTCTCACAGATGCTCAGCGGACACACCTTTGTCAACTCCTGCCTCAGTTCTCCGAGAATAACACCTCAGAGCAGAACAGCATCATCAGCGACCTTTTCAGCAATCAGAATTTCTTCTTCGGAAACCCCTTACACATTGCTCAGAAGCTCTTCAGAGGTTACCCTCCGTCCCTTTTATTTTCAATCCCAGCATTTTCATTTATAAAATGAAACTTTATGCATATTAGTTTATCTTTCCTTAGATGGTTACTTTAACCCAGAGGTTGTGAAGTACCGACAACTTTGTGCCAAATCTCAGGAAAAAAGGCACATCTACTCCCTTCAACAGTACTATCATAAATTACTCAAGCAGATCCTGGTCTCCAGAAAGGTACAATGAATTACTGAATAGCTAATGTAGTGTCAGTTGCATGGTCAATGTTTATCTCACCATACACACTGCCACTCAAAAGTTTGAAGTCAGTACAAATATTTATTATTTATATATTTTAATTTTTTTAAGGAAATTAATACTTTTATTCAGCAAGGATGCATTAAGTTGATCAAAAGTGACAGTAAATAGAAGTTTCTGAAGCAAATCACCATATTATAATGATTTCTAAAGGGTCATGTGATCAAGACTGGAATAATGATGCTGAATAATCAGCATTACTATAACAGGAATAAATTACATTTCAAAATATATTAAAGTAGAAGGCTGTTATTTTAAATTGTGATAATATTTATTATACGATATTGCTGTTTTGCTTTATTTTTGGTCAAATAACATCGGCTTTGGTAAGCAAGACTTTCAAAAACAATAAAAAAGTACCGACCCCAACCTTTTGAAGGGTGGTGTAAACAATGCATTATCCTTGCTTTTTCTGGAAAGTTCAATGCTAGATTTGTGCTTGCACCATATAAAAAACTAGCACAACTGAAGTCATGTTATCCATGGCTGGTTGATACAGACCTGATACAGCAAGTAGTGGCAAAAGAAATCAACTAGTTAGTGAAACCTCTGCTGTAACTCTAATTACCAATACTAATGTGTGTGTGTGTGTGTGTGTTTTTCTTGTAATGTAGGAGTTGCTGGATTTGGCAGTTCGCAGTGGACCTGAGCTTGCAGTAAAACGGCGTTACCCTGTCCCCTCTCATAAGGACATGCTGGAGCAGAGGGTGAGACGTCGAGTGGCTCACATACAGAAGGATGTGAAAACAGAGTGTGGGGACAGTAATGTGTCATCTGATGAAGATGGTGGGTGTGATGCAGTGTGAAAAATTTTCAGCACCATTATTTGTTCATGTAATGATGATTAATATGATGGTTTCATGTTCATGCAAACAGATACAGCCTCTTGGTTGCCTATTCCTCAGTCGCCCTCCTCTCCTACTCCAACTGTCTCTCTCAGGGTCCTACCCAGCCTTTCTACTCAGGACATGAAAATCAGAGGTCAGTTAAAGCTGTTTTTAAAAATCCCCAGATATGAAGTTACTAAAGAAACTAAAGCTGATTTTCCATATAGACAAGCCTGAGCTGGGTGAGAAGGAACTAAGAACCTTGCTACAGAGACACAGAGAGAAAAGAAAACGCCAACCAGTAAGTTAGTGACTTTATTGGTGACATGTTGCCAAATATGGTGTCCCATACTCGGAATTTGTGCTCTGCATTTCACCCATCCAAGTGCACACACACAGCAGTGAATACTGAACACATACGCACACACACACACACTCTGTGAACACACACTCGGAGCAGCCATTTTTTGCGACGGCGCCTGGGGAGCGATTGGGGGTCGGGTGTCTTGCTCAGTTGTGGGTAATGAGAGTGGAAGTTAAAAGTTAAAAAGCGCTGTTAATTCACTCCCCCCACCTACATTTCCTGCCGGTACTTTATATCATACATTCTTCACTGTATGGTTCTCTATATATGAAACTATATAGCTGTCTTTTTAATTTTAGAACGGGGGTCTCTTGCATTAGGACGATCATATAATATGAGTCCAGGACATCTAAAAGATTGAAAACCTTGTACTCGAAGAGAAGATTAGCATGAGCAATGATTTTATTTATTGATATCATTTTTAGGATCGCCCTGACCTTATGACCTCCGATCTCCATCTTGGTGATATCATGTCACGAGTCAACATCGGCAGAAAAGGATCCGTTACAAGTGAGAATAAGCTCAGTTTATTCTCTTCGAAATAAGATACATGAATTATTGCAGCAGGTGTGAATCTATGTCTATTATTGTAGCCGTCTTTGACCTGGCCCTGCCTAAGAAGAAGATAAAGGAGGAGAGGAAGAAGAAAAAGATGCGCCCTATTAAAATGGAATCGGAGGAGGTCTGTGATGTTCAGATGTCGGTAGCTTCCATGAACTCAGGCCTTGCTGATGCCCCCACTGCTCCTCCACCAACTGTTAAGGAAGAGTAAGTCTTTCTACGTACTGAAAATACATAAACTCTTTGCATTTAAATACCTTGCACTCATCTGTCTTGTTTTTACCAAAGGCCCATAGACGAGTCCCAGACGAGCCCTGACAGAGTGGAGGAGATAACCATGAGCTTTTTTCATTTGCTTGAGGACATCCTCAGACTGGAAAGTCTAGCAACATTCTCTGCGGTACATATAGCGCCTATAAATACATACAGTATTGGTCAATTCTTTAGTATTATAGCTTTCCCCATTAGAGTCATTGAAACTGTTCAGTGACACAAATGGTAGCAAAAATATACAGAGACAAGTTTCATATATACATTTACATTTAGTCATTTAGCAGACGCTTTTATCCAAAGCGACTTACAAGTGAGGAAAACAAACAAGCGATTCTTCATGAATTGGCAAATAACACAGGAAGTGCTCACAATACAAGTTTCATACATTGCTCAGTACCATAAGCTAGAGTAGGAAGGGAAAAGGGAAGGAAAGGTTTTTTTTTTTTTTTTTTTTTTTAATGAGGGGATCAAGTGTTCACTTGATCACTATAAGTGTGTATATATAGTAAGATTTCAATTTTAAGATCTAGTAAGTCATGATGTATAGTGAGATTTTAATGGCAAGTTTGACACACAGATTTCATTTGTAAGAGTTTATTTAAAGAAATTTTAGCAAGGATTCATTCAATTGATCTGAAATGACAGTAAAGACATGTATTAGAATGATTTCTGAAGGATCATGTGACACTGAAGACTGGAGTAATGATGCTGAAAATTCAGCTTTGCCATCACGGGAATAAGTTACATTTTAAAATCTATTCAGGTAGAAAACTGTTATTTTTTATTTATGGTAGTATTTCACAATATTACTGTTTTTACTGTATTTTTAATCGAATGAATGGAAACAAAAAGAATTAAAAAACCTTACCGACCCCAAACTTTTGAAGGGTAGTGCATATGATATGGGAATTATGCAGTGAAAAAATTAAACAAAATTAAAACTCTTATTACATTCATCACAGTTCGGCTCTGCACAATCTTCTTCATGAGGTGCATCATGGGAATCTCTCAAACAGTACTGAAGAACTCTAAACGCATGTTGTCACTGAAGCCTGCAGAAATGGCTGAAGTCTGTTTAATAGTATTTCACTGTCTTCACTGCATATACTTAACAAGATGAAATCAGTGTTGTGATTGTTCCTCTTATCATTGCTCTCAGTTGGAAGAGAAAGTTCAACAATGGCAGTCATCTCCGGCCAGCGCACTCAACCCCTGGTTCTCTATGGCCCCCTGCTGGTCAGAGTTGGTTGTACCTGCTTTACAGTTTCTCGCTGGAGAGAGCAAAGGTATGCCTGAATCGATGAATTTTTTACTTTATTTTATTTATTTTTTTGCGGAATGAATTTCCTGCAGCTAGTAATTCACGATTCACACATTGAATGATGCATGTTGATATTTAGTTTTATGCTTTGTATCTCTGTTTCTTGTCAGCTGGTGTGATGGCTCTGCCTACTGGCTTCATACCTTTTGTGGAATTAAAGGAACTCTCTCAGCAGTGGAAATGGATATGTACGATGGTCCCCTATTTTCCTCTATTTGTATCTTTTTTTCAACGGAATTATTGACTCTTCAATTAAAGGTTGAAGGTTAAATACACTTTGCAAAGGTTTAGGTTTGGTAAGATTAAAAAAACGCCTCTTCAGTAATATCATCCAGAAATCATTTTAATGAGCTGATCTGGTGCTCAAAAAAACATTTCTTATTATTATCAATATTGAAAACAGTTGTGCTGCCTAATGTTTTTGTGGTAACCATCATTTTTTCAGGATTCTTTAATGAATAGATAGTTCAAACAAATGGCACTTTTTTGTATTATTATACATGTCTTTACTGCCACCTTATTTTAAAAAAAAATCTTACTGAGCACCCAAACTTTTGAACAGTAGTGCATACTGGAATTCTCTTTGGGATTAAAATTATTATAATATTGGTTTGGAAAGGCATTCAAACATACAATTCAGATTTGTCTACGAAACTAATTTTAAGCATTTCAGCAGGTGTCTGGTCAGACTTTTTATTTTAGATTATTTGTCAATTTATATATTCTTGCAATGATTCATATATGTGTGTGAAAGCCACCAGCTGTGTGCATTTCTTCATTCTGATCTGTGCAGGTCCAAGTCAGGATGGAGACAAAGATCTGACTGCCCTGTGCCAGTTATGGCTGGAGTCAAAGGATCATGTAATTGTCAAGGTAGTAAACGGCTTTCAAGCTTTTCATGATGATGTAAGGGCACACTCTCTGATTCCTGATTGTATGTTTGTTTTACAGCAGGAGGGAGAGGAAACCGCAGAACTCACTCCTCCAACTCCCAGAGTGTGAGTTTGACAGTGGATTACAGTGTGTTTACTTTAAGGGATAGTCCACTCAAAAATGAAAATTCTGTCATTATTTTCTCATCCTCATGTTAATTTTTTCTTCTGTTGAACATAAAGGAAGATATGGGGTAGTCGTGGCCTAGTGGTGAGGGAGTTGGGCTTGTAATCTGAAGGTTATGGGTTCGATTCCCACGCAGGCAGGAATTGAAAGTGGGGATTGTGAATGAACAGCACTCTCTCCACCTTTGATACCATGACTAAAGTGCCCTTGAGCAAGACACCTGACCCCTAATTGCTCCCCTTGTAAGTCGCTTTGGATAAAAGCGTCTGCTAAATGAAAATGAAATGAAATGAAATGAAAGATATTCTGAAGAATGTTGGTAACCAAAGAGTTGCTGTTCCCCATTGACTTCCATGGTATAGTAAACGATACTATTGAAATCAATGGAGACCAGAAATTGTTTGGTTACTCACATTCTTCAAAATATCTTCTTTTGTGTTCAGCACAAGAAATAAATTCATGCAGGTTTGGAACAACTTGAGGGTGAGTAAATGATGACAGAATTTTCATTCATCTATCTATTTAACCAGAAGAATCATATTCGAACAACAGTTCCTTTGTCTTTTTGGTTGAGAGCGATGCGCACACTCATGTCATTTCATACTGTTTTTTTACTCTTTATTAGGTGGACTGACTATGTGGTGAGACCAAGTACAGGAGAGGAAAGGCATGTTTTTCAAGAGCAGGTGTGTCTCACCTACCTAATGAGGCGTCCTGTCACTGCATATTTTTTTTTACATTGTTGCACTGCTTGTGGAATGTAGTCTGTTATTATTCCATCAAATGTTTAAATATTTGTGTTCTTTAGGAGCAGCAACGTTATGATCAGCCACATAAAGCCTTTACCTACCGAATGCATGGGTTTGAATCTGTGGTGGGACCAGTCAAGGGAGTTTTCGACAAGGAGACGTCGCTCAATAAAGCACGAGAGCATTCTTTGTTACGTTCCGACAGACCAGCCTACGTCACCATACTATCTCTTGGTAACCACTGGGTGCTTTTCTTTTGCAGTTCTGTTAGGAATGTCAAATACTGTAGTTTAGTAAACAAGAGCCTGATTTTCTCCACCATTTTTGGTGTTAGTTCCTCAAAATAATAGTGTATCAGTTCATTGAAAGGACAGTTCACCCAAAAAAGAATTTGGGTAATTTCAAGCTCATTTGAGTTTCTTTCGTTCAGTCTGTAGATAGAAGCTCAAATGGGTTTGGAATGGCATGAATTATTCTCGTAAAGCAATATCAGTTTTCAGTTGAGGTCATAAAGAAAACCCATGTGTTTCCTGTTTTCATCAACACAGTAAGAGATGCTGCTGCCAGGCTTCCTAACGGAGAAGGCACCAGAGCTGAGATTTGTGAGTTACTGAAGGACTCTCAGTTCCTAGCCCCTGATGTCACCAGTGCTCAGGTCAGACGTGTTTATGCTGTTGTATTTACCGTTGAAACACATTAGTCACTGTTACACTCTCACATATTGTCTATTTTAGGTGAACACTGTGGTGAGTGGCGCCCTCGACCGCCTGCACTACGAGAAAGACCCTTGTGTGAAATACGACATTGGCCGCAAACTGTGGATCTACCTCCACAGGGACCGGAGCCAGGAGGAGTTTGGTAAGCAACCCTGTGACCCATGCGGTGATGCCTGTGCATTACTTAAAAAGTCAAAAGGTTTCATTGCCACAGGCAGAATGTGGAACAGTATGTGTGTGTGTCATAGTGAATGCCAGACAAGTAGAACAGGTTTAGTACTAAGAGAATACCAGGCTGTATCAGGTTTCCATATTCTGGTGTTGGTAAATATGAAACTTCAAAGTCAGATATGACCAGAACAGTGAAATATCAGTATTAATAATATACTATTGTGTTTTTTCTCTTTTTTTTTTTTTTTTTTTTTTTAATTAGATTTGGTTTTTATTTTCAGTTTATTTTGTTTTCATTAAAGTATGTTGTAGTACAATTTTTTTTAAAAATGTTATTAGTTTTATTAATATTTCATATATTTTATAATATATATATATATATATATTTAATATAATTTTAGTTTTAATCAACAATAAGTAGTCCCCAGCTGATAAGCATAGCCCTGCAAACCAGATGCTTCCAGACTTTTTCCTGTTTCACAAATAACTATGCAAATGAAGCTTTGAAATGAAAAGCTGATATTCTGGCATTAATGTTAAAAAAAAATAAAAAAAATACTAAACGATCATCCTTCTTGATCAGAGCGAATACACCAGGCCCAGGCCGCAGCTGCTAAAGCCAAGAAAGCTCTGCAGCAGAAGCCCAAACCAGCACCAAAACCTGTAAGTTCTTCCACACTCACTCATGTCATTGTTGTCCCACTAATTTGAAATGTAAAGCATCATTGTTGGTCCATGTTAATTTGCATGAGCTGTTGCATATGTTTATGTTTCTGTGTGTATGTACTGTAGAAGGCAGGTGGTAAGGAGCCAGGCAGTAAGAATGGTGCTGCAGAGGCTGGCCAGAGCTCATGCAGTGAAGGAGTAGCTGTTGCATCCACCAGCTTGTCTCAAACTCTCTCCACCCCTACACCGAGCACCCCTGGAACCCCTAAATCACCCCTCCCTTCCACGGTAGCTACTCCAACCAAAGTAGGCGCCACAGAACCCATCAAAACCAATCCCAGGTCAGTTGTTGGTTAACAAAATTATTTTATGTATAATATACCTGTTCATTTCATTTCTGTCATCATTTTTTCATTTTCACTTTGTCTTTGTGGAACCCGAATGACTGACTTTCTTCCACGGAACTCTTGAGGAAATGAGAAAATTTTCTGAAATGAGAAAATTCCAAAGAATGTTTATGCTTCTGAGATTCTTAGAGTCTTTTCTTTTCTGTTGAAGTCATCAATGTTTGGAACAACATGAAGGTGAGGAAATGACGGAATTGTCATTTTTGGTTGAACTGTCCCTTTAACTTTTGTGTTTTACTGGGACATAAAACTTTTTTTTTTTCTTTAATAAACTTTTTTTTTTTTTACTTTGTCGAAACCATAACATTGTGGCCGGTGCTCCATGGCGCCCAACATGGCTTCGGGTGAACCGATTTTGAGTCCTGACTCACGATTTCTTTCCTCCTATCACTTTGTCTCTTTCATCTGTACTATTGAGTAAAGGCAAAAAGCACAAAAATATAAAGTAAAAAAATGACTAAACTTGCGGTCACATTTAGCATTGTTCTGTTAGTTTTCGTATGCAAAATCCAGTCATTTCAATAGGAATCAGGAATTTTGTGTGAGGGTGAAAGATTATCCTTTGCAGATTTTACAACAGGTTCAAGTTGATCATATGGATTCACGGATTCAACGCTGCTTGGTTTGAAAGTGACTTCTTAATGCAGCACAAGGCTGAAATTCAACAGTATCATCAGTCACATGCTCCATTCTTTGTAATTTGACTTTTATGATCATAATTTCTTCTCCACAGTGTCCTGTTGGTGTCTCCTCCTTCCATGCCTCAGTTGGGAACGTTGCTATCTGCAAGTCAGTCCGGTCCACAGGTTTCCCAGCAGGCGTCTCCGCAGCCTGCAACTCGGGTAGTGGCACACTCGGCTGCCACTGGCTCTCTGCCTCAGGTACGAGTGGTCACTGCCCAGCCTGGTCTTCCTACATCTTCTGCAAGCCAGGCAGCCACATTAGTGCACCAGAGCCCTCACCACATCAGGGTGCCAGTCACTGTGGCGCATGGAAAGAACATCACGCAGGTGCACTACAGCATCTCTAGCAAAAATGTTTGTGTATTCAGTGTACTCTTACAAACAGACAATGCATGGATCACATTCTTGTTTGTCTTTCTTTGAACAGGCAGTGGTGACTCTACCACTAAGGAGCCAGTCTGCAGGAAGTCCCATTCAGGCGCAGGCTTCACGGGGTCAGGCCAGTCTTACTGTTCCAGGTCTTGCATCTGCTGTCACGGTAACCAAACCTCAGACGAGCTCCCCTGCCAGTCCGGCACACAACCCAACATCACCTGCTGTACTGCAGGGTGTCAGCAGCCAGAATATTATCAAACAGGTACAAACCGACTCAGAATGCGTCAGACTCTGTTTACGCTGGGAATACACAATATATCGATATCATTTATTGGCCAATGCAAAAAAAAATTGCTTTTATATCCCTATCAGATGTTTGATGTCTACATGATAATTATTCACTATTTTTACATTTAGATTACATTTGTTGTCATCTAATGCTCATTTAACGTTAATCATTAAAAACACTAACAACTTCAGTCGCAAAATAATTATACTTTTATATACTGTCTGTATATTATAATGTCATGATGCCTAAATTCAGTTATAGCATTTAAAATGATTATTTTTAGTTTTTAGTCTTTTACTTTCTTTGTTTATTTAGTAAAAATTCTACACAATTTAATATCAGCCATTTATATTTAACATTTGAAAAATGTAAACAATTTACTGTACTTTGCAGGATTGGTTGCTTGCATATCTTATAATAATAATAATACTATAAAAATATGTATAAGTAGCACAATCAAAACCCAAATTGTGCTCATGTGCAGGACATAAAAATCAACAACTGGAAAAAAAATGTTTGTGCCTAGTGAAAAAGACATTTTTAAAATGTTTAATACAGTCTCTGGAACTGCAGTTTCAGTGTTATCAGTGCTATAGATATCTGGTAACAATAGGATAATTTTTTTATTATTATTATTATTGTAGAAATACATCATTATGAAAAAATATATTAGCCATTTATCAGTTAGTTATTGGCCATAACATAAAAATAATTATTGACTTATCATAATTGGCTAGAACCAACCAGTGCATAATTAAACCACATTATGATAAACCGAGGGTATTGTCTGTTTTATTTCCCTGTCAAATCTCCCTCACTTTTGTTTTAACCAGGTTGCGATCACCGGTCAGTTAGGTGTAAAGACCCAGAGTGGGGCCGGTATCCCTCTCACCGCCACTAACCTACGCATTCAGGGCAAGGATGTGCTCCGCTTGCCCCCCTCCTCAATTACGACTGACGCCAAAGGTCAGACTGTACTTCGCATCACTCCAGACATGATGGCCACCCTCACTAAATCTCCAATGGCCACTGTCAAACTCACGCCAGACATGCTAAGCAGTGCCACAAGCTCAGGCAGCAAGAGCATCTCTGCCACACTTCATGTGTCTCCACCCCAGCCTTCACCCCCGGCCTCGAACACCTCTGCATCCACAACAGCTGACAACCTGGCCGCCAAAGCGCCTGCCACAGGCACTGCCACCCTAGTCAAGGTTCACCCGGAGCTGAAGGCCGCCTGTGACACAGCCATTCGCCTCATGCCGGCGCTGGCCGTCACCATGACTGATCCCAAGGCCCGCACATTCTCAACCGTCACCTCGTCTGACTCTAAAGCTGGAACCACTATTCGAATAGTGCCAAACCTTAGTGTGATCCCTCAGAAACAAGGTCAGACTGTCTCAATTAGCACAACCACCACAAGTACAAAGCCTGTCACGGTATCATCGGGGGCGGCCACTGTTGCCATAGCCACAAGTGGAGTGGGAGGGGCCAAAGGCGTGACACTGGGCCCTGCAGCCACAGGCTCTACTCTTTCTCTGGGCACTGCTACGGCCACAGTCAGACAGGTGCCCGTTAGTGCTACCGTAGTAGCCACACAAGCTGTAAGTTCATATTTAAGTGCACCTTCATTTCATCAACACGTTTCAAAACCATTGACAACTAAATATAACGTAATTTACTAGAGGTTTTGACAAAATGTTCATTCCTGCAGTCTGTTTAAAATATATTTAATTCATTTGAAATCTTTTTTTTTTTTTTTATCGTTGTGACGATTCAATGATTCACTGGCAACACTTTACAATAAGGTTCATAAGTTAAACATTAGTTAATATATTAACTAACATGATCTAACCATGAGCAATTCATTTGTTACTGTATTTACTAATCTTCACTAACATTAGTTCTGCTGTTCATTGTTTGTTCATGTTAGTTCACAGTGCATTAACTAATGTTAGCAAGATTTTAATCATGTATTAGTAAATTAACATTAACAAAGATTAATAAATACTGTATAAGTGCAGTTCATTATTAGTTCATGTTAACTAATGAATCTTATTGTAAAATGTTGAGGCTACTCACTGCAGAGCCATAACCTCCAGCTCCAGCTGGGTGGAGCTGTATCCCCCAACCACACCCTAACCCTACCCATAACCCTCTCTCTCCACCTATTAAACAGGTTAAGCTCCACCCTTGAGCTCCAGAGAGCTCTGCAGCGAGCACTACTTGTAAATGTTACTGATTCACTCATAAAGACTTGACTTTTTTCATTACTGGATGAATCAGCATTTTTGAACAAATTTCTTGAATGAATAATTCAATGACATATACATTTTTAATATCACTTTTCGCCACCTACTGGCATAACTGTGTAAAACTGCTGATTTCTAGTATGGCTTCTTTTGAACAAATTGCATGTATCCTTTCCTTTATTGAAAATGCAATCCCGTAATAAATTGCGACAAGCTTAGTCAACAAAAATCCAAGTTTGAAGAAAATAAAATAATGATTATAAATGTACTTAATTTGATCCTGAACAGTATTGATGATTAAGAAAATTGCAAATATTGAGTTTGATTTCAGTTTGTATGCTTCCTATCGATATAGTATAGAGGAAGACAGCTCATTGGGCTTTTGAATAGAGCCAATGTTTGTTATTCATAATTGATGACTTTTGAAACTCTAATCTTCACTCTTTTCAGGGGAAGCTTCCCACAAGGATCACGGTGCCTCTATCTGTCCTCAGCCAACCTTTGAAAAATAAGAGTGTGGTCACTACTCCCATACTTAAAGGGAACATTAGCACCAAGTGAGCATTCTGTGAACATCATCTAATATTGCTATAGTAAACAAACTGTAGTTCAGTAGTTCCCAATCAGGTTTTTTAAGTTTCCAATAATTTGAAATCTTGATTTGGGAAAAATATCTTCTGTTTTTAGTATCAGCAATCTGGGGAGGAACATTATCTTGACTACCATGCCGGCAGGAACCAAGTTGATTGCTGGGAACAAGCCTGTCAGCTTTGTGACTGCTCAACAACTGCAGCAGCTACAGCAGCAGGGACAGGCCACACAGGTTGACTCAACATTCTCCCAAACAAACTAAAACTGGTCTTGCAAGCCAAACCATACATGCATGCTAACCGAGTATGTTTCTTTACCCAAGGTTCGAATCCAGACAGTACCGGCTCAGCAGCTACAGCGCACAGCCGCCAGCCCTCCGAAATCCACAGTGTCTACGGTGGTGGTCTCTACTGCACCCTCGCCAAAAACAAACCCAGACCCTCAATGAGACATGCAACTTCTCTTCTGATTGAGAATAATTGTAATCGTAAAGATTCAAAGACCTCAAAACAAAAAGAGCATGTGCACAAAGTTTTGCTTAATTTTCCCATAAAAGTTGCATATAGGCAAAGCAGTGTTGCATTCTAAGCACAGGTCTTGTTCTGACACAGCTTTTTCTGCCGTTTTGTTTCCAACATTTGCTGATTTCTGCAAATTCCCACAAAGAAATCTGATTTGAATGCTGATATGATGTCCGTTGTAAACTGGAAAATAAGGTCAGGTGAACAGTCGCGCATGGCTTGTATCAGTCTGTGCTCATAATGGCCTTTCTCTAGAAGATGTTGACATGTACACAGAGGTAACTTTGTTTATTTGTGCTTTTTATATCTTAAATTCCCCTAAATAAATGTAATTTAACAAGTACTGTTAATATTCTGTAGCCACTGTTTGTATTGTGATGAATAAATGATTGTGCTACACAAATCAAATCGGCTGTTACGTTAATTCAACCGAACAGCATTGTGTACTGCAATCTAGGGATTGGGTTGAATTGTGTAAATGTAAAACAAATAATTTGCCTACTTTGTGCCACTTCATTTACATTATGTGGCAAGTAACATGAATCAAGCTGACCAAACAATTATATGCTTCTTATTCCAGAGTTTGAATTTCATTATAAAACATTAATACATCTGTTAAAGGCAATTCGGAGTAAATGTCATGCCATGCGTTTGATATTCTAAATGAATATCATGATCGGTTTTCCCCCTCTGGTTTGGCAAATCCTTTTCCAGGTGCTTCTGACACCTGTGACAACCACATTATTTACAAGTCCATTTTGATGGGATAGTTTCAGCATGAGCTCATGAAAATCTTTTACAGTGAAACGATTCAAACACAAATTCAGAAAGTGTTATTGTAAGACAGCTCGCTAGCAGAGAAAAAGGGAAAAAGACTCCATTCAGTGCATTCAATCTTGGCGGTCATCACAGGTTCCGACTACTCTTCATCTGATTCCTGGAGCAAAGCCTTCTGGGAGCAAGAGTCAGAGGCAGAGCACTTTCTTAGCCCCATCTCCATGTCGCCTATTTGCTGTCCATCACACCATTTTGAAGACCTGGAAAGATCATTGGCACAATTTAAGTGAAAAAGTCAGTGGAAATTTTTTGGTCCATCCAAAATGACAGTGTCCTCTCACCAAAAAACTCCACAGTAGCAGATGCCCACGATTAGTAGAGCCACAACATAATGCCAGCAGAAGCACATGGTGATGAACATGATGTTGTCGTGCTTTTCCAGATTCCACTCTGGTCCACTCAGAGGATACAGCACAAACCCGATCTGAAACATTACATATATTTTCACATTTTTCCCAGAATCAAATGAAATGGTTAATTTTCTTCACCTATCAGTTTGAGATGTTGTCTTTACCTGATAGAACCATGTCCCTTGTAGGATGGCCAAACTGGGCCTGAGAAGTTCCAGCAGCAGGTTATCTCGCTTGAATGCCTCCAACAATGTGCAGGCAGATCCACCAAACACCGCAAACAGAAGCAGAAAGTGAATGTGCTGGTCCAGAGGAGGACGATTGTGGATGTGGAAATAGAAAAGGAACCCTGGAAGAGAAAAGCCATAACATTTTCAATAAGCACAGTGGTGGGCTACCATTGCATATTTGCTTAATTAAAGGCTCATTTTTCTTCATACCTTCCACAAAGAGAGCCAAGGAAAGGGAGAGACGGTCAAGACCAACTGGAACATGGCGAGAAGATACGCTGAGGACGTCTGCGATGCCAGAGATACCGAAGAACAAGTACATGGTGCTGTGCTGCCAATTCATCAGCTTCACCCAGCCATCCTTATACAGATGTGCATGAGGGCCATCAGGCACAAACTGCTCCGCCATGATCCCTGGAGAGAGATTGTTTTGGGTTTTTTTAGACCAATGCTAAAAATAAATAATTCTACACAAAAGAGTTACTTAAAAGAATGTCTGAGCTGCTCTTTTCCAAACAATGTAAGTGAAAGGTGATCATAGTTGTCAAGGCATTCTCAAAGCAGATTTTCAGGCAATGGTGACTTTTAGCACAGGTATAATATGGCTTCAGAGGACATTTTTTTGTGCATGTTTGAGGAGTTTGGACAGCTTTTATTAATTTTTTTTTTCAGAGCTTGTCTCCATCCACTTTGTATGGAAGAGAGCAGCTCAGACATTCTGCTAAACTTCTCCTTTGGTGCATCACAAAAGAAAGCAAATCTTAAAAAAAATCCTTTAGGTAAAGACGTGCACAATGTATATGCTAATTTAAGAGTGCAGAGAATGTCACTTGTAACTGCACCTGTAACTCACCAACAAATGCAGAAAAGATCTTCAGAGCACCT